>JAJQXH010000030.1:477500-547500 GCA_022343465.1 Oscheius sp. G VE-2021 | reverse complement strand
GTTTTGGGTAATTGAGAACTGGTTTGGAAGAGGTGTTCAGAAATCAGAAATGGAAGAGAGAGAGAGAGAGAGAGAGAGAGAGAGAGGGACAAAGTCAGAAACAAAGACGCAGAGATAGATACAGAGGCAAAGATTACTTTATTACACCTAAACCCAGATGTTGTGACGAAAACCTCCACCATTTTCCACGAAACACCTTTTTCTCCACATTCCGTCCGTCATTTTTCGGCGCCATTACTATAAAACAGGCGGCCACCAGGACAATGTACTTCCAACCAGGTCAGTTGCTTTTGGTTTACTGTACTTTTGGTTCAGTAACCCAGGTTACGGTAGCTTAGCCTCGGTTACCGTAACCTCAAGTTTCTAACAAGACTCTTTCTCTTCAGAATGTCGGAGGAGAAGGACTTCGTCGCATTGGAGAATGCCAAGCGGGTGGCCTTCTTTGGGATTACTGTATCTACCGTAGCCACTTTGGTGGCTATTGTAGCCGTGCCTATGTTGTGCATCTACTGCCAAGGTGTCAACTCCAACATTCAGGAGGAGTTGGTCTTCTGCCGCTCGAGATCATCTGGAGTGAGGGAGCAGTATGAGAAGGTGGGTCAATTTCTCTTTTTTTTCTCTCTCTCTCTCTCTCTTTCTCTCTCTCTCTACCTCCCTCTTCCAGCTCGCCTCCATCCACTCCGCCCGCGAACGCCGTCAAGCCCCCGAACAGTGCTGCTCTTGCGGAATCGGCGCTGCCGGCCCAGCCGGTCAGCCCGGAGAAGCTGGAGAACCTGGAAGAGATGGATCACCCGGTACCCCTGGTGCCCCAGGCCCCGATGCCCCTGATAACTTTGCCCGTCCTCGTCCCGAAGACTTCTGCTTCGAATGCGCCGCAGCCAAGCCAGGACCTCCCGGACTCCCAGGACCAAAGGGAGGTCCCGGAAGCCATGGAGGAGTGGGAGAGCCTGGACCTCAAGGAAAGCCCGGAGCCAAAGGACTCCCTGGACCTGGAGGACCTCCAGGACAGCCTGGCAGTGATGGAGAGCAGGGAGGTCCTGGACAACCTGGCCAAGTAGGGGGCAACCTATTTAAGCAAAATGATCGACATTTTAGGTTCGCAGCCTTCCTTCCCCCGCTGGGCATCCTGGAGAGCCTGGAGAAGCCGGACCTCAAGGACCTCCCGGATCCTCAGGCCGTCCTGGAAAGGCGGGCCGGCCCGGAGCCCCTGGACCTGTTGGAGAGAGAGGAGAGCTTGGAGTCAATGGAAAAGATGGAGAGGTTTTAAACTTTAAAATTGAAATTTAAACGGGATTTTCGGGATGGAGCTCCAGGAGAGCCTGGAAAGGACGGGCGCAAGAGAAGCTGCGACCATTGTGCCCCTCCTCGCACTGCTCCTGGTTATTAGATGGAATAAAGATGATAGCAACAGATGAACTTTGGCACGTTCTGTTTCTCTCTCTCTCTCTCTCTCTCTCTCTCTCTCTCTCTCTCTCTCTCTCTCTCTCTGAATTCTCATCCCATTATCAGCAAAGCTTCATCATCACTGTCTAATAGAAATCTACAGTATCCTTTGGTGGAACCCGTGGGGAAGGCAAGCCGGCATGGCAGTCAGAGCTCAATTTGGGCAAGAAAAGTGTTCATGAAAAGGGGATCTGCCTCTTCTCGACAGGAACCTTCTGAAATCATTGGGTTACTGTATCCAAGATGGAGGTTAGACCTTTAAACCTTAGGAGCAGTTGGCCTACATCGATTTCTAAGGTCGTCCAGGGGTGCTTCTCAATGTCGGTCACGGAGAAGCGCTGGAAGACGAAGGGACAGAGGGCTCCTCGTAGGAGCTCCTCAAGGTCTGGAAAGTGACTTTTTTCTCTATCTCTCTCTTTCTCTCTCTCTCTCTCTCTCTCTCTCTCTTTCTTTTTCTTTTTCTCTCTCTCTCTCTCACCTTCAGAAATCGGCAGATGAAAAGAGAGATTAGCATTGAGCGCATCATCTTCAGAATGGAATGGGATGTCAAAGTGGATCAGCGTGTAGAGAAGGACTCCGAGAGACCAGACCTCCAATTCCGGCCCAGAATACAGTTCTCCTCTGATGATCTCTGGACTGGCATTCATGGCTGTGCCACAGAAGGAGGTGAACATTTCATCTTCACCAAAGTAGGAGGCGGAACCAAAGTCGATGAGGACACAGTGGAGGTTCTCATCAATGAGGATGTTTTCGTCTTTGATGTCGCGGTGGACGATGGAGAGGGAGTGGAGGTGGCTGACGGCTGAGACTACCTAAAGAGAGGAGGGATAGAGAGAGAGAGAGAGAGAGAGAGAGAGAGAGAGAGAGAAAGAGAAAGACGAACCTGTCGAAAGATATGGGAGGCCAGTTTCTCGTCCATGGGTGGTCTTCGGGAAAGGAATTCGAAAAGGTCCACTCCGGAGGGTCTCCTTTCAGTGACGATGGAGAACATGGAGGGAGATTCGAAAACGTCGATTAACTGAAAATTGGCTCTTTTGGTTGTTTTACTCTCTCTCTCTTTCTCTCTCTCAGGTTAAATGTCGCTCCAGGACCACCCAATCAGCTAGTCTGGACCATGAGCCTAGCAGAAAGCATATGACCACCCAGTGAGTCTAGCAGTACACAGAATACCGCCCAGTCCATACCACACAATCGCTTGACTATCAATTTGGACCACCCAGTCATGCCACCCGTTTAGCAAGAATACCTAATCAGTTGACATGTTGTCTGAATCAAACTTTCGTTTAACCACCCAGTGTGGACCACCCAGTCGGTCAACCGATCTTCCTAGGACCGCCCAGTCGCTTACCCACCCAGTCCGGACCACCCACCCAGTGAAATGACGGTAAACAAGGACCACCCAGTGGGTCTAGCTGTCTAAATAAGACCACCCAATTTTACCCACACAGTCTAACAACCCATAACCGTATATCAAGGATAACCTAGTTGGCTGACCACCATTCTGGGTCATCCGGTAGTTTGACCACCCAGTCTGGACCACCCAGTCGATCTACCCGTTGTATTAGAACCACCCAGTCGGTTGCCATTCCTATCGATTGACCACCCAGTACGGACAATCCAGAACGGGTAGAAGGGCCACCCAGCCTTTCTAAGGATTAAACCAGGACTGATTGGTTTTTCCGACTCTCTCTCTTTCTCTTTCTCTCTCTCTCTCTTTCTCTCTTTCTCTTGTCTCTCTCTCTCACCTTGATAATATTCGGATGTTTCAATCTCTCCAAAAGCAACACTTCCGTCGGAACATATCTCTCCCTCCTAGAACACCTTCTCCAACACTCCGCCAAGACATCATTCGTTCTAATAAATTTTGTCACCGTCTGAAATTTCATATTTATTTCAGCATATCATCAAAAATCTCACCTCCAGTCCGTCTCCTTTCCTCCTACTAAAAGCCACTCTTCCATAAGTTCCCTCTCCAATCACTTCTCCCGTGTCGTAGTTGCCACTGTATTCTCCTCCTTCTTCCTCTTCTTCAACTGTCATCTCTGAAAAATACACTTTGTAAAAAGGAGAATTGAAATTGGGGAGAAAAATGAGAATTTGGCCAAGTGGAGGTGAATAAAAGTACGGCGTGTAGATAAAAACGGGGGGGGGCGTTTATTTGGCGAGTGAGTCACGTTTCCCATTGCGGTATTTCCCACATTGTTGTGTCATAATCTCATAACACTAAAAATAACAAGAGAGGGATTAAGGAGAGAGAGAGAGAGAGAGAGAGAGAGAGAGAGAGAGAAAGAAAGGGAGAGAAAAAGAGAGAGAGAATAGAGAGAGATAGAGAGAGAGAGAGAGAGAGAGAGAGAGAGAGAGAGGAAAGACTGGGTGGCCAATCGATAGGAATAACAACCGACTGGGTGGTCCTAAAGCAACAGTTAGATCGACTGGGTGGTCTAGACTAGCTGGTCAAACTACGGGATGATCCAGATTGGTGGTCAACCGACTAGGTAGGTTATCCTTTATATACGGTTGGGGTTATTAGACTGTGTGGTTCGAACTGGGTGGTCTTATTTAGACTGTTTGACCTACTGGGTCGTCCTTACTTATCACCATTTGACTGGGTGGTCCTGACTGGATGTGTAAGCGACTTGGTGGTCCTAAGAAGACCGGTTGACGGACTGGGTGGTCCAAACTGGGTGGTCAAACTGCCGTATGATTCAGATAACAGGTCAACTTAATAGGTTTCTAGAAGGGTAGCATGACTGGGTGGTCCAAGTTGAAAGTCAAGCGACTGTGTGTTTCGATATGGGTGGTCTTGTGTATTGTGTATTCTGAGACTCACTGGGTGGTCATTTTTAATCGTAATTTGATTGGGTGGTCCAGACTGGGTGGTTAACTGACTGGGTGGTACAGAAAAGGATAAATCAAATGGGTGGTCCACTGACAAGGTTATCCATGATAGATGGGCATGACTGTGAGTGAGTGAGTGTGTATGTGAGTAAGTGAATGAGTGAGTGAGTGAGTGAGTACGTGAGTACGTGAGAACGTGTGTACGTGAGAATATAGAGGGAATGAAACTGAGCCAAAGTGGCCAATTGCTTATCAAATGCGGGAATGGTCTCCAAGAGAGCAAACACTGTTCCTTCGAGTGGGGCCTCTCGCTGATAGCGTATGCTAATGAGGTGGCGACACGCGTTGCCACGGGCAACAAGCGACCGGCTTATGAAAGAAGAGCAAACAAATAGCGACTTTCGGGAGAGATTCCATTGCGAAATCGACCTTCAGCCCGTGATTGATGAAGTCAAAGTGAGAAATTTATATCTTTTCTCTTTTTGGTCGAAATGAGTCAGAAATAGAGAGAGAGAAGGAGAGAGAGGGAGGGAGAGAGAGAGAGAGAGAGAGAGAGAGAGAGAGAGGGAGAGGGAGGGAGAGAGAGAGAGGGGGGAGGGAAGAACTGTGTATGTGTGCGCGTGTGTCCGTGTGTCAGTGAGATTCTCATAATCTCAGAAGCTAAAGAATTCCTCTCTCGAGTGTGAAACCGCCCCTTAAAATAGCTGGGTTGCGTGTCTCCTCTCCTCAATTGACTAGTCCACAAAAAAAGCTGTCCGAATAGCAAATCGGGGATGGGGGAAATTAAAAGGATCGGATTACTGCGCTCTGCATGCCGATTGCACATGGCTAAGATGATTGAGCGTTCCTGCAGTGAGTTCAAAGAAAAGAGAAGGGATAGTTCGAAAGTCAAGAAATCGGAATTTTCACCTGGAATGATTTTGAGGCGTAAATTAATGTATGTCGACAGAATAAGTGATTACAGGTGGTTATTAGGTTGGAAGGGCAAATGACGTATGGCGAAGAGAGTGAGAGAGAGACTCACGGAGTCACAGTCATACTCACACTCTCACCCATGTGTATACTCAAACACTCACAAACACGCACTCACTAGCACACACACACAAACACGCACGTGCGTGATGGAGTGGGGGAGCTTTTTAGCCGTTTTTGTCTCTTTTAAACTACCGTATCCTTCTTTCAACTTAATAATAACCCAATTTGGTAAACGTCTGGGATTTGACAAAGAAACGGGAGTGTGAAAGGCCCAAAACTTGTTTGCGGGCATAGGTAATCGATTTTCTGGCGGCCGGAATGACGCATTTCCGTGGAATCGGTGGTATTTCAATATAGAAATCTCATTGATTAGAGAGAGAAAGAGAAAGAGAGACACATAGAGAGAGAAAGAGAGAGGGACGGAGAGAGAGAGAGAGAGAGAGAGAGAGAGAGAGAGAGAAAGAAATAGAAATCTTTCCAGAGGTGCACTTCGGCGAGCTGGACGAGCCGACAGACAGACAGACAGACAGACAGACAGACAGACAGACAGACAGACAGACAGACAGACAGACAGACAGACAGACAGACAGACAGACAGACAGACAGACAGACAGGCGGTTAGAGAAACACAGACAGGCAGACCGAGAGAGAGATGGTGGATTGAAAGTAAGCCGTGCAATAACTGAAGTCCAAAGTCACCCGATAGAGGGAAGTAATAGAAAAAGAGGGCAGGTGTTCTTCCCAATTGATGGAACCCGGGGAGGGGGTTTCGCAGGTGGCTTTGCTGCCAGTTCGAGCGGTTTCCTATCCTCGAAAAAGATCTCGGATTCCGCCTGTTTTAGAGATCCACGCTGGAGATTAGAGACAACGGAGAGCACATAATGCGCAAGGATGAATTCATTCCGGAAAAACGGGTTTTGGAGGGAAAATCAGCGATTCAGAGCTCAAAATCGAAAGTCGAATGTGAAAAAACTGTCTTTTTTGAAGGAATCAATTGATTGACAGTTTTGTTTTGAAAATTGGCCATAAATATTCATAAAAACACTGAAAATTATGTCGTTCCCCGAAAAAAGGCAAAGAAAACAATAAAAGTGAAGTAGACCACTGGATTCAGCGCTGGGAACCCGCCGCGTCTGTTATAAAGCGGCGGCGCGTCGCCTACCTCGGGTCCTTTGTGGTCTAGTGGTTAGGATTTATGGCTCTCACCCATAAGGCCCGGGTTCGATTCCCGGCAACGGAATAACTTTTTTGCTTCATTGTTTCCCAATGTTTGTTGGTGTTTGAACCTAGTTTGCCTTCAAACAAGGTTGGACGTAATCTGGTTGCCAAATCAGCATCAGACTCCATAATCGGGTGTGGGTTACTTCGCATTTCGCATTCAGCGAGGTTTGTGCTCTGATTTCAGAAAAAGTGTTCAAATAACACGGGGAAGTGGGTGAAAAGACTAGAAAACTAGAATTTCTAGCAAAGAAACAGGGAAAATAGGCATTTGAAAGCAAACTTTTACAAAATGACGTGATGAAGCCAGTTTTTCCAAAGAGAGAGACCTACGTTTCTTCAGAAAACAGCGATCTGTCATGTGAGAGAAGGGAAACTGTCACGAGGCAGTGTGACAGGACAGTCTACGGGTGTGATAATGAGCAGAAAAAGCCTATGAATGACAACTGGAACCAGCAGGACAGGGAGAGCTGGGATAGGCGCGGGGGATGTTGTAAACTAAACCAAGGGAGAGAGAAAAGGAGAGAGAGAGGGATCTTTGAACTTTCGGGAATGGGGGGACGGCTGACTTGTTACGAATTGAACGGGGGATTCGCTTAATCCAGGGGAGACCTTGGGTCGCGGCTGTCAGCAAGTGATAAGCGGAGAGACTGGTTCGAAGACAGGCGTGAGTTTTACGTGAGAAAAGGGGAGAGAGAGAGAAAGAGAGAGAGAGGGAGAGAGAGAAGAGAGAGGAGAGAGAGAAATAGAGATAGAGAGAGAGAGAGGAGGAGGGATAGAGAGAGAGGGGGGATAGAGAGAGAGAGAGAGAGAGAGAGAGAAGGAAGGAAAACAGGGACACTAAGAGGTTGTGACCACTTCAAAACTAGTAGTCAGCTTCGGAAAAGGGACGCCCGCGCGAAGCTGACATAATTAGGACGAAACATGGCGACGAACTCGATATTGCGCGGTGGGAACCACATCGGAGGCCGAGAGAAACGTGGCAGTTTGGGTCTCTTTCTCTCTCTCTCTCTCTCTTTCTCTCTCCCCCTCTTTCTTTCTCTCTCTCTCTCTCTCTCTCCCTAATCCATTGTCTTCTGCCACGACCGTCTGTCTCCTAATGGATGGCGAGGGAGACCTTTGACGACGGGAAACGCTAAAAACTGCCAGCTGGCACGAAAGGCCGCCTTGCGTTGCGGCCGGCATCAGAATGCAGGAGAACATATGCGCCCCTCTTTTACGATTCATAAACTTTTCAAACTTCTAACAACAACTTCCAGCTTTCAAGTTTTCCAAGTTTCGGTTTTAAAAAAAGGGCAATTTGAAGCTGAATAGAAGAGGAAAGCGACGAAAATGAGTAGCAAACATGGAACGAAGAAAAGAGAACCGGCCATTTTTCGGGGCGGAGGCAACGGGCGTGTAAACAAGCACGCCGCAGTGCCTCCGGAAGGGTTGAGTCATCTCGTTTCGACATCGGATTTGGACATAATTGCGTCCGCTGGGAGGACACTCACTACTAGTGGAGGCGACTCTTTACGGAAGAAGGGCGGGATGGGAGTATAGCTGGGACACAAACAAGGTCAGGAAGAACCCCAGAGAGATCAGGTTTCTTGGGGTTAAAGGGGAAGGACCGCGTAAAAGTAATTTTTCGGTTTTTGTGATAAAAGTCTGGATCTTAATCCCAGGATTCCGAAAAATACCTCTTTTACCCATTTTGGATCAAAATGAATCGATTTTCGAGCGCTTGAATTTTGGGTAAATTGTCATTTGAATTGCCGCCAACTCTGCGTCTCCCCATTTCCCACACTCTCTCGCCCACTCTAGCCGTGTTTCCGTGCGGCAAACGCGTAAAACGGTCGCGTAAACGCGCCCCTTTTGCAGCCCAAATCATATAAAAGGGGTATGTTTCGGCATCGTGGAAACGATGTCTACTCAATGAAACTATAATAAAGATACTTTGAAAAATCAATTTTACGAGGTCCTTTCCCTTTAAAAGTCAAAGTTTCAGCCTGGCTAGCCCGAAAATGTTCTGAAACACGAAAGAAGATTTTTAAAAAAATTAGTTTTCTTAGACAAATTGGAAAAATAGAACCCAAAATTAGGAATTAAAAAGGGTTTCTGAAGGAGTTTTTTATGCTTTTTAGCCCTCTGACCACTTTGGGTTTCACGGTGAAACAGGTTCTTTTTTTTTAAATAAAAAATTAGTTTTCTCAGAAAATTTTGGGGAAAAAATTGAGCACACAATTAGAAATTCAAAACAGATGATGCAGGGAGGCGCAATAAGAAATGGGGAATGACTTAACCGCAATGCGTCTCGGGAAATCGATCTGCGAAAATTTCTGGGGCTCTGAATAAGGTGTCATCGGAGTGAATCAGAAAAGTGCTTCAATTGGAGAGAGAGAGAGAGAGAGAGAGAGAGAGAGAGACAGACAGACAGACAGACAGAGAAATAAAGAGTGAAAGAGATAGAGAGAGAACCAAAAAGTGAGGCCTTTTCAGTCATCTTTGTTGTGGTTGTAGTTGTTTGGGAGTAATTTCACGCCCCATTTACTCTTCTAGTAAGTCCAATTTGCATTCTAGACCAACAAAAAAAAAGAGGAAAAACGCCCACACAACAAGTAGAGCATATTTTGGATTCTTGGGTATTTTAAAAGGAATTTTTCAATTAAAAGTCTCTATTTAACACGAAGAAGGGCAAATACGATGTCTTCTTCGTTTCAAACAATCGTGGCTTGTATGCGTTTACGTTCGCTGCACACAAATGTGTGACACGCCCAACCAACGTAAACAAACAAAGGTTGAGCGCACTTTTAAACATTTAACTGGCTAGAGAGAGAGAGAGAGAGAGAGAGAGAGAGAGAGAGAGAGTGAGAGAGAGAGAGAGAGAAGGAAGACAAAAAGTCAAATGTTCACAGACCACCTAGGACAGGAATAGTCCCTCAAAAGAATGGGTGGTCTTAGGTCCTGGCGAATATAAACAGGAACAATAGCTACGATGGAGGCGCCTGCGTCAAACGCCGCCGCGGACAACTTTTTGCAGGGAGGTCCAATGACCCAAAGAATCTGTGTTTTGGCCGATTATGCGGCGGCTACGCGAGTGGTTTATGGCTTCACATCGGGGATATTAATGACGACGGTTGTAGTGAACTCGAACCCCGGTCTGATCGAGAATTCTGCGAAACGCACACCGCAGGTCGTAAACGCAAATTGGAAGGCGTTTTGTGAAAGAAGTGGGGTTGCAGTGTTAACTGGAGGGAGAGTGAGAGAGAGTTGCAACTTTCTTCATCTCTTTTTCTTTACCGTTCACATACACACGTACTCACACGCTCACACATTCAGACCACACTAACCTATTCACTCCAGCCCTTTTACACAGGTACATACATTCGGACTCACACTCACACTTACCCTCATAATCACATTCACACTCACTATCTCTCGCTCAAGGCTTAAGAAAAAGTCTCACACATTCACGTACTCGCATACTAACTCACTCACTGACTCCCACATTCAGACTACACTCACATCTACACTCACCCTCACACGTCCTCACACTTAAACATTTATTGTTCACCCCATCACACAAAGTCACACACAATCAAACACGCTCACACTCGAAAATCCAGTGAAAGACTATTTTATTGCGATGCTTCTTTTTCAAACTGTTTCCATATATAACAAACGGTCGTCCCATTCCCATGACCAAGTCCACAACCGGAGTGCATCATCATAAGTTGTGCTGGATTCGAAGGGTAGAAGCAGTCAGTAGCCAAATCTGAATCATTTTTTGTGGATTAAACTGTATTTAAATATTTTTTATACATTTTTCACATTTTTTACGGTTTTTTGGCTCCAGTTAAACATTTTCAGTAAGAACTATATTTTTGTCATGATTATTGTTTCTATCGTAAAAAGAGCTATCAAACGCATACTTATTGTTTGAATTTGGTTGAGTTTTAGGAAACTTACCGTAATTCATGGTCACCTACCGTAACCCAAGCAAAAAGCAAAAATCTATATTGACCCAAATGGTTCAGAATGTCGTGTTTAGCTCATATGGCGTTTAACAATTTATTCGTCATCCCAGGCCTGCTCGATTATTTTAGACTTCAATGATATCACCTTCAGGAGCCCCAGCTGGTAAAAACGGAAACATCGTCAATTGCCAAAAAGCACCACAGTCTCCTCTTTCCGAAGCACAGTAGAAAGACTCCTTCTCATCCCAAATGGCTCCAGGGGACTTGGCTGAGAAGATTGATACCGGGTTGAACTGTCCTGAATTCCACGTTACTTGATGCATAGAAGTTTGCTTACGTCGTTGGAAACGAGTTACTTTTATCAGCTTCTTGTTGCAAATAGCCTCAGCTTCTAGTTTCCTATCTTCGGATATGACGCGACCAACACTTTCTAAAATTAGCACTTGGGTTAACCAATTTCGATGAGCGTGATACCTTCTTTGAGGAAGAGGAGAGTTTTTTGAGCAAATTGATCTTCAAAAATTGAATAATGATGAAACCATTGAGGTGGATTCCAATATCTTTTAATACGCAACTGAAACTAACTTCAATTATATTTTTGATAAGAACTTACATCAGCTAAACCATCACAATCCGTTAAGTTAGTTTGGTTCCTAGCACCATTAGTAACGTTTCGAAGCACAGTTGCTATAGGCATTGTAATATTCCAATCCTGATCATGATCTTCAGAAACAACATCAGTAACATTCTGGATAAAGTGTCCAGAGAAAACGCAAAAGACTAGAAATAGAAAAATACCAGTAAAGTTGACCGAAGGCATGCTTTGTAGCTGCAGCGCTGATTTCAATTTTCTTTTTCTGATGGCTTGTTTCCGTGTGATTATGCTTGGCTGGCGACGCGGGGAAAAACCACCGATGAAAGAAAGATCGTTATTTCCCGTCGTTAACCTTTTTAATTCTGGGAAAATGAAGTATTGGCATTTCAGGGTTCAGGTAGTTTGTACCCACAGGATTTTAACAATGGGTGAATACTAGTCACGGAAATTTATGGTTATGTGAATTGGAATGAGTGTGTTTGTTGGTGGTGTCGCATATGGAAATGAAAGGGAAAACAAAAACAGCAGCGAGATCTAAAAAGTTTTAGTAAACTAGCAAAAATTTGTACTGAAATGTTTTAATTAGGTAAGATTCTTTTTTGAACTTTTCTAATATTTTTGCGATTTTAGTTCTATCAATTATGTTTCATTTATTGCAAAGTTCTGGCATGCGATCGCTTCAGAACCCAATAACTCAGTCAAGCATTATTAATTTTACGTTGCCTTTATCTAAGCTCGACACTAAATTTAGTTCAATGCATTCTGTTTCATGTTTGCAAACTTTTTGCAAAGTTCTGGCACGCTATCGCTTAAGGACCCTATAGAATCAATCGTTATTTATTAATTTGACGTTACTTACCCATAAAGCATTGATCGGTATTAATTTTATTTCAATCCAAAATGTTTAATTTTTGTAAAGTTCTGGCACCGATTGCCTCGAAACCCAAACGTGATGTTTTACCTATGACCCATTTTGTCTTGTTAACCTACACATGGAAAGACGACCTCAATCAATTCATCGTCTATTCCACTGCGGCCCTTGAAATGAATGACTTAACGCGATTGAACGCTATTTGGGAACTAAATCCAAAACTCCCTTTTGTTGGATTTTCTAGTTGTGGGACAGATAAACCAAATAAAGTTTAAATTGCAAATGTCCCTATTTACACGGACTCAAAAAAGATTTTTAAAACCAAACTAATTAGTGAAATTTGTATATGTCACTAGCACAATTGTACCAACGAGTACCATTGTGTAGTTAATTATCAAAAAATTTCCATATGTAGCAAACTGTCTTTCCATCCTTCTGCCATTGCCCGAAACCCCACTGCATAAGAGCAAGTTGTTTAGGATTTGATGGATAGAAGATATCAGTTACTAGTTCTGCAATTAGTGTTTCTATAGCTTTACATTTCTTTACCTAACGGGGTTCCTACAAACCCATGAGGAAAATAAGTTAGCTCCCACTGAGCTCCACAGTCTCCTTTATTTTTAGCACAGTAGAAAGACTCTTTCTCGTTCCAGGAGTCACCTGGAGATGATGATGCAAACAAAGACACCTGATTAAAAACTTCTAAAATTGAAGAAGTTCAAAGTTTGCGGATCCCTAACTTCTCTGGTATCTGGTGATCCTTTGTAGTTTCTTGCCGCAAGCAGCTTCTGCCGAACTTTGTTTGTCTTCCGCTATTACGCGACCAACGGAGTCTAAAAACTGTTTGACTATCTTAAGCTTGTCTACATGCCTTCCTTCAAAAAAAGGAAAGTGTTCTCGGTAATCGGATCATGGTCGATTGTGTAAAAGTGAAACCACTGAACAGCGTTCCAATAACGATTTATGCGTTTCTGAATCAATTTTAACTCACTCACCAACTTACTTTTTGAAATTTAAATTTACCTACTTCGGCATAAGTGTCATTTGTATTGGAAGACGGTGGTGACTGTGATGATGATGAGAAAGGTTGTAATGTTGATGAAGAAAACTAAATTTTTCTCACCACAACATTTAAAGATTAGACCAACTGTTGAAGTCGTTGGAAAATCGGTTGAACTCTGAGCGGCCGCTAGTTGCATCAACAATTGACAGATGACAGTTTTCAGTAAGAAACGTTGAAATTTAAACACAGACATCGTGAATGCGTCGATAACCCATCAACCAACACACTATATATTCATTTGTAATCCGTCTGTCTATAGAATATTTATTTTTGTAAGCGGATGATGACTCCACAAAACAACTTCCTTCCACCAAACGTGTGCCATAACAAAAAGTATACATTTTATTCCAAAAACACAAAATAGTAGAAACACAAAGATAGACAAGGGAAGATAAGTGGAGACTCGACGGCCGTGTACCCGGAATGCTTGTCAGTTGTGCGAGTGCTGAGATCCGCATGGCACGGAGCCTAGTCATCCAGTTCAGAATCAAAATCACGACCCTGAATTTTCTATTTTCTAAAGAACAAAAAATAAAACTCACGTTCTGAATTTTATCGTCTAGCATTCGGAAAAAGTCGGTTTGGCTTGCGCTTTCTACTTCTCCAATGGGTTTGCTGGGTAAGTTCAATGTCTGTTGTGCACTGTTGCCGTTTCGTCTAAAGAAAAATATGTATAAAAAAGAAAGAACTTAGTTTTATTTAAAAAAGCTAGTTTTTTTTTAAAATTTTCAATCGATTTTTACGATAACTGGCAACAAATTGCTCAATTTAAAAATTTATGGAGTGCCTCAGTTTTGCTTTGCTTTTTTTAGTTGTTATGTCAAAATTCCTGCTCTAATAATATTTTTCTGTATGTTATTTTTCTAGTGTCTTTATTTGTCTAAAATTATACCCGAGTCCTCCATGAGGCGTATCTCTGCGAAGCAACACTGACTGTCCATTTGGTCCCCCAGTTCGTCGTTCTTTTTCCCCGTTCTTCTCCTTCGGACTCGCGTCGGCCTGCTGCAAAATAGCCTCGTAAAGAAGAGAGTAGCCTTGTAGGCCATATGGCACAAATTGGCAGCAGCACGGATGGCCGGAGACAACCCAAATAAACAAACAAACCTTCTCGCAGAGTTCCGTAGAGGCGGTGCGCGTCAGACGGCATCCCATATCATAATATGCACATTCACTGCAAGTAAGAATATTGAATAAATCTTTGAACATGAACAGATTTTTAAAAAAATGGATGCAAGAGAACCACCCACAAGAATTGTATCCGGAAGAGGAATTATATCGAAGAAGTCATTAAAAATCATAAAGCTGCGTGCTTAAAGCCGATTTGAACGTAATCTCAAAGTTAGTGGTCGTTTAGCGATTTCGAGGGGACCGATTTTCGGCCTTGTTTTGGGGAAAGGCCTTCAGACCGACTACAATCAGCGGAGGCTTTACAACAACGCAGTGACGAACTTCCGCAGAACTTGAATCGCCAGACAAAAAAGGTTCTGTCTAAGACAATTAGTATCACAAAAGCGAAATGAGAAATATCACCTGCTTCTGAACGTTCTTTAGGGTGCAGGTGTAAATATACATTTGTAATTTTTTGAAAGGCACCCTCACCAGACGTAAGAACAAGAAAAATCAAAACCCGCGTCTTTCCGCGAACGGGAAATACAAATTGGCTTCGTCTGCCACAGGATGGGACACCATTCAAATTATGCTAGTGAGGCAATTTTTGTGACAGAGAACAGGGTCACAACAAAACGGGTGAGTGACTGGGGGAGTGAATGAGTGAGGGCTCCTGAATAAGAGGAATAAACCAATAAGCCTTGAGTGTCACATTGAGAAATGGACCTTGAAAAAGGGCAAAAGGGTAGAGAGTAAACACCGGGCGCTGACTAAAAACCAGTCAAGCGAAAAACACCGCTTTGAATTAAACGTTTTCTAACTTGATCTACGTCTCCTAGAATGTGAACTTTCCCTTGATGTTTGGTATTTGAAATGCTAAGAATATCAGTCACAAGAAATATTCTGAAGAACAACTAAGATCAAAAGTACAGTTAGAAAACAAGGCTTAAGAATGAGAAGGATGAGAGAGAAAGCCAGAGTGATAGCACTTTCAGAATGGACGCAAATAATTTTCTGAGAACCAGCAATCTGCACATATTATCATGTGAGACAGCATGCGAAGGGCAAAGCAATTAATCAAAAACAATCAGATGATTAAACATCACACTTCGTTCGGGATCCGCACGACTGAAAACAATTTCGAAAGAGCAAGCGTGACTAGTGTTTACATTGTGAGTACGTAAGGGTTTCATGTCAAAACAATCGGGGTTACTGGGTGATTTGGAGAAAAAGCAGACATTTCTAAAAACGGAAGGGTTGGTTTCAAAAACATGGTTTCGTGGGGAAAGTGCAGACTGGTTTGTCATCTAAGAATTGGTTACAAAGAATTGGTGAAAGAAAAATTACATATTTTAACAAGTCATCTGCAGTGATCATTGAGCCAACGGTTAACTGTTTACGAAACTGGTTAATTGGTTCCTAGCACGAGTATGTGAGAATTTAGTTTAAACTAAAGATCACATGGGAAAGTTATGAAAAGCATACCAAAAGACAATTTCAAAGATAACGTACTTCAAAAAATTTTAAACAGGAAATTTGAGAAAGCTTAAAAAAGAATTAAAATATGAGTTCTACGCCTAAAAATTAAAATGGTTTGCTTCGATTATCCAACGCCTTTTTTGTAATTTTGGGTTAAGATACATCGCTTGACTTGATTTCCAATAATTGCCTATATGTGTATTTTTTTTGCCAATTTTTTTGAAGGTACACCAAGAGTTTTCTGCTATTGCTATATTTTTAAACTTCAATATTCGTCGCAAAAAAATGCGACCACCGATCACTTATACACCTAGGCTAGGTGACTTTCATTAAATCCAATAGAGAATTTCATAACAGTGAGATTGGTTGGGACGAAAATTTTAAAACCAACAGATTTTTAAAACGCGTGCATAAAGTTTTTTCGGGCGAAATTTTTGTCCCTCAAAGCAAACTGTCTATGCATAATGTTTCATCTGAAAATTAGGTTGAATTCCTTGATTTTTGAGCCTAAACCAGCAAAACAGCACGTGACCAGCTTGTTTTTCTGACCTTATCCGATTTAGTAAGCAAAAGGGAAGAAGCAACAAAAACCGCGGAAGCTGGAGCCATGCCGTGCAAGAAATTAGACATTCCAGCCGTCACGGGTTGCTAACGACCGGAGGAAGTAGTGTTCCTGTGGCGTCAATCGCCTGCCTAATCCGCCCGTATGGCCAGAGAGCCCAAGTACGCCGGATGAAGCCCGTCAATCGGACGAGGACACGAGAGGAAGAGGGGGAGAAATAGCCGAGCGGCAATAAATCCGAGAGTCAACCGGACGCGCCCGAGGGGCGTTTATCAGCTGACGCGTGGGTTTATGAGCGATTCGAGAGGAGTTAACGCGAAATGCGGACAGCTGGCCACCACTGCCAGGAACTGGGGCGGAGCGGAAAAAGAGGTTGGTCAATGGGACATCGAAGTTCAGCATTTGCGAGTTTCTGCAAGCTCTGGAGAAATATTTTTTTAAAACTGAATGATGACAAGCTAAGAAAAAACAATGAATGACACTCAGTAATAGCCAATCTACAAGACGCTAAAGACACCAATAATTCGGTTATAAAATTCCGTGCCGGCCCTAACTGTACAAAAAAAAATAAAATAGTGATAAAATCAAGAAGCGACCCATGACCATGGGCCAGCTGGACCGTTGGATACCCGCACTTCTTGGTCGGACGATTTTTAAAAAAATTCTGTGCCCGGTCCGTGTTGGCTCAATCCGTTTGTTTCCCGTCTGCCTTTACAATCCTTAGAAAATGACATAGGTCGACGAGGTCTAGGATGACTATAAGGTCAGTTAAAATTTATCGCGGTATTTTAGAATAAAACGGTTCTTCAAAATGTATAACGGTCTTTTGAAAAATTCCAAATTTTTCAGAACTAAAATTAGATAAACATTTTGGAGTTTGGACCATTCGATAATCCAACACTATATGTTCATTTTATAGTTTTTTGTTCATATTTTTGACGGACCGTTCCATTGCCTAAGCGCTGTATTGGCAGACAAGAATCCAACTGTCGGCCACGCGACCAGGGTTCGATCCCCAGCGGTGCACTTTATTTTTACTAGCTTTAGGATAAATAATACGGTTTTCATACAGTAAAAATACAATTTTGTTGAGTTAAAAAAATAATAGGCCATGAAAATTACACTAATTAAATTTTTCATTTACAATTAAAGAAATCAGGCCGAACCTGACCCGGTAGACAAAATTTTCCCCCCAGCCCGTTTGTCACAAGTATGCTATGTGACATGCATTTCATTTTGCCCGGTTGGTACGGCCGGCAAAATGCAATACCACAAATGTTTGGAAACTGGCCGGAATTTAATTAAAAACTGGTCAAACGAAGTGACCCGGTCCGGCTTGGATTTTATTGTGTTCGGCTTCTATTTCGACCTCCCTTTTTCTACGAAGGCCCCCTTAAATAGTCAAATTCAGCCCAAAATACTGGGAAATAAGGAAAATTCATCGAATTTCACCGCCTTTATGATTTTTGACAGTTAAATTCAAAAAAGTCAAGGCAAAAGGCGTCAGAATCTCGCAGCTGAAACATCGGAGCGATGTTTTTGGGCATAACATCGTTGGCTGTCAGAGATTTTGGTAATTGGCAAGGCCACGGAAGAGCGAATAAACAGATTCGCGTGCGGAGAGGAGGAGGCACGGCCGGCAACAGATAAAATATAGGCGAAAGCCAAAAATAGCGGGGGAGGCTCAGGGGAAAAGCCGGATTTGGGTTGAAATCGGCCATGAGGCGATAAATATGAAAGATAAACGGCGTGGGAATTGAGGGTAAAGGAAATTTGAATTATAGGCAAAGCAGGGGATACAGTTTTTGTACGCTGCGCGGTTGCGACGCGGCTGCGACCCGACTAATTAAAAGAGCGTGCCAGATGCAAATCAGGCCTGGAATCTTTTTTCCTGCTCCCCTTGTTTCTCGATCTATTATTCCAACTGTCGTCTCGAGGATGCGCGTGCCGGAGACAAACAATTATTTTCCATCTGATGGAACAGCGCGCCTATTAAGAATCGTCCGTGGAAAACAAGGGATTTCAAAATATGATTAAAAAACTTCTGCTAGGAGAAGCCAGAAATTAAAAAAATAAACTATTTTGTAGATTATTCACTAGAAAATAGGATTTGTTAGTTAGCCGACCTACTTTTTTGGCAATTTAAAGCCGCTTTTGGCAACCAAGGGCCGCTTGACCTACTTTTGGCAATTAAAAGCCGCTTTTTGGCAACCATAGGCCGTCTGATCTGCTTCATGGTAATTAAAAGCCCTGGCAACCAAAGGCCGCTCGACCTGCTGTTTAGAAATAAGAAGTCGTTTTTTTTTGAAAACCTAAGGCCGCTTGACCTGTTTGTGGCAATTAAAAGCCGCTTGGTCTGATTTTTGGCAACCAAAGGCCGCTTAACCTGGTTTTTGGTGTGAAAAAATCAGCTTTTTAGCGACCGTAGGCCGCTTTACCTAATTGCTGCGGATTAAAAACCGCTTTTGGCAACGTAAGACCGTTTGACCTGCTTTTTGGCAATTAAAAGCCGCTTTTTGGCAACCAAAGTCCACTTTTTTGCAGCCGTAGGCCGCTTGAACCACTGCGATGCCTCGTTTCCTTGGAGTTGGATCTTTTTTAACTATGGGGCATTTGTTTTTGGAACCTCGTATGGAACCATGTCCAGGTAGGAGAGATGGGGATAGAGCGAGAGAAATTGAGAGAGAGAGAGAGAAAGAGAGAAAGAGAGGGAGTGAAAAACAAATCAGAAACGAAACCTCTCGCCCGAGGGCAGATTCAGTGCTGAAATGTGCCGAGAACGCGCAAATTAGCCGTGGGTGCGGCTTTCACGTGTCTCGATCACTGCATTCCATAATTCATCGCTCGGCGCCCTGCCGACGCCCTCTTCGGCCCCCGTCTTCCGCTCGAGGGAAACTTTTCATCAAACACACTCACAGCGGGATCATCACTCCGAATATACCACAACGACCGATCTTGTTTTCCCGCAAGGCTGGTTTCACGAGACGTGAAAGAAGCACCTAACTCGATAAACTACGGACGAACGAACGCGATTAGGAAGGATCGCAAAAGCGGAGGCGGGAGTGGATATGACAGATAGGGGTTTGCAGGACAACTCTGCTGTTACTGGGGGAACGGGGAGAGACAGGACAATCGGGGCAGGATGCGGGCAGCGTCATTAGGAGGTCGGCAGCGCATCTAATTCGACGCCTAATCGGCTTCGCAGAAAAAGGTTATCCGACCGATGGGAGTAATACTGAGAGGGGTATATATCTCTGTCTCTTTTTCTCTTTCTATCTTTCTTTCTTTCTTTCTCTCTCTTTCTCTCTATCTCTCCTTTTCTCTCTCTCTCTTTCTGTCTGTCTGTCACTCTCTCTCTCTCTCTCTCTCTCTCTCTCTCTCTCTCTGCATCTCTCTCTGTGTCTCTCTCTGTTTTTCTATCTCTCTGTATGTACTTTTTTCTTTCTTTCTCCCTTTCTATCTCTCTCCTTCTCTCTGTCTCTCTCTTTCTATCACTTGGCCTATCTCTGTCTCTCTATATCTCTGCATCTCTCTCTCTCTTTCTCTCTTTCTCAATTTCCATATACAAACACCCTGATTTTCCTGAGAATCTGAATTCCCAAACTAATCAAATCTAAATTTAACCCTTCTGAAAGAAACAATTCGTTTACAGTTGAAAAATCTCAAAAGGCGGGTTTTCGGCAAAAGCTCTCTCAAGCTATGAGGCGATAAATTGTCATAGAAAGAGGAGGGAAGAGAAAAATACGCCGGCTGGAGGCTAATTTTCGGGGCGTCGTTGTCACGAAAAGAATGGGAGGTAGGAGGGCAGTCTGCCCCTCCTCCTCCTTTCTCTATTGGCTCATCGTTCATTCGGGCGATTATTCCATGCGGGAGGGAGAGAGAGAAGGCGGCGGAGGGAGCATTGTTGCCATCCAGAAACACTTGAGATCGCATAAGTAGGGATTTATTGCTTTGGCGGAGGGGGAGGCAATGGGAGAGACAGATGGAGAGAGAGATAGAGAAAGAGAGAGACAGAGACAGAGAGAAAGAAAGATAGCCCACTAATTGTGTGTGCCTTCGTGTGTAAGCTATTGGCGCCAGGCTTTTGAACCCCCAGGTCAGCTGATGAGAGCCGTAGTCACATTTGTTTTCTCTGCGTCTCTTCGTCATTTCGTGAAAAGACATGTTCACGGAGCAAATTTCTGAGAGGAAATGGCCAAAGTGGCCGAAATTTCGAGAGGACCGAATACAACATGCCAAAGATGGAGAGAGAGGAGATTTTTAGATTTTCACTATTTTACTATTTCACTCACCCAATCACTCAGTCCCGCGGCATAAACACCCTTAGGACACTTCTTACAAATTTAAGGAAAACATTTAACGACATCAAGGCCCTAAGTAAAACTTTAACGTCCTTTAGGGAAACTTTAAACGACCTCGTATCTCTGAGGGAACATCAAACGACCTTAAGACCCTAAGGGAATCTAAGGGATCTTAATCACTCGTTCATTAGCTCACTCACGGCTGCGTGATCATTGAGCTAAGGGAGGGAATAGGTGACTACAAATAAAGGTTTGATTACCTAGTGTAGGGTTTCAAGATGGCAGCTAGTATAGGTGAGTGTGTGTGAGTGAGTGAGTGAGTGAGAGAGTGAGACACGTGATCTATCATTCCTGTCCTCTTCGCAGAAGAAGATGTCAACCATCCTCTTGCCGGATAATTGTGGTAATAAATTTCCAGTCGCCGGTCGGTCTTCCCGTCGATGATGAATGGCGGGGGTGTTTTCTCCCACGGCACGCGGAGAGGGCGAATTCCAAGAGGAATACGTTGTGAGGTACGCGCTGGGAGCGGAGGGAGCCCGAGGCAGGTGGTCAATGTGGAAGGGAGCGAGAGAGATAGAGAGAGAGAGAGAGAGAGAGAGAGAGAGAGAGAGAGAGAGAGAGAGAGAGAGAGGGGAGAGAAGGATAAAGAAGCCGTCCGCCTATTGTTGTGGCTCCAAGTCAAAAGAGAAGCGGAATCGGGCGCCATGCCACCCGTCAACAACGAAACCCTCCCACTACCTCATAAATCAAAACAGTGGATAGCAGGCTTCTTTGGCACACAACTCCAAATAACATACACATATCCTATTTACTCTTGTTTGATTTGTAAATTATTCAGGCCAAAGTTAGGCAAAAAAGAAGTGGCTTCCCAAAAAGCGGATTCCTCTTGCCGGATAATTGTGGTAATAAATTTCCAGTCGCCGGTCGGTCTTCCCGTCGATGATGAATGGCGGGGGTGTTTTCTCCCACGGCACGCGGAGAGGGCGAATTCCAAGAGGAATACGTTGTGAGGTACGCGCTGGGAGCGGAGGGAGCCCGAGGCAGGTGGTCAATGTGGAAGGGAGCGAGAGAGATAGAGAGAGAGAGAGAGAGAGAGAGAGAGAGAGAGAGAGAGAGAGAGAGAGAGAGAGAGGGGAGAGAAGGATAAAGAAGCCGTCCGCCTATTGTTGTGGCTCCAAGTCAAAAGAGAAGCGGAATCGGGCGCCATGCCACCCGTCAACAACGAAACCCTCCCACTACCTCATAAATCAAAACAGTGGATAGCAGGCTTCTTTGGCACACAACTCCAAATAACATACACATATCCTATTTACTCTTGTTTGATTTGTAAATTATTCAGGCCAAAGTTAGGCAAAAAAGAAGTGGCTTCCCAAAAAGCGGATTTTTTCTTCCAAGAAAGCAGATGTCATCTGTTTGTAGTTTCATGAACATTTTACTGTTGAAGACAGGTTCTCTCGGTCACAAGAAACAAATTGTGTTCGATTTGGCTGAGACGTCAACTGGTGACTACTCAGGACCTCTACAGACGACAACATTAAAGTTACAGTTACAGTTTTACCCATTTTAAACAGTTGGAAACGGCTGAAAATCTATTAAATCTTTGTATTCTGGTTAAAAACCATTCAAGTTTTGGCGGTATCGGATGAAAACCATATTTTTTCTTCGGATTTTAGCCCATTTTTTCCATCAAAATGAAAGTTTGAAAGTGACATTTTTTGAATATGATAGCATTCGAAATTAGCTTGCAATGATATTTTTAGACGTCAAATTTTACGATAAATACAATGAACTTCTGATTCTCGCCTTTTAAGTATAATGTTGCGATCGTCAAAAAACTAATTTTTTTGTTGTTGTAAATTTTTCAACATTTTTTGCATTTTCGGTAGTTAAAGATAAATCGTCAAGTGCACAACGTTAAAGGGAGTTATGATTTAAAAAAACATTTCGTGCCATTGTTTTGTTGGGAAATTAGAATAATAGGAACGAATGTCGCCTGTATCGGTCATACGTAGTCACCAGTCGACGTTTCAGCCAAATCGAATACTTTTTTCTTGTGACCGCTGGTCGGACGATATGCTTAAAAGAAAACCTCTCTTAAACAACTAGCATAGCTAATTTGCATAATGCAAAGGAAAATCTCCTAGGATGGATTCGAACTCGTGCGATTTGCAGGCGAGGATGAAGCCACTTCGAAACGGCGTTTTAGTGAGTCACCAGGGTGCCTAAAAGGCCACCACGCTTCTTGTATTTTACCCATATCCCCCCTGTACCATTGCACCAGAAGTATACATTTCATTGAATTCCAAGGCAAGGCAATTAGGAGCAATTGGGACCCTCACATCACACTGATAAATACAAGTCCATTTCGGATAAATGGAACAACGAGAGGGCTCCACCCTTGGACACCGGTACTCGTAAGAGGGGGGTTTTCACACGGATTCACACAGGCACTCAGGGACTGTCTGGACTAAAACGAGGGTTTCTAGAAAAAAAAAGGATTTCTAGAGTGAAAGAGGATCCCACCAGGGGATTAGCAAGTTCTGGAATTAAGAGACGTAGATAGGAGAGTAAAAGGGGCCCTAGATTAGACTAGTGGGCATTGAAGTCGTGGGTGGATGGTCGGAACTGGTGGGCGTCTCCCGCGTGGCGACGACGGTAGACGAACATGTAGCCCTGGCGAGCGGCGCGAAAGAGCACCTCGGACTCGTCCACCTGGAAATCGGAGAATTATGCCTTTAAAGAAAGAGATCAATCGATTTAGACCTTTAAAAATCATCGAATTTTGACATTGAAAAATCAATGTAGCCTTTTTTCTCGAAATTCCAGTCATAAATTGGAAAACAGCCAAAATTTCCCATTTGATCGGTAAAAAACGAATTTTACATTATTCATTATTGGGGTTATTTATCTAAATGTCAATTTAGTTTTTTATATTTTCGAAATTCCAGTCATAAATTGGCAAATGGTCAAAATTTTCCGAGTTTCTTGTGATTTTATTGGGATTTTATTAATTTTACAATATATAGCGAATGTCGCGCTATTTTTAAATCATCGCAAACCAGAAAAACGAACCAGCAAACTGGCAGAGACAATTTTTTATGTGCTCTATTTTGTATGTAGAAAACTAATAATACAAGGCTTAAAACTGAATAATTGCTAAAAAATTAAAAATTATACAATGATAATTATCATGAATTTATATGAATACTTTAGTAGTCCAATTTAAAAGAGTAATTTCGGCAGTTTCATTGTAATTTTTCTAGAAGATTTTTTTTCAAACAAAAATAGATTTTATAGAAAAAAAAATCAAAATTGCAGTATTTTCGTTTGTTTTAAAAATCTTAATCTAAATTCTAAAAAAATCTTTAAAAAATCTCGTTAAGTTTATAGATTATTAATAATTATTTTCTATTAAAACATAAAATAATTCGTCTAAAAATTGATTTAATTTTTTAAATTAATTTAATTTATAATTAAATAAAATAAAACAACTAAGAAGAAAAACTTAAAATAATTTTAGTGTAGTTTTGGCAGTTTCAGTTCAAATATTCTAATTTTTCTTTTTTAAGCCATTTCGAAATTTCAAACCAAAATTAACTTTATAAGAATATTTAAAAAATAATTAAAATCACTTTTTTGTATCACGTGGAGGTTAATATTTCAGTTTAAATGTATTATAGAATTATTCACAATTAAAACCTTTAAATTCCCAACAAAAACTAATTTTACAAAAACTGCCTTTCAAGGCAACCTCAGGCCGCGTTTTCTGGTGACCTCAGGCCGCTCTCTGCTCACCTTCGAGATACAGCTGTCATTGCAGTCGAGCCAGATGTTCCTCTGGCAGTCGTACGCGTAGGCTGTGTAGTGGCCTGAAATTCTCTAGAACTCTCCTTGATCTAGATCAAATCCTACCGTATCTCAGCGACTCTCCCTGGTGGTTGACCACCGCTGTCAGAGTGTAGACCGGGTCGTCCTCCTGCTTGAATTCGTAGGGCGCAGCAGTCAGAGGCTCCACCTTCTTCGCCTGGAAAAGGCCGTAGTCGCCATCGAAGGGACTGAAAATCAGGGGTTAGAGGGAGAGAGAGAGAGAAGAGAGAGACAGAAACAGAGAGAGAGAGCGAGAGAGATAGAGGGAGGGAGAGAGAGGACTTACGAGGGAGAATGGCGGGGAGAACGCGGCTTGCAGTCGTCCAAATCGTCGTAGGACTGGTGATGTTTAGGAGAATGGCGATTTTCCTCCTCGTCGTCGGGGCGAGGAGTGCAGCCTCCTTCCGCCTGAAAATAGGTTAGAGATGCAGGGGAATCTCATTCTCTCTCACTCTGGAGACATTGGGTGGTTAGATACGCAGAGACATTGGGTGGTTAGAGACGCAGAGAAATGGGATGGTTAGAGACGCAGAGATATTGGGTGGTTAGAGACGCCGACTCCCTCCCTCTCTTTCTCTCACCTCTCCCAGCATGGGTCCCGTGACGACATTGAAGTGAACATTTCCGTTGTTGATAAGGTAGATGGCGCCGTGCTCCCTCACCTCAGCCTCCCAATCCACCTCCTCATCTGAAAATCACCGTTTAAAATGGTTATTTCCCGTTTAAAAAAGGAGAAAATTCAAAAGATGAAATCCCTACCTGTCATTTCGTACTTGTTGACGTAGGCCTTCTCGAAGGTGAAGAGCGGCTTGAAAACGGTCCAGGTGTGCTTGAAGAAGCTGTAGATCACACAACTGAAAGAGGGATACGGTAGGTGTGAGGAGCGGACGATGCAAATTACCGGAACATGGTAGCCATGGCCATGATCTCCACATCCGTTCCCCACTCGCCTTCGTTTTTCTTGAAACTGAAACGAGGGGAATTAGGTGATCTCTCTCTCTCAAAAAGCGGCCTGAGGTCGCCAGAAAAAGCGGAAAGCGGCCTGAGGTTGCCAGAAAAAAGCGGAAAGCGGCCTGAGGTCAATAGAAAAAACGGAAAGCGGCCTGAGGTCACCAGAATTCGAAAAAAGAGGCCTGAGGTCACTTAAATTAGCATAAAGCCCTCCACTCACTCTAGGTAGTTATCGATTCCCATGTCCCACTCGACGTGTTGCTCGAACCGGGCCTTGTTCCGTCGCATGAATCCGACGACCTAAACTCCCTCCCTAATTAAAAGAATGCGAATAGAGCGCTCTCACCCTGGCGCGGACCATGTCGTGGTGGTTCTGGTCTCCGTTGAAGAGCCACCAGGAAATGCAGCGGAAGAGGCAGTTTCCGTCCCCTTCGATATGCACCTCCTCCGGTATCTGTCCCTTCAGAGGCATCTGCCTTCGGGACGTCCTCAGATTAACCGACTGCCAACTGAAAATTAAGGGAATAAGGGGACAGAGAAGAGAAAAAGCCGCCTTTTGGCAACAAAAGGCCGCTTGACCTGCTTTTTGGCAATTAAAAGCCGCTCCTGGCAACCAAAGGCCGCCTTTTGGCAACCAAAGGCCGCTTGACCTGCTTTTTGGAATTTAAAATCCATTTTTGGCAACCCCAGGCCGCTTTTTGTGAAAAATGTAAGCGTACCCCTTGATGCTCTTCCTGTCAGTCACGATGTAATCCATATCATCCTGCACCCTGATTATCTTATCAGCCGTCACGGGAAACCACTGGATGGTCTTCTGAAGAAAGAATATTTAGAAATGAGCAGAATTGAGAGCGATTAGCTGAAAATTTCAGTAAATTGCCCATTTTTCACTCAAAAGAGACGGTAATACGCCTTTTTCTTTCTCAAAAATACACTTTCACAGTTGAAAATTCAAATCAAAACAATTTGTGAGTCGTTTAGCTCAAAATTTATGAGGGCTTTAAATTACCGAAAACCTTGCCTGGCTCTATCCTGGATTAGCGGTCCTTAAAACACATGGCAGGTTTTAAAAATTATAGCGGTCCATAAAAAAGTTAAAAAATTAAAATAAAAATTTTTTTTTGTAATGTTTTGGTTCACTGTTTGACGCGGTTCAGTCTTGGTTAAAAATAGCACCTCAAATTTGCATATAGCACCCCAAAAAGTGCTTTTTAGTGCCATTTTGAGAACAGTAGCACTTCCAAGGGCGATTTCAAACCGTGCATGTCAAACATTGTTTTGGTTATATACTTTATACTTTTTGTTAGAGATAGAGAGAAAGATAGAAAGAGAGAATATGTACAGGGTAAGAAAGAGAAAATCCACAGAAAGTATCGAAATTTTAAAAAAAACCAACCAAAACATTTAAATTTAATATTTTTTTAAAAAATTTGGTTGAAAGTAAAAGTGTCGAAAATTTAAAAAAAACCAAAACGACTAAAATTAAATAGAATAAAAATAAAATTTTTAATTTTTTTTTCTTAAAAAAATATTTTAGGCTAGATTTTTTAGGGGCCGCTATCCAGGATGAATCCCCTTGTTTGGGATGCAATATGCAAATAAGGGGTGATTCGGCACAATGTGAACTTCAATAAACGGTGATTTTTCCACTAAAACGGCAGTATTCAAATGAGAAAATCTCACATTAGAAGAAGGGCTCTGGGCGGTGACGACGACGGACTCGTCGGAGTCGGTCCTCCTCGGAGCGGGGTCCTCAGGCACCTCGGGCGAGTTGACGTGGTCGGAGAGGCCCTGGAACTAGAAAATTTAATTAGAATAGAGAGAGCTGAAGGAACCTCGGCAGTTCCTCCACCAGTCTGACGCAGGCCGGCGGCATCCTCGGGAGAAGAAGAGTCGCGGTTGACGGGGCCCCTGGAAAATGGAGGAAGTAGACGGATAAACAAAATTAAAGGAAATTAGGACCCAAAATTTGAATATTGCGCCTCCAAAAATTAGTTTTTAGCGTCCGTTTTAGCACAGTAGCAGCTCTAACGGCGGTTTCGATCTTAAAAATGAATTTTCAAAAATGCTTTCTCATGAAAACGAATTTATAAATATTTTAGAAACAACTATTTTAGCAACTGGTTGACATTATTAGGTGGAGTGTCTGAAAAAGTTTACGCAATATTCAAATGTACCAATTTCCAATGTTTGATACCTACGGTTAGAAACCGCCGTGGGAGATGTTGTTGGGCTTAAATGGCACTAAAACTACTTTCTTTGTTGGGTGCTATAATCAAATTTTTAACCGAGATCAAGGCGGTTCAAACAGTGCCTCAAATAGGCCCAAAAATTATGTTTTAAAAAATATCAGAGATTTAGATTTTAAACAAAATAATATTCTAATTAAATTTTGAAAAAAAAAAGCTCATTTAAAATTTTTTACACCTACTAAATTTTTTTAAGATAATTATGTTAAATTTAGTATTTTGAATGTTTTTTTTTAAATTGAAAAGAAAAAAATAAATAAATTTTTTTAAAAATTACTTTAAGAATAAAGAAGCGAAAAGCAGGGTCCAAACGGCCAGGTGGAAACAAGTACTTTTCACGGGTGCCGGGTGATATTCAAATTTTGGGTGCAATTTTCTAAATTTAGCCCCGATCGTGGCAATCAATGATTTGCATAGCTAACAGTGATCAGCGTTTTGGACACCCGTGGTTTTGGTCTTGGATATGCAATATTCGAATGAAGATTACTAATTTCCATGTGACCTACGTTGGCACCTTATGATTATAACTAGAGTACTTTTTGGGGTGCTATATGCAAATTCAAGGTGCTAAATTTGGTTATTAAGACCAGATGGTGGAAAAGGGTGATTTCCATGTGACCTACATTGGCTCCTCGATGGTGGGCATCGGAGTAGCGGCGTCAGGCGTGCCGGAATCGCCCAGCTCGAGGGAGAGGTCGGATTCCATCGCCTCGTCCTCCTGCACGGCGTCGATGCCCTCGTCCTCCTCCTCCTTCTTCATCTCCTCATCCTCTTCCTTCTTGACGCCCTCCTCCTGCTCCTCCTTGTTGATGTCCTGCGACTGCGAGGAGAAGAGGTCCTCATCAGAAGCCTGGGTCTCCGTAGAGTCCAGACATTCCTTGATGAGCTCCTTGAGGTCGTCAGAATCTTGGAATTCCATTTCCATCGAGTCCTGAGATTCCTTCTTGGGCTCCTGGTATTCCTTGAACTCATTAGAATCCAGGGAATCCATGAACTCATTAGAATCTTGGAACTCCTTCTTGGGCTCCTGCGATTCCTTGAGGTCCTGGGATTCCTTGAACGCATTAGAATCTTGGCAGTCCATGGATTCCTGGGAATCCTTGGGCTCCTCCTTGGGTTCCTTCAGATCTTGGGATTCCTTGAGGTCCTGGGTGGGATCGAAGACGTCGGCAACCGATTGCTGCGTCTGCTCGTTTTTCAGGAGTGCGCTGAGACGGCGACCCTTCTGAAATAGAGACAGTTAGCTGGTGCTTAGAGCGGCCTTTGGTTGCCATTAAACGAATTTTAATCGCCAAAAAGTAGGTCAAGCGGCCTGTGATTGCCAAAAGCGGGATTTAATTGCTAAAAGCGGGTCAAGCGGCCTTTGGCTACCAAAAAGCTTTTAATTTAAAAAAGCCGATCAGGCGGCCTTTGATTGCCAAAAGCGGCTTTTAATTGTCAAAATGCAGAAAAAGCGGCAGTTGATTGCCAAAAAGCTTTTAATTGCTAAAAATCGAGACAGTTAGCTGGTGCTTAGAGAGATAAAGCGGCCGTTTGTTGCCAAAAGCGGCTTTTAATTGCTACAATCCAGAAAAAGCGTATTGTAATTGCAAAAAAGCAGGTCAAGCGGCCTTTGGTTGCCAAAAGCGGCTTCTAACTGCCAAAAAGCGGTTTTTAATTGTCAAAATGCAGAAAAAGCGGCTGTTAATTGACAAAAAAACAGGCTACGCGGCCTTTGGTTGCCAAAAGCGGCCCATAATTGTCAAAAATCCTCACCCAAGGAGAGGTGAAGGACTGAAGTCCCTTCAGAGGGCTGCCGCCCTGTTCCGTCTCGTCGCTGACACCGGGCTTCTTCTCAGGAGAAACGTGGTCATTGTCCTTCATTTCTGAAGCCTCTATGTTAATTGGGAAGATAGGCCGCATGCTAATTAGGAAGACAAAGAGCCCTACCGTTAGAGACTCCGGCGATGTCGATGATGGCGGTGCGGATGGCGCTTTCGTCGCGCTTCCACTGGGAATCCTCGCACAGGTCGCTGAGGCAGAGCTCCCTCTCGACGGTTATCTCGTTTCCGCACTTGGTACTGCGCTTGGTCTCGCGGCAGTAGTTGTAGCGCTTCAGCACAACCACCAGGTTCCTGGAATTGGGGGAATAAGCAATGAAAATGGCGAAAAAGATGAATTTTTCCGGGAACCGAAAGGTTTCACTCAAAAATTGGCCAAAAAATGACACAAACAAGTACTTTTCGGAAATGAAAACTGTACCCAAAACGCGAAAAAACCGGAATAAAAAAAATGACCAGAAATGAAAACTGTACCCAAAACGCGAAAAAACCGGAATTTCGAAATAAAAACTATTATTTCAGGTTAATTTTGATCATAATTTTTCTATGTTCAATCCAACCAAAAGGTTTCAACACAAAGGTGGTCTAAAAATGACACAAATAAGTACTTTTTTGAGGCTGCTATATGCAAATATGTGGTGCTAATAATTTCAATTGTGTCATTAAATTTTAAATTAATTAAAGAGAAAATTGTGAAAATAAATTGTAAGCGCGAAACAATTTCTAAAACTCAAATTTACTGATTCTACTAATTTTTAATAAACAATAAAAACAACTTATTTTTACAACATAATTTTAGTTTTTGTCGATTGTTTTTTAACTTCACACTTAAAAAAGTCTCCATGGTTTAATAAACGAGAATATGCACATTTAAAAATTGTTATAAAAAAACAAAATGTACAAAAGTTGTTAAAAATGTTTAAAAAATATAGATTTTCCCATACCACTTACAAAACAAACATCGAAGGTTCGAATCCACCCTGGGCCAAACTTTTTGTAAATTAAAAATAATTATTAACAACATTCCTCTGTATTCAAATTTTCTTCTCCGATTGTAAACTCACTCGGGAAAAATCAAAAACACCGACTGAGATTGATCCAACAAATGTTTTCATGTAAAATTTTCGCTATTTCATAAATTTTAGAGGTACTCTGACTGTTCTGTATGCAAATTCTCTTCTAAACTCACTCGGGGAGGGTCCTGAAGGCCGTGGTGACGTATCCGGTGCCGGAGGCCTTGCACTTGGCACAGGTGTAGTCGGAGATGCGGTCCCTCGCGAACTGCTTGACCATCAGGGACTTGATCGACCAGTCGCCCTCCCTGAATCCATGTTTTCATAATGAAGCTTTAAAAAACTACCTCATTCCCAGCTGGCAGTCGATGGAATCCTCCTCCTTCTCGCCGCTGTGGTCACAATTGATACAGGCCGTCTTGCCCACGCCCTTGAAGCTGAAGAGGTCGGAGGGATTGCGGCTGCAGACGGGAAGATCCGAGGGCTCCTGAAGGAAAATATTTATTTGACAATATTCGGTCGCATTTGAATTTAGCACCCCAAAATTTACATATATCACTTCGAAAAGTTCAATTTTAAACTGTTTACACCATTTAAAAAAATCGATTTTCATAGACGGCCGTGAAGCTTCAATAGGGAAAAGGAGTTCTTACGGACGTGCCGTGTAACAATAAAAATTTTATTATGGAGGTAATAAAAATTTGTAAATAAGTAAACGTTAAATTTAAGAATGTTTACAAATTACTTAAATGAGTAAAATCTAGTAAATAATGCAGTTTATCATGAAAATTTTAAAAAAAAGTGCGGCAATGTTTGGCAGGTACGGTTTGAAACCGCCATGGGAGGTGTTATTGGTCTCAAAATGGCACTACAAAGCACTTTTTGGGGTGCTATATGCTAATTTGGGGTGCTATTTTCAACTAAGACTGGATCCTGTCAAACATTGACCGGCGGGGATCGAACCCTCGACCGTTTTCTTGGTGATTTCCTTCCGCTGGGTCTCTGGAAACAAAATGAGGTTTCTGTTTTTTTTGCGACTTCGGGTCGCCTTCCGCTTTTTTTGTGACCTCAGGCCGCTTTCTGCTGTTAGTACATGCCGACCAGAAATTATAATTTTTTAAAATCCTATTTAAAAAAATGATTATGAAAACCACATTTTTGAAAGATTTAAAACTGGAACAAGTAAATATTAGGCTCTAATTGTCATATCAGATATCTGAAGTTAAACAAAAATGTCCGCCGACCGGGATCGAACCTTGGTCGTGTGGTTGGTATAGAGGAACCAATTTGGGTCGAAGGGAAGGACAGACACAGGCCGGATCGACAAAATTTCCCAGAAAACTCGGATTGGGCAGAGACAACCCTTGAAAAATTGGTTCTTACCATGCCCAGGAGAGCCTTCAAATCGTCGCGGCATTCGTCCTCCTTGATCTTATCGTCTTCGATCTTGGGCTTCGGCTCGTCGCCAATGGGCTGCTGGTCCAATTCGCTGGGCTTCTGGTCGAATTCGTCGTTGCCGAAGGCGGTGAGCTCGGGAGGGCCATTCTCCTTGTCCGAAGAGGGACTTCCGCTGGGTCTCTGGAAACAAAATGAGGTTTCTGTTTTTTTTGCGACTTCGGGTCGCCTTCCGCTTTTTTTTGTGACCTCAGGCCGCTTTCTGCTTTTTCTGGCGACCTCAGGCCGCTTTATCTAGCCTCCAGCTCACCTCATTCCTTCCATTCACCTCCTCCTTGAGGTTATCCAACAGCGCGAATAGGAATTCGTGTGCGTCCTAAAATTCCCAATTTCATTAATTTCAGCAGGAAAAATCGAACCTGCTGACTGGTGGTTGCGAAATCGGCGTCCAGCTGCTCGCCGGCGGCCACTCGAAGCTTGCGCAGCAATCCCTGGGAGATTCTAGCCGAGGACTGGGCCACATTGTTGTGGAGGCGCCTCTTCTTAGGCTGAAGTTTAATGAAAGGTAATAAAACGTCATTAAATTTTAATTTTAAAAAATATTCAATGATTACACATTACTTAAATGAGTAAAATCTGGTAAATAATGCTGTTTACTGAAGAAAAATAAAGTGCACCGGCGGGGACCGAACCCTCTACCGTTTTCTTGGTTTTTAGGAACCAAGGCTCACGGTATCACACGTTCACGATCACACGGTCGAGCGAAACACAGAAAAACTCACGTTTCCCTTGAACATGGTGACGTAGATCTCGTTGAGGTGGACCAGAAGATTACTGTGATTGTTGGAGAGGTTCTTCGACGGGCCGGCAGCGACGTGGCGGAGCCTGAAAATAAAAATGAAATTTTTAGATAAAAAGAATTTTAAAGAAAGAGGGAAAATTACGGTAATTTATATTAAAAAGCACAGGTAAATATAAAAAAAAGAAAGAAAAAGATTTAAAATTAAATTAATCACCTTCGGACAAAGTCGGGGGACGAGGCGAGGGCCTGAAGACTGGCGTTCATGTAGCAAGAGTTTCCGAGGTTCTTCATTCTGGAAAGAGGGATTTTAGAGAAAGAAAGGGAAAGAGAGAGAGAGAGTTTGACAACGAAAGGCCGCTTGGACCGCTTTTCGGCAACAAAAGGCCGCTTGGACCGCCTTTTGGCAAGCAAAGGCCGCTTGGACCGCTTTTTTGACAACCAAATACCGCTTGAACCGCCTTTTGGCAAACAAAGGCCGCTTGGACAGCTTTTTTGACAACCCAAGGCCGCTTGGACCGCCTTTTGGCAACCAAAGGCCGCTTGGACCGCTTTTTTGCAATAAAAAGCCGCTTTTGACAATTAAAAGACGCCTTTTCTAAACAAAAAGCCCTCACCCCCTGAAGCTGAAGGGTCCGTCCAGGAACACGTCGAAGTCCTCCCTTTCGTCGTCAATATGCACCAATTCCGGCTCTCGCTTGACGGGAGAGAATTTGAGGTCCATGTGGTTGTCTGGCGAGTTGAGAGGCGGACTCGTACACACGGAGTTGTATTCATCGACTTCCTCCCTGAAAAGAGAAATGTTAAAAATGATTTTAAAACGCTAAAAAATCAGTCCTCCACAGATCAATATTTGACAAGAACTATTCAAAACCGCCGTAGGAGGTGCTATTGGGCTAAAAATGACACTAAAATGAGCCTTGGGAGTGCTAAATTCAAATGAGGGGCACTTAAGTCAAATGAAACCGGCCAATGCGGAACTATGCCAAATTGACCATTTTCCGTTAAAAATTTTTTATCAATTATTGAGGTTCACAAATGAAGGTGATATTGCGCTTAAAATAACACCAAAAGTAGATTTAGGAGTGCTGTTTGCCAATGAGGAGAGCTTATTTCAACTAAGACCGGATCGCATCAAACAATAAAAAAACTATCAATAAATCTCTATGCATTTCTTTTTTCCCTCATTTTGATCGCCTAAAAGATAATCTGCTTTTTGGCAACAAAAGGCCGCTTGACCCGGTTTTTTTAACAACCCAAATAAGATTTTTAGCTTTTGACAAATAGAAGCCGCTTTTTGGCAAATAAAAGCCGTTTTTGGCAACCAAAGGCCGCTTGACCCGCTTTTTTGGCAATGAAAAGCCGCTTTTTGGCATCCAAAGGCCGCTGGACCTGCTTTTTTTTTTTTTTTTTTTTTTACAAAAAAGCCGCTTATTGGCAAGCAACGGCCGTTTTGACCTGCTTTTTAGTAATTAAAACCAGAATATCGCAATGCAAACCTCTGGATCTTGTTCCTACGGCTATTATTCCAAATGCTGTCCTCATGCTCCGGAGCATCGTAGACGCTGGCGCTGTTCGGCCTCTTCCTGGTAGACTTCTGTGCTCCCGGGGTGACTCCCCTTCCCCTCGGCTTGATGACCAGTTTATTGCCACTGCTCTGAAAACGTCCAATTTCCACGGTATTTAGATTGTTACGAACCGTCGACGTATTGGGGAAAACCATTTTCCCAGCGCTCAGGGAGCTGGACTGCCTCCCGGAGAACCGCTGAGAGGGCATGGTGGGTCTGAAAATGGGGGTTTAGATAGAAAACATATCAGGACAGTAGCCCTAGCTTGCGAGATCTTAGCTTTTTTATTGAATACCGCTTGTTGGCAACCATAGGCTGCTGTTTGGCAACCAAAAAGCCGCTTTTTTTTTACAAGCAAAAACCGCGTTTTGGCAACCATAGGCCGCTTTTTTAAACAACCAAAGGCCGCTTTTTTGCAACCAAAAGACGCGTTTTGGCAACCATAGGCCCCTTTTTTAAACAACCAAAGGCCGCTTTTTTTACAAGCAAAATCCGTTTTTTAACAACCAAAAGCCTTTTTTACTGCAACCAAATGCCACTTTTCCCGCTTTCTGGCAACCATAGGCCGCTTGTTCATTTTTTTGAAAAAAACAAACCATTGGCCACTTTTAGGCAACTAAAGGTCGCTTTTTTCCGATTTGTGACAATCTTAGGCCGCATGGTCAGCTTTTTGACAACCAAAGGCCGCGTATACCGCTTTTTGGCAACCATATGCCGCTTTTTTATAAATTCCAGATCCCTTACGTGTCGATTTTGTCGAGAATGCTCAGATCGTAGTTATCGACGTCGTTGACGCATTCCTCCTTCTTCTGAGGCTTCTTAGGAAGGATAGAAACAAGGGGCTCCATCACTTGGTACTTCGCCTGGCTGGCGTTCGTCAGAGGCTTCGACTGACTCGATGCGGTGCTCAAAGTGCCCCTGAAGAGAAAATCATTAAAAATAGTCTAAAAACTTTAGAAACCTCTTAAAACTACAGTAATCGCTGAACCTATTCACCCCCGATTTGACTTCCACCACTTGGTTGAGTATAGATAGCATACGGGAAATCATTTCTGGACGAAGTGAGCTTGGATTTGAAGTTTTCTTCTAGAATTTAGTCTTCCAATATTCCAATTTAGAAGAAAAATGGCAGGTTTTTAGAAATGCTGAGAAGAAAAGAAGATAAGGGACAGTCACATGTTTACGTCTAGAAAGGGGAGGGTGACTCATTCGCGGCGGTTTCGAAAACAAAAAAAAACATATTTCTTATCGTAACCAAGGGTATTTTTGTCCACTGTTTGACAGTATCCGTCTCGATTTTGTCTCATGTGAATACAGCACCCCCTCTCTCTTAAATTTGCAAATAACCCCTTTAAACATACATTTTAGTGTCATTTTAAGCCTTCCACGGCAATTTTGAATCGTACGTTTCAATCATTAAACCGGTTTTTCGAGGTGTTTTAATGCCCGAAATTGTCGGTATGGATGTCCTACCAGTCAAACATCGAGGGTTCGAATCCACCACAGAATTTTTTTGTTGCGCTGACTTTTTATCACTTTTTCACTTGGAATGATTTAAATGAAAATAGAAAACCCTTTTATTACTTTACAAGTATAGATAATAAAGACAAAACAGTTTGTCACGAAGAGGATTCGAACCCTCGATGTTTGTCGGGTAAACGGGCTGACCCGGTTGCTCAGAATCAACGGCCCGGCACGCGTTGCCCAATAGCGGCTTCAGGTTGCCAGAAAGCGGCCTTACGTTGCAAAAACACACGTCAGCATGGTTAGAGACGCAGAGAGTGAAAGACAGTGAATCTCTGAAAAAATCAAAGGACACTCGACCACTACTGTCGATGTTTGATTTTTTTAGTTGTTCAGAACAAACTTAAGCTTTTAAAACCGAAAAAGGAAAGGGCTCTTCAGTCAGAAAAATCAGCCGCTTCCAAAAAGCGGCTTTTTCTGCCAGAAAGAAAGCTGATGCTTCTGTTAAGGCTTTTTAGCAGCCACAGACACCTAGAACCGAACCCTCGATATTTCTCTGGTTTTTGGCCAGTTTTGCTCCAGTTTATAAAATAAAATATTAAAATAAAGTAAAAACAAAAACTCACGAGATGCGGGGACTAGTAGTCTGCGTTGGCTGGGTATTCGGCCTATACGACGTGAGACTGGATCCGGGACGCGAAGAAGAGATGTTGGCCCTTTCCAGCTGCCTGGATCTTGGCGAAGCACCCTTGAGCTTGTGCAGATGCGTACTGGACAAGAGCTTTGAGTTGCCTCTGAAAAATGACATAAATTTAGAAACGGCAGGTAGCATTAAAAACCTTGCGGCAATCGACAGATTCTACCAAAAACCGTGTGGCAATCGACAGATTCTACCAAAAACCGTGTGGCAATCGGCGGATTCTACCAACAACCGTGCGGAAATCGGCAGATTCTACCAAAAACCGTGCGGCAATCGGCAGTTTCTCCCAAAAACGTGGATATTAACTGGATAACTCACTTCTTCTCTGCTATTCCGATGACGGTGGCCAGATGGGCGTGGGCCGCCCGCAGCAACTCGCAGTTGGCGAAGATGAGCTTAACCTGCGTGGCGTCCGGGAAGTTCTCCACGTCCAGGTGGATGGCGGTAGCGGTCGGCGACCTGGGCGTCGGAGACATTTTCTTGATGTTGCCGACGGGGACTTCCAACTGAAAAACGCTTTTGTGAGGCATTTTACCGCAAAATGTTGGGAAAATAGTTCAAAAACTCACACCGGGTCGATTATTCTCCGGAATGAAGCGCAGGAACTTGTTGTCTTCAGAGAACATCATCTCTGATTTTCCTACTGACAGCAACGCACTGGTCGCCGTCATTCGAGACACGGTCATGTGAAAACTGACCATTCTCTGAAATAAATAGATGAAATAAAGGTAAAAATAGAGAGAGCCGAAGAAATAGAGGAAAAACAAACACCAACAACTAAAATCACTGGAAATGACCGGATTTTACGAAACCTCACAATAAACACCTTAAACATTCTTAAAATCTATTATTTAATCGATAAATAACTTGTAAATGACAAAAAATCAACAAAAAAGAGAAATTTCCGGTTAGCCGCTTTTGAACTTTACCGCATTTAAAGGACTGGTGTTGTCTTTCAAGGGAATAAATTTTTCTGCGCCTAATATTCAATCAATAGAATTATTATAATTATTTTACAATATTTTAAACTTTACAAAACCTAAAAATAACAGCACAGTTTGCACAAAGAAATTTAATTTTTCAAACTGGAAGGAGTTACCGTAACTTGGCAGATTCCCCGAAAATGAAAAATCCTGCGTACCGCATTTTCAATACCACGCGATACCGTAATCTCAATCTGTTTGCTTGGAATACTTTTGCGTGCATAATTCCACACTAATCTCCTGTTTCTGCATTTTATTTCACGTTTTATTGATTTTGAAAGATTACTGATTTTCAAATTTCAAATTAATATTTTAGAGAATGGCTCCCAAAAGTAAACAGGCGGAGAAAACGAAGCCGGCGAAGGAACAGGGACTAGAAGTTTATAGGTTGGTTTTTTCAATTTCAATCGATTTTAATCAATAAATAATCGATTTAATCATTTAAAATACTGTGTTTTCGCACCATTTTTATTGGATTTTTTAAATTAAAATAATTTTTAATTAAATAAAATCTTTAATTTCAGTGAATCTGCGATTCGGAACAACTTCAGTTCCCTGGAGTACAGCCGTACCTGTCAGTCTGCGGCCGCCGGAATCGCCGCCGGCGTCCTCGGCCTCACAAGCATCCCCGGATTCATCTTCTACTTCATCACAGTCCTCGTTCAGGTTTGTTTTTACCTTTTTATTTTGTTTAGTTTCAGGAAGAAGCCGTCAAAATCATGGAAATTGAGATTCTAGCGCGAAAAAGTCGTCTTGAGCGACTGGATCGCTTTTTATCGATTTTTTGCTTAAAATTCCGCTGCTTTAGACAGAGAAAAAAAACGGATTCTGGTGGTCATAAGCAGAATCCTGCATATTGTAATCTGCTTTTGGCTATATTTAGCTTCTGTCGGCCAAGATCGTTATTTGGAAAGCAAATGCCGTGGCCGCTGCCGCTTTTCTGACAACCTCAGGCCGCTTCCGCTTTTTCTGGCAACCTCAGGCCGCTTCCGCTTTTTATGGCAACCTCAGGCCGCTTTCCGCTTTTTCTGGCAACCTCAGGCCGCTTTCCGCTTTTTCTGGCAACCGCAGGCCGCTTTCGTGCCGACTACAATAGGCCGCCATGGAGATACCACAATGGATATTTCAAGCTGCTAGCCGCTTTTGGGAACCGTAGGCCGCTTCTGGGAACAATAGACTGCCGATTGCCGCATGATTTTTTTTTTGTTTAAAATCAACCATCGTCCATTTTTTGGGGATTGGGAAACAGTGGAGTAATTCGCCAAATGCCAAAATGTTCGCATTCTATAGAAACATTGAAGTGATTCACCAATACACTTATACTGCCGGAGAATGTTCCAATTGTTGGTAGAAGCTGCCGAATGCCGCACGGTTTTCCTTAGATACGGCCGATTGCTGTACGGTGTTTGTCCAAATTGCCGATTGCTTCACGGTTTTAATAGAAAAATCAATAGCTCTACCTCTCTTTGTAACTGTGACCCGCTCTAGTGAAACCGGAACCCATTCCAGTTGTCAAAATGGCCGCTTTCTTTGGAAACACTGGAGTATTTCGCCAACTGACAAAATTCCCGATTTCTTTTTTTCAAACATTGGAGTAATTCGCCAAATCCCCCATTCCAGGGCGTGTTCTGGGAGTTCAAGGCCGGTTTCAACGTGCCCTCCTTCTTCGCCGACCGCACAATCACCTTCTCCTACTCGCTCGTCGGCGGCCTGTTCACCTACATCCTCTTCTGGGTATTCCTCTACGGCATGGTTCATGTCTACTAGTCCCCCCTTTCTCTTCCTCTATTCGAATCGTCGTTTTTGCCACATTCCCCCCGCTTTATTTATGAGTCTAGTGCATGTGTTATCTCTAATAAATATCTTGTTTTTGTTGTTTTTTTTTGAATTTAAACCTGGTTTTTAACCACGAAATACCTTATTGTTATTAAATTTCATGATCTATTGGAGGATCATTGTTAAAAGTACCGTAAAAATAATGAAGATTCTTGAATTTAGGGATGAATAAACGGGATCTGGAGAGGAAAGTAGAAGAACAGCACAAGCAGATCCTTCTCTACGAGAAACGCCTCAAAGGTGTGCACCGGCTCTAATTTGTTATTTAAATTATTTAAAAAAAGCAAAAGCGGCCTGAGGTCGCCAGGAAAGGCAGAAAGCGGCCTGAGGTCGCCAGAAAAAGCGGAAGCGGCCTGAGGTCGGTAGCGGCCTGAGGCTGCCAGAAAAAAAGCGGCCTGAGGTTGCCAGAAAAAGCGGAAAGCGGTCCGAGCTTGCCAGAAAAAGCGGAAAGCGGCTTGAGGTCGCCAGAAAAGGCGGAAAGCGGCCTGACGTTGCCAGAAAAAACGGAAAGCGGCCTGAGGTCGCCAAGAAAAAGCGGAAAGCGGCCTGAGGTTGCCAGAAAAGCAGGAAAAAAGTTGTTTGAAAATGTTTCTCTTTTCTTCGAATTTCTGGCTATTCTGAACTCAGAAATATGAATTTTATAAGTAAAAGTAGATTTTTTAATTTAAAAGGATTTTTTAAAGAAATATTGAAAAACAATTTATTTTACGGGTTTTAAAGAATTTCTGCAGAGTTTTATTAGAATATGAACCCGCTCGGCGGTGTTTAAACACTATTTTTCAGATCTCGTAAATGCCTACAAAAGCCTGGATGCCGAGAAAAACGCCCTGCAGACGGTCGTCGAGACCTTCGAGATTTCCGCCGACGGTGGTGGCCAGCCCTCAGAGGAATCACACTCGGAGGTATTTTTCTAGTTTTAAACAAGATAGTTTAAACTCTTTTTTTCAATTTTAATTTTAAAAAAAAGGTTTTTTATTAATATTTTTGTTTGAAAAAAATCTCCTAAATAAGTCGAATTCCAGGGAAATGTGGAGAACTTGAAGCAGAGTCTGGCCGTCCTAACCAAGGAGAAGATGAAGCGGGAGAAGGCCTTCCAGAACGACAAGAAGGCACTTCTGGTACTTTTTTGTATTTTTTTTTAAAGTAATTCTTTTTGGATTTAAAAGTCGTTTCATTTTAAAAAATTTAATTTAATTAAATAAAAATTAATTTTTAAGTAATTTTCTTACTTTTCAGACGGAGAATGAAGCTCTGAAGCAGCAGTTGAAAAAGGCGGCGGATGAGGCAGAGGAACAGGCGGATAAGACGGAGAAGATCATCAAAGTGAGGGAGTTTTTGGTGGAAAAAGAGGCCTGATGTTGCCAGAAAAAGCGGCCTGAGGTTGCCAGAAAAAGCGGAAGCGGCCTGAGGTCGCCAGAAAAAGCGGAAGCGGCCTGAGGTCACCGGAAAAATCGGAAGCGGCCTGAGGTCGCCGGAAATAGCGAAAGCGGCCTGAGGTCGCCGGAAAAAGCAGAAAGCGGCCTGAGGTCGCCTTAAAAACCGGAAAGCGGCCGAGGTCGCCAGAAATGGTAGAAAGCAGCCTGAGGTTAGCAAAAAAAGCGGAAAGCGGCATGAGGTCGCCAGAAAAAGCGGAAAGCGGCATGTGGTCGCCAAGAAAAGCGGAAGCGGCCTAAGGCTGCCAAAAACATGCAGCTTTCTTCTCAATATTCCTAATTTCAGACCCTTTCCGACAAATTGAAGCGGATCGAAGCCAACCGGGAGCGGGAGCTCAGCGACCACGGCTGCATCTTAGCTGAGATGCAACAGCGCTACGCCAAGGAGAAAATGGCCTCCGAGGGAGCTCAGAAACAGGTTTTTCTTTATTTTTATAATTTTATTTTTATTTTTAATTAAAAAATTCTAATTTTTACATTTTTTTATTAATTAAATTTAAAAAAAATAATTTTAGCTCGTGGAATTGTACAAGAAACTGCAGGATAAGGAGGAGATGCCGGCGCAGTTCAAGAGCAAGGAGAGGGAATTTGAGGTAATTTGTTATTAGTATTATTATTATTATTATTATTATTAGTATTATTATTATTATTATTACTATTATTTGAGGTCATTTGAATATTGAGGTAGCATTTTGGAAAAGAAAAAGAGTATTTTTAGGGCCAGCTGGCTGGTTTGACGAAGGAGGTGGCCGAGTGGAAGGCGAAGGCTACGAGGACACCGACGATTCAGCTGCTGCAGGACCAAATCGCCAATTTGAAGGTGGGAATTAGGAATATTGCGCGGTTTTTGGATGGAAATGCCGATTGCCGCACCGTTTTTTGTAGAAACTGCCGATTGCCGCATGGTTTTAACAAATTATCACGTTTTTTTCCAGAGTGACCACGCGCGCGAATTGGAGGAGGTCAAAAACTCGGGAATGCACGTCTCCCACTCGGACAGGATGACCGTCCACCGCATTTCCGAACTGGAGGTTACTTTTTTATTCTTTTTATTGATTTTTTAAACATTTTTACATTTAAAAATATGAATTTTATATAAAAATAACAAATTTTACTATAAAAATTTTAATTTTAGCGTTACAAATTAATTTTTAAAACATTTAAAAATTAATTTTACAGTTAAAATCACTGTTTGACACGATCCGGTCCCATTTGAAAATAGCACCCAAAATTTGCATATAGCATCCCCAATAATTGATTTTTAGTGTCATTTTAGGCCCAATAGCACCTCCCACGACGGTTTCGAACCGTCCTTGTCAAACATTGGTTAAAATTATATTTTTACAATTAAAAGTACATAATTAAATAATTGATAAAGTTTTGCAGTCTAACATCCAGCTGTTGACGGAGAAGGTGGCGGAATACGAGAGGGAGAGGTTCGACGGGCAGGAGACCATCCGGAGGCAGCAGGAGGAGAACAAGGAGCTCGTGGAGGTAGTTTTTATGAAATCGAAGCGCAATATTCAAATTTCAGCGCCTCTCCGTGCTGGAAGCCTCCTCTTCGCCAAAGTCATCGGAGACCATCGAAGACCTCCTGCGGCTGGTGAAATCTCTCTCCTCTTCTGGAGTCCACGTTTTCGGTAATTTTTTTAAAAATATTAAATTTTTAAACTTTAAAAAAAATTAAAATCAACTTTTAAACTACAAACTACAACATTTTATATTTTTTATAACAATTTATAATAATATTAATTTTACAATAATTTTCAGAGCACATTAGGGATCCTCGGGTGCAGGAAGCTGAGGCGAAACTGGACAAAGTGAAGGACGAGTTTGAGCGATACAAACTGAAGGCGGAGGCGGTTTTGAAGGCAAAGGTAGGCCGCTTTATGGCAACCAAAGGCCGCTTGACCTATTTTTGCGTTTAAACGCCGCTTTTTGGCAACCAAAGGCCGCTTGACCCGCTTTTGGCAACCAGAGGCCGCTTGACCTATTTTTACGTTTAAAAGCCGGTTTTTGGCAACCAAAGGCCGCCTGGCCTGGTGTTTAGCAATTAAAAGCCGCTTTTGGCAACCAAAGGCCGCTTGACCCGTTTTTTGAGTTTAAAAGCCGATTTTTGGGAACCAAAGGCCGCCTGGCCTGGTGTTTAGCAATTAAAAGCCGCTTTCTGACAAACAAAGGCCGCTTGACCTTTTTGGCAATTAAAATACAACAAAAATCTCTTTACTCTTTATTGGTGTAAAATCGTGAAAAAATGTAACAATAATAATAAATCACGTCCCATATATCCCCGAGGAAATATGCTTGAAATAGGCATATGCAATATTTTTGTTTCTTCCGGCATTGTTACGATTCTGAAAAAAATATCTCAATTGGAATATTTCCAACAATCCATTACCATAGTTCATGAACAGACGTCCTTCTTCTTCTTCGTAATATATCCGTCCAACGTAGACAATGTTTCTAAAAAAAATGCATTAAATAAATAAAAATGCCATGTATTTTTGAACTCTATCCTGGAAAAATCCTTCCATAAAATATTTAAAAAAAATTAAAAACAAAAATTAGTTTTCCTTTTTTTTCAAATATTTTTTTAAAAATTATTTATAACAAGGTTTAGTGGTATTTATCCGTATTATACGAAATAATGAGGAAATTTATTTTTTTAAATCTTATTTTTAAAATCATTTTAGAAATATTTATGGACCGCTATAATTTTTTAGGACCGCTGTTGTCTAGGGTGCTGACCATTTTCGTTATACAAATTAATACCTTGCAGTTGGAGACCTGGTCCAATTGTAGGGTCCACTTGTGGCACCACGATCATAACGGTAGCTTAGTTTTTTCTTTCTTTTTTAAAACATAATTATAATCAAGAGAAGTTCAGTGAGAAGAAGTTATGTCTCCTGAAAGTGTTGAATTTTTACTTTTTTGAGGTAAAATGTGGTAAAAGAAAGGAAAATCTAATAGGAAAGAGCGGGAGGAGGTAGTATAGTGGGCAACTGATAGCGGCAGTGAGTGGCATCGCCTTGGCAACGGAACGGAAGCCCTTATTATGGAAAGATGAATAGTGCGGAGACTAATTGCAGTACGAGTTGATGCTGAAGGAATACTGCATTTGGCTTATAGGTTACTGTAAAAGATGGGTTACTGTGGATTTGGTTAGTCAAAGCCAATGGGTAAATTTTTCTTTTCTAACCAGTTTAGGTTTAAAACCTATAGATGAGAACTCGGCTACTGTAGGTCTACTCAAGGCTTAAGGGTTACTGTAGGAAAAGAATGCGTAGTAGACTTGTCTAGGTTACTGTAAAAGTTGGGCTACTGTAGACGAGAATTGGGTTACAGTAAGTCTAGGTAAAAGGCTATGGGTTTATGTAGTTAAAGTTACCTCAATTCTCCCTCACTCTCTCTCTTTCTCTTTCTCTCTCTCTCTCTCTCTCTCTCTCTCTCTCTCTCTCTCTCTCTCTCTCATTCTCTCTCTTCCAGGCAGCCACCCCCACTCCCACCGGCGAGGATTCTGGTCTCCGCGGCCTCGTAAACCAACTCCACGAGAAACTCAGGAACCACGAAGTTTCCCACGCAGCCGACCAGGCTCAGTACGAATTGGTTCGTTTTATTTGTATAATTTTGCTGAAAACATCCTTTTTCAGACGACCAGGAACATGCGGGAGAAGATCTCCGAGTTGGAGCGGAGTGAGGAGCTCTCGCGCAACGAAATGCGCAATGAAATGCAGAAGAAGATCTCCGAAATGGAGGCCGAGATGCAGAAACAGCGCAGTCGGACCCTCGACGTGTTGGCGGAGAAGGAGAGGGAGTTAGAGGCCACAAAGTAGGTCAACACATGGAAATTTAGGCAGAAAATAGGTCAAAACGGTGAAAAAAGCTGTAGGTCGAAATATGGAAAATTGGCAACAAATTGTTCAAAAATGGCCGCAAAGTAGATCAACAACACATAGATATTTCAGTTGCACAGTCGTTTATACTCTGCGATCGATACGTGTCCGATAAGTCTATCATATGTCTTATGTCTCCTCTCCTAGTCCTCCCTCATCAGCTCCGGCCGGTAGGTGACCAGATCCTCGCCGAAGACGCTCTTGATGTCAGTCTCCATGTCCTCCCACACTCTGTCCAGGACCCCTCTCGTCTCCTGTCCGTCCATCTTCTCCGGAACGAGTCCCGTCGCCAACGCCTTCTCGGCCACAATCAGATGCACCAGGGCGTACTGCCACGGGTTCATCACGGAACGCGGTCGCTTCAGTCGCAGCTCCTCCACCACGTGCTTGATGTTGGCCGTCTTCCAGGTGCGCAGCTGGTAGAGGGCCATGTCCACGGCGATGATGACGCCAGTGCGGCCGATGCCGGCGTGGCAGTGGACGAGCATCGGGGCGTCGGAGGAGGGATGGAGCTCCTTCTCCACGATCACAGTCAGGCCCTGGGCGGCCGATCGGAGGGTACCACTCAACGGCCAAGGGATAGGCACGCGACCGTCCGGCCATCTGGAAATCACAGTTTTTAATGGAATTTAATTGCTTTACTTGATTCCGCAGTAACCGGTGTATTAACTTACTATGATCTAAACTACTTTTGTGAGAGTTTGAGATAAATATCGATTTTGGATCAATCACGGTAGATTTTGATTACGGTAGATCACATTTCGTCTTTTGAGCTCATATAAGTAAAGTCAAATACTAGCCTTTTGTTTCTAACAGCTACCAGTTGACCCTGCGCCTGACCGACTATCCTATTCATCTCTGCGTCTCTAACTATGTGCTCTATTTTTGGTCCTGCGTCTCTTCACATTCCCGCCTTTTTCTCTAAGTCTCTGACGGCCGTCTGTCACCAACATAGGACTGCTTCTCTAATTCTGGCCGTATATACATCTCCGTCTCTGGACTTATCTGCGTCTCTGCCCACCATACGTGGGCGGGAAATTTTTTTAAAGTTTTTGACACATAAGGGGGGACCACGTGATGAAAAAAATTCATCCGGGAAAATTTTTTTGGAAAAAAATTCGAAATGGCCGACTGCCGCACGGTTTGGTCGCCCCTCGACAGATTGTCGCGGCGGGACCCCAACTACCAACTATGTCAATAGACAATTGGAAGCACATATTTCCCAGATGAATTGTGAATAAAATAGGCACTTTTTAATTGTTCTGGCTGAATGATATTTTTGGAAAACAAAAAAACTAAAAAGTTTTCAAAAAATCTGGATGAATCCGGTGCCAGTTTGAGCCACATGGGACATAAAGCTCAAATTCAGATTTATGTGTTCGTCTAAGAACGCGAAATGAGTAATCATTTGGGATTCCAAAAAAAATTTAGGGTATTTTTGGTACTACTAATTATGAATGCTACTAGGTTTCACCAATTCATCTGGCAGCTGAGAAATTCATTTGGGAAATGAGACTGCATTTTATTAAGAACAGTAAACGTGCTCTATCGGCAATGTTTATATGGGGGGACCACATAGTGAAAAAATCATCCGGGAAAATTTCCGAACTCGCGCTTAACCTGCCCATGTATGCTGCCCACCTACATCTAGGAACTCCCTCTGCGTCTCTAACATGATCTACACATGTGTTGCTTCCCACATCTGCGTCACTAATAATCTCTGACGGTGTCTAACCGTCTGTCACCAACATCGGACTCTGCTTATCTAATTCTAGCCGTATCTACGTCTCTTTACTTATCTGCGTCTCTACCCACCTGCATCTAGCAACTCCCTCTGCGTCTCAAACATGATCTACATGTGTGTTGCTTCCCTAGTCTCTGCGTCTCTAACTATGTTCCCTATGTTTAGTTTTTGCATCTCTGTATACTCCCTCTTTTTCTAGCAGTCTGCATCTCTAACATTACCTAACCGTCTCTCTCCAACATTGGACTCTGCATCTCTAATTCTATCATGCCGTATGTGTATCTCCGTCTCCGGATGTATCTGCGTCTCTATCCATCTGCCTATAGCAACTACTCTGCGTCTTCTCACAAGCCCTCTGCGTCTCCAGCTAACAGTGTCTGCTCGTCTGCGTCACAAAAACGTGTGTTCCTCCGGCCGTCTATGCGTCTCTAACAGTGTCTAGAGGTCTAGCAGCTGGCAACTTTTGCTTTAAAAATATGCGCCGGGTGGGATCAAACTCTTGACCGTTTTCTTGGTGATTTTTTAGTCATTGCTGTTGGATTTCGCTTAGTTTTCCGTTTCTCTCTACACAGATCGATGTTCACACACCTGTAGTAGCACAAGTGGGTGATCTCCCTGTCCGGCTCCTGCTCCAAGATGTTGTTCTCGTGCCTCATCCGCACCCTCGTGATCCGATAGACCATCTCCTCCTCGTTCTTGGCCATCACTCCCGGCGCCACCATGGCCCTGCTCTCCAGACAGATGAGCTTGAAGGGCAGGTAGAGGACCGTCTCGCCCGGCTGGATGGGCCAGTACTGCGTCGTCTCTCGCTGGTAGTTGCTGTGTTCGTAGAGTCGCTCCTCGTAGGGGAAGTTGACGGAGACGATGCGGTTGATGCCCTCCTGCCACACGAGGCTCCAGAAGTCGTAGACCGTCTCCGAGGTGGGGCCTTCGCACGCCACGTAGTTCGGGAATTCTCCGCCGCCCACGAAGTTACCATTCACCTGAAAGATACCGGTTATTTTTCGAAAACTGCATGTTTCTGGCATTTTCTCATCGTCCATCCCTTTTCAAGCGACAAGATTGGAATTTTCCATTTTACCAAAGAACAAACCAATTGTCCTGTCAACTCTCACAGTTGATGGAACCTATTTTGTGAATCACCTGCTCGTGGACCCCTACGCGACACCTTATTGATTCCCATTTGGGAGTGTAAAAAAAAGAATCCACCGATTGTAGTGAGTGAAGTTCACTTAGACTTATTGCCAAGTAAAGAGTCGTTGGATCAATCTCCGTCGGTGTTTTTTTTTCATTTGTCAGCCGTTTACATCAAAGTTTGGCTGTTGAAACTACAACTTCGCTTTTCTGCCTGAAAAAAATCCGAAGAAAAACGGCGACGTCTGGCTGTCGCTTTTTTGAATCTTCAAAAGCGGCTTTATATGCCAAAATAGCAGCTTATTTCTTAAAGATAAAAAAGCAGATGGCCACAGCTTCTTGTATTAATTAGTGTCAACTTTTCCGATCGATCTGCTTTCCTCAGTTTAACATAAGCATCTGCTTTTCTTCTGGCAGAAACAGCGCTTGTTTAAGCGACTGCTTTTTGTAAGGAACGCGCTACGCTCAAGGCGGCCTTTGGTTTCGAAAAAGCGGCACCCATACGAGAAAAAAGCCGTCACTTTAAAAAGCAGGCTGAAAATTGAAAAAGCAGCTGATCCCATAGCTTCTTGAGTAATTAGTGTCTGGGACCATCTGTTTTCAGGCAGTTTTAGTTTGAACAAGTTACAAAGAAGTTTTTTTCACAAAACTGAAGGGTGGGTGGCTAAGACCCTTCAAAATAGTCAAAAATGACGCCCCTGTACCTAAAACTACATCACTCTTGGTTACTCCTGGTGAAATATTCTAAGTGACCCCCTAGTTCATTTTCGCATGTAGTTGCCTGCTAGACAGCCCACAGGACCTAGTCTCTGGGGAAAAGCAAAGTGTTAGTGCCGTGGGTTGCCTCGCCAGAAATGTTCACATGCTAATTTTAGTCCATTTCCTCCTATTCGCGCCTTCAGAGCGGTCAAAAAAGCGGTCGGCATTGCACATAATTATGCAAATTAGGCAGCCCTATTGATTTCAAGACTATTTTACCCTCGGTGACTTAATAATCAAGAGGAAGTACGGTAGTTTTAGATATTATAAGCTGACATTCGTCGGGTTTCTTATTTTCGTCTTTGGTAAAGTGGGACTTTTCTTGTCGATCGTTCAAAAGGTGCTTGGATCCACTCTTCTCCGCAAAAGTCTCCATAAACTCACGGCGATGCGTCTCATATTCCCTCCTCCGACCGGCATTCGCAGGAATGTGTGCTCCTTGTTGACGGTGCCCGTCTCCCAGGCGCTCATCTTGGAGTCCATCGCCCGGAACTCCTTGCACATCGACATGTACGTGTTGCGAGACATGAAACGCGACTCGAACCAGCGATCCGCCTGCAATTTGTCTTGTTTTGAAGTCTTTTCTTCATCTCCAAGGCTTCAAAAGCGTCATTTTGAGGCCTCAGAAGACAGAATCCGTCAATTTGAGGCTACCAGAAGGAGGCAAAGCCTTCAGATTCAGAAGACCTGAAGAAGAAGAAACGAACCGGCAGACGGCTCTTCTGATGCTGGTTGTTCTTGAGGGAAGAGGGACGGCTCAGCTGGTATTCCTTCTCCCTGGCGCAGGCGATGAGGGGATTGCCGGAAGGGGCGCGGCTTCTGTGGAAGTCGGAAGGGATCGAGGAGGAGAAGGGACCCACTCTGAAGGAGAGATTTAGAGGGTTAGAGAGAGAGAGAGAGGGAGGGAGGAGAGAAGAGAGAGAGAGAAAGCGAGAGAACGAGAGAGAGAGAGAGAGAGAGAGAGAGAGAGAGAGAGAGAGGGAGGAGAGAAAAGAGAGAGAGAGAGAAAGCGAGAGAACGAGAGAGAGAGAGAGAGAGAGAGATAAACTCACAAGGGAGGGCGAGGATAGGGGTAGGGGTTCATGCCGACCACCCGCGAGGAGCTGAGCGGAGAAACTGAAGACCTCAGGAGGGCAGGCCGCAACGCATGCTAAAATCACGCCCTTTTCCATAGGATAATTTATTCTATTTATTTATGCTAAACATCTTTCATACATTGATTTTCCATGAGATTTGTCGAAACCAGCCGTTTTTAGCCGTCCATTTCTTGGAAATGAGGCCATTTATTCTAATTAGTGTAGCCTTCAGGCCCAGGATCCTTGTCTCTTTCCTAATGTTACTCTTGTCTAAAGTGGGTAGACGTCCAGAAAACGCATAAGCTAAGGGAGGTTAGGCTCTTCTCGTTCATTTTTTCAGGCCGATTACAGCAGCGTTAGGCAGTACAAGCTGATGTTTTAGGCACACCTATAGCCTGTTTTTTTTCCAAAAAGTAGAATTTCATATGCAGAAATCGTACAGTGATGATATTAATCACAAACTATGGTATTTTCTGTTTTTTTTTCTTCACACAATTGCGCAAAGAAAAATGAAGGGGTCGCAGAATCGACGCGGCCGAGCGGTTGCTATGAAGTAAAACCAGACTAGGAGATCCTTAAAAAGAGGTACCATTGTCAACTTCATCTGTTCTGCATGCATCTGTGGAAGTTACTGAACTTGTACGATCATCATAATCTGGATTGGACTGGTATATTCGAACGAACAAAACACTTGAGACAATTTGAAATATGACCAACTTTGAAGTATATACTGTTTCTCTTGAAGCAGTTTCATAACTAATCGAACCTCTTCTTTTACCCGCCTTTGATCAATAGAGAAAGAAGATGAAGAAATTGGAAAGGCGCAGATTTTTTTAGATAGAAGAAATGGTTGACTTTTACGATTTCAAACAGCTGAATCACAGAAACGTTGGCATTGATCGATCCATTCGTTCGAACTGGCCTTTACTCAAAATCACCATTGAAGATTACTGTAACTATTCTTAGGATAGGGACAAGGTGTAATTCTAAGCTTGTGATGAAAAATCAGAAGTATAAACTTTCCTCTTTTCAGATCGATTCTGATCTCCCTGCGCTCGGAACAACTGAACGTGGCTCCCGTGGATCCCCCTCAGGCCGGCAGAATCCACTCGAAGAGGAGGAGCACCGACGCCAAGCGATACCTCGATCGGCGGATCAGCAGCGGCTCCAGGAAGAGCATGGACGCCATCTCCGTCTCCAGTCTGGACTACGGCGGTCCCTCCGGTACTCTCTCTCTCTCTCTCTCTCTCTCTCTCTCTCTCTCTCTCTCTTTCTTTCTTTCTTTCTTTCTTTCTTTCTTTCTCTCTCTCTAACCCCCTCTCTCTCCCTCTCTCTGTAACCCTCTCTCTCTCTCTCTCTCTCTCTCTCTCTCTCTTTCTTTCTTTCTCTCTCTCTCTCTCTCTCTAACCCCCTCTCTCTCCCTCTCTCTGTAACCCTCTCTCTCTCTCTCTCTCTCTCTCTCTCTCTCTCTCTCTAACTCTCTCTTTTCCAGATGCCAACAACATTTCGTTCCCGAATGTGAACGAATCCCGCAACATCTTCTACGAGGACGAGATTGCCAAGAAGGAGAAGGAGGTGACCGAAATGAGGTTATTTTGCTCCCCAATATGCGGATAAATTAGAATATAGGAACTCGTTGCATCAATTGGAATACAGGATGAGGGAGATGGAGCAGTCGGCGTTGTGTAAGGATCTGCAGAATCACGAGATGGCAGAGACACTCAAGGAGGAGATTAGAATACTCGAGGGTAAGGCCGCTTTTGGCAACCGTAGGCCGCTTTATGGCTAAAAGCCGCTTTTGGCAATCAAGGGCCGCTCTTTGGCAGCAAATGGCCGCATTCTCTGCTTGTTGGTCATTGAAAGCCGCTTTTTGGCAATCAAAGGCCGCTTGCTCTTTTCTAATAAAAAGCCGCTTTTGGCAACCGAAGGGCGCTCGCTCTTTTTAATAAAAAAAGCCGCTTTTGGCAACCAAAGGCCGCCTTCTTTTCAAGAAAAAAAGCCGCTTTTTGCAATCAAGGGCCTCCTTTTGGCAATTAAACCGCTTTATCTGCCTTTTGGCGATTCAGAGCCGCTTTTTGGCAATTAAACGCCGCTTTTTGGCAACCAAAGGCCGTTGACTGGCTTTTTGGCAATTAAAAGCCGCTTTTTGGCAACCAAAGACCGCTTGACCTAATTTTTGGCAATTAAAAGCCGCTCTATCCATTTTTTTCCAGGAAAACTGAAGCTGATCGCGACAAACGAGGGCAACGACATCGAGTACCTCCGCAACATCTTCGTGCAATATGTTAATGCCACGAGTGGTTCCGGCAGCAAAAACATCCTCAAAGCCATCGGGATGGTCCTCAAATTGAGCCCCAAAGAGATGAAGGCCATCGACAAAAAGTAACCCTCCCTATATGCTAATTAGTAAATTAAATCCTTGCTGTATGCTAATTTAGTATACTTAACCTCCCTGTATTCTAATTAGGGTACTTAACCTCCCTTAATGTAATGTACCAACCCCATTAGCATACTAAGTTAGTATCCTTACTAACGAAGATTCGTGATTGTAACATATCCTCCACAGAAGAGGCTATATTGTTTGTATATAAAATCAAGCGGTTGTGATTTCAAAGGGAGCTGTGATAAAAGTGGATTTAAAGGTCTAATCGCCATAATAAATCGATTAACATCTTTTTTGTTGCATTATTCCTATGTTGATTCTTTTATTTTACTTTTTTTTGTTATTACATGCTAATTCAGGATTTCTAAAGCCGGTCCGCGGCCTTTTGTTTTCAAAAAGCTGTGGAAGCGGCTTTTAATCGCCAAAAGCGTCTTTTATTTGCAAAAAGCGGCATTTTATTGCCAAAAAGCGGCCTTTTTAATTGCCAAAAAGCAGTGGAAGCGGCCTTTGGTTTCCAAAACGCGGCTTTTAATTCACAAAAAAACGGTACAGCGGCCTTTTGTTGCCAAAAGTCGCTTTTATTTGCCAAAAAAGCGGCCTTTGGTTGAAGAATGCTGCTTTTAATTTTTCACGGCAGGAAAAGCGGTTTTTATTTGCCAAAAAAGCGGTCTTTTGTTGCCAAAAAGCTGCTTATGGTTACCCTGGGTTAATTTGTATTTTCTTATCAATTTTAAAGGTATTTTTATTGTTAATTTACAAAATTTTATTATTAAATCCATTATTTAAGGATGAGATGTCGTTAGAAGAGCATCTGGAATCCCTAGGAATCCCCGCCAAGTTCAGTTTTCCAATCGAGGGCGTGGAGCCCATCACCGTCGACCTCCTCAATGGAGAATACGTCATTTTCGATGAAAAAGGTCGATTTTCTTTTTGATTTTCTTTTTTCTACAAATTTTCAGTTTTTTTTCTAGATGTTTGAGGTAAAAATCATGAAAATCGGTGGCTTTCAGACCATTTTCTATGAAAAAAGTGAATTTGAAGTGTATTTTCATCGCTTTTCATGATTTTATTCAATTTTATGGTTAAAACAATAAAAATTATTGAATTTCAGACCGCCTGCGCCTGAAAACGGAGTTTCGGATGATTTCGGAGCCGATGGGTCCGTCGGCGGAGGAGGAAGGGGCGCCCCCCTTCCTTCTTCTGCCCGAACAAGTGGCGATTCTGGCTCAGTACGGTAGGTTCGTGAGGTGAATTCAGTCAACCTTATTATTTAATTATATTGTAATAATTTTGTTTGAAAAATTCTAGAGAAAACACGAAAAAATCACTTGGGAGCGGCCTGAGGTCGCCAGAAAAAGCGGAAGGCGGCCTGAGGTCGCCCGAAAAAGCGGAAAACGGCCTGAGGTTGCCATATAAAGCGGAAGCGAACTGAAGTCGTTAAACTATTTGTTTCATGAAAAGTTCCGGTTGATAAATTTAATTTTTTTATTAAAAAAACTTTAATCATTAAAAATTTATCTTCAATCGATTACTGATTTTAAATTTTAAAACAGTTTATTTTTTACTTGGATTTTTTATTTTTACATAAACTTTAAAAAAAACTATTTTTCAAAAAGCGAAATTGCTCATTTTAAGGGGCGGAGCGAGGCCCGTCGTTGTAGGACCCAACTGCTTTTGGTCACTTTTGAAATTCGAATTTAAATTTTTTGCTTTGTTTATTTTGGCTGCTAATTAAAATTTTTTAAAAGTTTTAAGTAGCTTTATTTTTCTGCCTTTTTCTTCTATATTTATTATTTCCAGGCCACTGCCGTGTCCGGAAACTACGCCCTGACGCCGCCTTCGACGACGACCTCTTCCAGCCCTCCTGCAGCTCAACCCCTGTTTTTGAGGTTACTTTTTTTCGATTTTTCTTATTAATAAAACCTTTTTAAAGTGATTATTTAAGTAAAAGATTTAATTAACTAAATTATATTTAAATAAACTCATTTTTCTCTACAGAGCGATGTCCAAAAAGCCAGACAGATCGCAATCGGAAGGAAGGCGAAGGAGCTGAAGAGAAGGGCCAATGGAGAGGGCGCTAACGCCAAGAAACTCAAGGTAATTGGGATTTTTGGAATAAAACTATTTTTTCATTAAAAATACATATTTTTAGTATATAAACTGCATGTTTTACGCAATAAATCAGTGGAAAAGGTTATTTAAATCGATATTTTCATTGTATTTTGTTTCATTAAAAATTAGTTATTTTTATTCAAACAATTGGTACACACAGCCAGCGTTATTTCCGCACCAAAACTTAAAATTTAAAATCCAAATTTACATATTTTAATGGAATTTTTATGCAAATTTTAAGCGTTAAAATTTACATTTTGTAATAATAAAAATTATCTTTAAAATTTAAAAAAAAAATAATTTAAAAATTAATTTTTTGCAAATTATTTTTTTGCGTTATTTTCAGTGCACAGTTGTTTTTAATTTAATAAAAAATTGTATAAAACGTAAGTGTTGAGCGGTTTTAGGAATAAAATTGTGTTTTCAAAAGTTATAATTTGCATAAAAAATTTCATTAAAATCACTTTTTCCCGTTAATTAAATTTTTTTAAATATAAAATGTAATGTTAGATTTTTGTTGAAATATAATCATATTTTGGTGTTAAAATTTTGCAAATTGAAAAAGTGTAGCAAAATTCGCGTTTTTTGGTTAAAAATGGGCATTCTCCGTTAATTTTTGTATTTTATTTTACATTTTTTCAGTATAAAAAGTATTTTTAGATCAGAAAACAGGATCTGGAGGGAGTCACTGTGACGGAGAGCGAGGTGAACGCCATTTTGGAGGAAATCTCGGGGGAGAAGCCGGTGAAAACCGAGGAATCTCTGATTAATCTGCCTTTAAGTGGGTATTTTTCTTAATTTAATTTTAAAAAAAAATTTTCTTAATGATTTTTTAATAAACTTTTAATTATTAAATAAATAAAGGATAAAATTCAGAACCGGTGAGGGAGGAGGCCTTCGAGTACCTGGACTACTTCGCCCTGAAGTTCCCCAACACGCGGGAATTTCGAATGCGGGAGCTGGTTTTTCATGATCTCTGGAGGAGGGGATTCTACATGACCACGGGCATTCGCTTCGGATGCCACTATCTGGCATATGAGGGTACGTTTTGGCAGATTCTGGCTTCATATTCAATTTTTTTTTATTTTTCGCGCCATTCTCAGCGGGCTGAGGTTGCCAAAAGCTTCTTAGTAACCGTGGCATAATGTTGTCATTGGCGGTGTTTTTAGATTTTCCAGTGGAGAAGACATTGAAAGCGGCCTGAGGTTGTCATAAAGGGATCTTCTTCTAGAGAGCGGCCGAAGGTTATAAAGAGTGACCTGCGGTTATTTTTGCAGTTATGTTTCTAGCGAAGCTCGGCCTAAGGCTACCAGAGTTCTAATTGACTCTTGATATTCTAATTGAGGAATTTCACTGAAAGCGGCCGAAGGGTACCATAAGCGGCATTCGGTTGACTTCCAAACTTCTGACTGACAGAGTCCCAAGGATATCCCAAGCGACCTGAGGTTACCTTCGAGAGCTTTGGAATTTTAAAAGCGGCCTACTGTTGTCAGAGGCGGCGTTTACACGTTCTTAAGGAGAAAAATGCCATGAAAACAGTTTCTGGATCAATCTCAGTCGGTGTTTTTTTTTAAATTAGTCAGTTATTCATGTCAAAGTTAGTCCGTTGAAACCACGACTTCGCTTTTTTGGCAGAAAAAAGCAGACGCTTTTGAAATGGTAGAAAGCAAATGGTCCCACAGCGACCGGAAAAGCTAACATTATAAACTAGGGGAACCATTTTTTCCAGGCGTTCCCGGAGAGGTCCACGCCCGTTTTCTCGTGGAATGCGTGGATTCTAATGCCTCCCTCTCCCCTCTGAAGCTGATCACCGCCTCTCGAGTGGCCACACAGGTAATCTCTCTATCTCCTTCTCTCTCTCTCTCTCTCTCTCTCCCTCTCTCTCTCTCTCTCTCTCTCTCTCTCTCTCTCTCTCTAAAATCCCTCTCTTTCAGGTAAAAAAGACGGTTCTCCTCGCCTGCGTGGCCGACGACAGCCAGATCCCCCACTACATGACAGTCGAGTGGTTCAAACCCTACGACAGCTGATTTTCCCCCTTCCCCCTTTCGTTGTTGATTTCATTTGTTACTTAAATTCCTCTGTTTCTATAAATTCTTCTATTTCTTTTTATTGTATTTTTTGCCAAAATGCCGCTGTTTTAACAGTATTTTACCTATTTGTATTGCTCAAATTGTTTTTTATAACTATTTTATATCATTGTATCTCTTTTTTCCAGGAACCAGTCCCTCCTCCTCTTCAAACAGAGAAATGGTGAGATTTTAGCTAATTTTATTTATAATTTAAAATATTTTTAAAAATCTGATTTCGCACTTTAAAAATTATTAATATTTAAAATATTATATTTAAAGCTACTTTTTATAATTTAAAATTAATTTTTAACTGTTTAAATAAGGATTTTAGCTATTTTATCAACAAAAAAACTTTTCGCATTTTAAAATATAGTTAGATCTATTTTTTATCACTTTTTAAAATTTAAAATTTTAGTTATTAAAATAAGTATTTTAGCTGTTCTTCTCCTTCTTCAAGTCTCTCGTCGGAAAGGACGTCGTCGTGGAGCTCAAGAACGACCTCAGGTTAGATGTGGGCAAAATTTGGTTAAAAATCGCGTATCTTCTGCTTTTTTTTTACCGAAAAACCGTGCACTCGTTGCAATTTCTTCGATAAAAACGTGAATTTTTAGATGGAAAATGCTACTTTTTGAAACAAAAAAGTATTTTTTAAATAAAAAACTACTATTTTTCAGCATCTGCGGTACGCTGCACTCGGTGGACCAGTACCTGAACATGAAGCTGGAGAACATCGTGGTCAACGACCCCGACAGGTTCCCCCATATGACCTCCGTCAAGAACTGCTTCATCCGAGGATCCGTCGTAAGGTAAGTCAAGGATTTGAAATTGCCAAAAAGTGGTTTTAATTGCGGAAAAGCAGGTAACCCGGCCTATGGGTGGCTTTTTTCAGCCAGAAAGAAGCCAGGCCACTTTCCGTTTTTTCTGGCGACCTCAGGCCGCTTTTGTTCTTTTTCTGGCGACCTCAGGCCGCCTTCCGCTTTTTCTGGCGACCTCAGGCCCACTTTCCGCTTTTTCTGGCGACCTCAGCCCGCCTTCCGCTTTTTACCGCGACCTCAGGCCGCTTTCCGCTTTTTCTGAAAACCTCAAACCGCCTTCCGCTTTGTATGGCAACCTCAGGTCGCTTTTTTATCTTTTTTCTGGAAACCTCAGGCCGCCTTCTGCTTATTAGTATTGGGCCCTTCCCCCCCCTCCCCCCCCCCCACGTGACCCCGTTTCAATAGCTGAAACATCCTTTGGCAGGGTCAAGAAAACAAAAAAACTCACGAAGAACTAGTCCAAAATTCTAATTAGAATCACTAGAAAAAAGCTGGGTAGAGTCATGTTTAGATCAAAAATTATCCCTCGAGCCCGTTAACATATCCACTTGGTGGCAGAAAGACCCGCCCTTGCATTGTGTGTGCCATATTCTAATGACCCACCATTTGGCCGTAATCCCTCCCTCTGCCAGAACTGTAGCTCCTCGCCAACTTTGAATAATGGGGCCATCTTTTTCCAACAAAAGCTGCTGCCCACGTGCTCCGCCTGCCGCTAGACATTCTTCAGCTGGAAGGACGCTGATAAGCATGTTGCAGCTGTCAGCAAGCAGATTTACCAGTTGCTGATGGTTGGCAGGAAAACAGCTGTTTGGGACAACTTTTCCGTGCAAAAATAGGGGGAAAATGGCTTATTTTGAAGAATATCTATGAAAAGTGCTTCAAATTCGAGAGATTTAGAATTATGCCGTCACTGCGGTGGCGGGTGGTAGTATTTTCATTATTTTCAGCGGCTGTCAGCAGGGGTTCCCTGGTTAACTGGGGGATCGGCTGTCAATAAGAGATTGTTTCAGAGATCACGAAAAAAGCGGCTTAATTGCAAAAAAAAGCAGGTCAAGCGGCCTTTTGTTGCCAAAAAGCGACTTTTCATTGGCAAAACGCAGGGCAAGCGGCCTTAGGTTGCCAAAAGCGGTCAAGCGGTCTTTTGTTGCCAAAAGCGGCTTTTAATCGCTAAAAAGTAGTTCAAGCTACCTTAGGTTGCCAAAACGCGGCTTTTAATTGAAAATACAAGTCAGACGGCCTATGGTTACCAAAAAGCGGCTTTTTGCCAACAAAAAAAAACAGGTCAAGCGGCCTATGGTTGCCGCAGGCGCCTTCATTTTCTCTTATCTCTGATTCTCGTTCTTTTCTTATCGCAACTACCGCTCAAACTAAACAAAAATGCGATAAAAGCAGTCAAAAAGCCTTTTTTCCCTCATAAATTTGAATATAATAACGTGTATCAATCCCAATTCCTTTCTTTTCAGGTACGTGCAATTGCCGGCTGACCAGGTGGACACCCAGTTGCTGCAGGATGCCTCTCGCAAGGAGGTCGCCCAGAACAAGGCCAAGTGACCTCCCTCCCTCACGCATCTCACAACGCCCCACGAGTCGTCTGTTGTTCCATTGTCACGTTTACACGAATAAAAAGGCTCCCTTTATTCTTTTTATTGAAAATATCATTTATTTCTTTATTCTTCTGGGCGAAATTAGATTATTGCAACAGGAGAAGTTGGGCCCAGGAGAGACAGTCGCCGTTGCCAACTTCCAGACGGTCCATGTCTCTTACCACGTAGTGTTGTCTGAAGGAGGAAGGTTTATCTCTCTCTCTCTCTCTCTCTCTCCCTACCTTCCATCGGCATCCGTCACCAAAGCATCCGTGTCTCCCAGAAGGAAGAATTTGTCTCCCTTTTGAACTCCAGCTTGCGGAATGCAGCGAGGATTACAATCCCTCAGCCAAACTGTCATTCGTTCTGAAATGGGAGAGGTTCTAGGCCGCTTTCCACTTTTTCTGGCGACCTCAGGCCGCTTTCCGCTTTTTTTGCCGACCTCAGGCCGCTTTCCGCTTTTTCTGGCAACCTCAGGCCGCTTTCTGCCTACCTCCAACAGAGCCAGCTCCATCTCCTTTCTTCTCCCTCACTTCTGCATCGATCTGGGTGTAGTAGGAAGAGTCGACCAGGACCCGCTCAGCTGTTTTGACCCGTATTTGGATGGCTGAAAGAAAAAAATAGAAAATATTTTGTTTCCTACAATAATTTTCATTAATAATTTAAACAATTTAAGAAAACTTAGGATCCAATCTGCTGTGGAAAACTCACCAAATTTATTCTCCTCGTTGAACTGTCTCTTCAGATCCGCTACCGTATCTCGTTTGCACATTCCACATTGGACCCCGCATGTTGTTTCTGCACAAGAGCACATTCCTCCTGAGAAACAGACAGTATCGATTGATTCATCGACGATGTTCCGACGGTGACGGAAGGGATGACGGAGGGGGAGGGAATGGGAGAGGGAGCGACGGCTGCGGGGCTGGTCGGGGTGGGAGATGAGGACAAGACCGACGACGTCTGGAAAAAGGAAGGTCACACATTCACATTCATACATGCACACACACACACAGACACACACAATACATAGGACACACACACCACACATACACACACACTTTCCGTCTCTATTTTCTCTCTGTATCTATCTCTATTGTCTGTAGGTTCTGGAGGATATTTAAGTGTGAGGAAATGAAGTTGTGGGGATGTGAAGAAGTGAGAAGAGGAGAATAAGAACACGTGAGAAAAGCAGACTGTGAGGCTGTGAAAAGATCAGGTAATGGGTTGAAAAGATGTGAGTTGCAGGAGGCTAGACAGTGAGGATGTGTAGATCTGAGGAGATGAGAAAGTGAGAATGCGTGTCTGTCTGTGGGTACGTGTGTCCATGTCTCCGTGTCTCTGTCTATATCTTTTCTCTCTGCCTGTCTCTATCTCTCTTTCTCTTTCTCTATCTCTGTGTCTGTCTGTCTGTCTTTCTATGTGTGTCTTTAACCGCATACCTGCATCTCTAACCGTCTGTCTGCGTCTCTAACTGTCTGTCTGTCTTTCTGTCTGCGTCTCTAACCGTATGTCTGCGTCTCTACCTGTCTGTCTTTCTGTCTGCGTCTCTAACCGTATGTCTGCGTCTCTAACTGTCTGCCTGCGTCTATAACCGTCTGTCTGTCTGCCTGTCTGCCTGTCTATCTGCGTCTCTAACCGTCTGTCTGCGTCTCTAATTGTCTGTCTCTCTGCATCTCTAACCGTATGTCTGTCTTTTCTATGTCTCTTCTCTCTCTCTCTCTCTCTCTCTCTCTCTCTCTCTCTCTCCCTCCCTCACCATGAACCGGATGCCTTGCAACAATCGCCACCGGAGCCAAATGAACCGGCTCGTGACTATGCCCCGGTTCCACTACTCCAACCTCATAGCACTGTGCCACCCTGTGCTTCAACCCTGAAATTCCTTCTTCTTTCAAAATTTCAACCAATTTTTATACCTTCCAACATGAAATGAGCAGCATAAGATGAAATAGAAGGCAAACTATGGATCCGTACATGAGTTGAATTCTAAAACCTTATAATCTTAAGTTCTTAAGTTAAGCACTTACCGAAGTTACAGCCACATTCGAAGGCTTCGAAGTGTAACCAGTGAAGAAACCGTGCGTCATTTCTACAGTACCCAACATCGGAGACATTACCCTAAATTCCAATTATAGCCAAATGATTGATGTTGAATTAAAGCCAACGATGTAGGTCAAATGACGGTTAAATTTAACCCAACGACAAGCTCCAAATGACGGTCAGTTTATGGTATAAACTCACGTGAGGCAAACTGTCTGTTTGATGATTCCCGAAGCTACAGTTGATTGATCAATCGATATTCTAACTGGGTAGTAGTCATCCATTGTTAGACCCCTTCGGGACCTTAAAATATTCTTAAGGTCCTTAAGGTTCTTTAGGGCCTTACCGTTGTCTTTTGGTCAAAAGGATCCTAACTCCCGCCTTGACCTTTCCTCTTCCTCTCGTAGTTAAGGTGAAGTTTCTTACGTGGTTTGGGAGCTAAACAGTATAGTTAAGGCCTTAATCTTAGGGGTCTTACATAGATTTCTGAGGCCATTTCAGTGACGTTTATGGTACGGGTGTCACAGGTGAGGCACTTTATGGTGACTTGGAGGTCGCCTCCTTGTTCGATGTCTACTTTTCTGGCGCGGTATTCGTAGAGGGCGCGGGAGGCGAAGTAGGTGTCCTGGAAGAGGGAAGGTAGAGAGAGAGGGACATAGAGAGAGCGAAAGAGAGAAAGAGAAAGAGAGAGAGAGGGGTAAGGTAAGAGAGACAGGCCTACCAATGCCGATTCGTAGCTCCCATCATCATTCTGCTGCTCATAGATCCAATTTGCCAAAGGATCCCAATCAATTCCCCTTCCCTCCGATCCAGCAGAAATGAAGGCGAGAACTCCCAATGAGTTGACCAATATGTCGCCACTCTGGAAAAAACCTCTCTTTTTAAAAAAATTGCATTTTTAAGTACCTTTATCCTTCTGTAACTGTTCATCTTATCAAAGCTACTCAGCTTTGACTTTAGGTGTTGATGAGTATTACCAGCTGTCCAGTAGGGAAGGGTTGATTCTGAAGTCAAAGTGTTCCTCTCTCTCTCTCTCTCTCTCTCTCTCTCTCTCTCTCTTTCTCTCTAACTCACTATCCATATCATTCGCCATCTTGATCCTCATAATCTCTGCCGTTGTGTTTGTTCCCATAAAGGCCACAGCTGCTATCGATCGATCATCAAAGCGGTAGTTTTCATCTAAGCTATAGAAATCTGTGTAGAGCCCCATCCAAGCAGCGTCGTCTTTCTGAAAATGTGCCATAATTTAGTTTACGTGTTTAAGAAGGCGTTACTTACTGTACACTGATAAGATGCACAGTCCTTTGAGACTTGAAGGAGGAGAGCATTGATGAACCACTGCTTGTCAGTTGCTGTGGCCTGAAAGAGGTTTCCTTTCTCTCTCTCTCTCTCTCTCTCTCTCTCTCTCTCTAACTCCCTCCTTACAATATCAATCATATCATGTAGATCAATTGCGTCAGCTCCTCTCTTCGTCAAAAACTCCAGAAGGAATCTAACGGCCCCACACACAAGTCTCTCATCAGAAGATGCCTCACACAACAACGAAGCAGCTAAGGAAGTTAACCTAAATAAGGCCTTATCGATGTTAAGGTGTTGTGCCTTACAATGGAGATCGTTCATCTTCATTCCTAGGTCGTCCAAATTCTGCGAAACCACAAGAGGTCTCGTTTGAGCAGTCATAAAAGCGAAGTAGATCGGATATCACTAAAAGAAGAGTAATTTTCTCTCTCTCTCTAAACCCACAAGTTCCAATCCTGTTCTCAGCGTACTCTAGGGTCCTTAAATCAGCATTCTGGACCATCCTAGCCTTTCTGAACTGGTACAATTCCACGGAGAGTTGTTTTAGCACATCGCTTAGGAAGGAGTTTCCATAGTCGAGGACTCCTCGTTTGGAGCGGGTTGTGCTGTCGAAAGTGTGTTCGTTGGCCAAGAACTCTGAAGTTGAGGTGTTTAGAGAGAGAGAGAGAGAGAGAGAGAGAGAGAGAGAGAGAGACCCACTTGACAAGTCAATGCTGAAACTGTAGACCCTATCCGTGTCATGGACACTGGCCGTAATCTCAGTCACCACAGCGTGAGAATCAGAAGGAGATCGATACTCACTAACATCTGAAACAAAAACTCTAAACCTTACAAAACTACCGTAACCCTTAAAACCAGAATTGTATACCGTACCCAAAATATTTTTGACTGGTACGTGGTTGTCCTCGGGCAAGGCGTCATATAATGCTACGGTAGCCAGGGGCTTCTCGGCGTTTAGGATCAATCGCTTTGTGTGTTCTTCTGTTTCGGCTCTTTTCTAAAATAGTGGAGTGATGTGATCAAACGAGAGTTTTACCGCGATGAACATTTTCAATCGGACGGCGTCGAGAACTTCTCCGACCTCGCAGTGGTGTTTTCCGGGGAAGGACTCCTCTCTGGAATGGAAATCATCTCCTCACTGCCTCACTGCCTCACGTTCTCTCTCTCTCCCTCTACCAACCTCCTCAACTTGAACAAAACCGAGCTAGTGCCAGTAGCCAAAAACCGAATAGTGAAGGTCTTCGTATCAATCGGGTGGTCCTTTGAAATCACCACCCTTAATTATAATTTTAATATTTCAAAAACCAAAACCAAATTTACCTTGTGTAAGTAGGTCTACCGTATTGACCTAGTGACCCCAGATCACCACATACTTTTCGAGAGAGTTCAGACATGCAGATGGAAAACTAAAAAAGGTCAAAATCAATTATCGATTAGGGGTTGGGTACCTTTGTTTCTGAGTCAACCATGGCGGAGACAGAGATCTTGACGGTGATGGTTTCGTTGACGTAGACGTTTCTTGGGATGGAGACCTGAAAGAAACGGTAAGAGAGAGAGAGACAGAGAGAGAGAAAGAGAGAGAGAGACAGAGAGAGAGAAGGTCTTTCCAACCTGAAGGAAAGCCTTCTTAGAACTCAAGAGAGTGATTCCTGGAGCTGGGCATAGTTCCTGTTGCCCTGGGGTCCAGAAAGCTGATGAAACAGCCCATCGACCAATCGTATCAGGCGACTTGGTGGTAACAGAGGTGGTTCCAGAAGCCCTAAATTTGTCTCGGATTAGTCATTTCAAGGTAAAAAGCACGTACCCAAGGCTGTAAGAATCGAACAGCCAAACTTCTTGGAAGTTTTCTCTTATGGCTGAGCCGGCATCGTCAGGTAGGTCGGGAACGTCACTAAAGGAAAGCATGGTTGATTATGGAAGGAAGGGAAGATCAAGTTGATGTGAGGATGTGAACATGTGAGATGTTAGAATGCAAGGATGATAGGAAGGAGGATGTGAGGTTATGAAAATGTTGAGATGTGAGGATGTGAGAAGAGGTAAGGATGTGATGTTGCGATGATATGATGAAGTAAGAAAGTGAGGATGTGAAGAACTGAGGAACTGAGGAAGTGAGGCTGTGAGGAGTCGACTTTGTGAGAATATAAGGATGTGAGAAAGTGAGGATGTGAACATGTGAGGATGTGAGGATGTGATGATGTAAGGCGATAAGGATGTAAGGAGATGATGACGTGATATTGTGAGGATGTGATGTTGTTAGGATGTGACCAAGGGAGGATGTGGGGGTATGAGCTTTCAGACTGCGAGCATGTGAGGATATGTGAAAGTGAGAATGGGAGTGAGTCGAGGATGTAAGAATATAAAGAGGGGAGAATGTGATGTTGTTAGGATGTGAGGTGAAGATTTTAAGATGCGATGATTGGAAGGGTGTGAGCATATGAGAATGTGAGTTGGTGACTATGTGAGAAAATGAGGTGGTGAGGATGTGAAAACATGAAGCTGTGATGATGTTTGGCTGTGTGAATGTCATGATATGAAAAATAGAGATTTTAACATGTGATGATGTGAGAATGGGATTTTGGTAGGATGTGAGAAAGTGAGGATGTGAGGAAGTCAGAATGGAATGTGAGGACGTGAGGAGGTAAGACTGTTAGGATGTGATGATGTGAGTAAGGCCAGAAGGAAAAGAGTGCTCCTACCTCAAAAACGTTTCAGCTGGCATAGAACTAGCAGGCCTCCTTTTATCAAAAATGTTCATAATGACGAAGCTACTCTTCGCCATTTCAGGCATTTTGCAGCTACCTTTATTCCTCTCATCACAAACCGGTGAAGCTAAATTCAAATTTTAGTTTTTAATCTTCCTGAAACTTACTTGTAGGAGTCGGAGGGTTGAGGCAAGAGTCAACCATCCACTTGACACAGTGGTTTGAGATACAAGAAGAGGTCACTTTAGCCTCGGGGCAGTCTCCAAATCGGGTTTTGTAACTGATCGCAGCGGCTTTGCACTTCTTTTCTGGAACGATTGATGAACAATGGCTCAAATGGGTAGGGCGTAGTAGGGCGCTAGAGGTCGAGGGTTCGATCCCGCCCTTAGACTTAAGTTGCTAAGGCCTTACCTATAATGGCCCTGAGCTCCTTGACTCTGACGAAATTGGCCAAACGGGCCTGGAAATGGGTGTTTCCAACTGGGTCGGTACGATCTGAGCGGTCGAACATTCCAAAATCCCAACTGCGAGCTTTGACGGATTCGGATTTCTGAAAGTGAAGGATTTTACTTTCTAATGTTAGAGTGTGACGTTGTGGGACGTGAGGTTGTGAGAACGTGTTGCAGTGGGACAGTCAGAAAGTGAGGAAGAAAGAATGTGAGAATGTGAGGACGTGAAAAAAAATGAACAAGGATGTGATGATGTGTGGAAATGACAATGTGAGGAAGCCTGTTTGTCTGTCTGTCTGTCTGTCTAGAGGAAGTCTGTCTGTTTGTCTGAGAAGATGAGGTGAGGAATTTAGGAAGTGAGCAAGTGAGGAGGCTAGGTTGTGAACACGTGAGAAAGTGAGGAGGTGAGACTGTGAGCGTGTGAGGAAAGCAGGATGTGAGGATGTGAGAAGATCAGTAATGAGGTTGACTTAATATGAGTTAAAGCAGGATATGGGTGCGTGAGTATGTGAGGAAGTGAGAAAGTAAGGCGATGAGGTTGTGATGAAATGAAAAAGTAGGTGAGGATGCTAAGTTGTGAGGAAGTGAGAATGTGAGAAATGATGAGGTGAGGATGTAAAACGTGAGGCAGCGAGGAAAAGAGAAATTGAGGACGTGAGAAAGTGGGAATGTGAAGACGCGAGAAAGTGTGAATGTGAGAATGTGAGAAAGTGAAAATATGAGGAAATGCAAAAGCAAAGTTGTGAGGATGTGAGAATGTGAGCCAGTTAAAGCGACAGTCAGGGGCCTTTTCATTTCATTATGATAGGATACGGTCGTCCATTTTGCATATTCAAAAATGCTAAATTGTCTCGCGCACTCCTCATTTCCCTCAATGCCTCATTCAAATTTGAATGCCACTAAACGCAGGACACATTGACCGTCCGGGCCATCCGCACTTTCTGCGGATGGAAACCCGAAATCGGCTACTTTGAGGTTGAATATCTCAAAAACTAGGGATTTCCGACATAAGGTCCCAAAAAGTTTTTTGTACAGCTGAATTTTCTCTTTCATATGAGACAAAGTTGCAAAAGCCGCCTGACTGTCCCTTTAAATGGTGTGGCACCGATGAATTGTGGTAGCGATGATGTGAGGCACTGATGATTTGAGCCCGTGCGTATGTGGGGATAAGCGGAAATGCAAAAATGAGGCAGTGAGGAAGTGAGAAAGTGAGAAAGTCAGGATGTCAGGAGGCAGGGGTTGGTGAACGTGAGAAAGTGAGCATTTGGGGATGTGAAAAAATGATGTGATGACGATGTAAGGATGCGAGCAAAAGAGGCGGAATGTGAAGATGTGTGAATATATGGAAATGAGGATATGATGTTGTAAGGACGTGAGAAAATGACAAAATGAGGAATCTGTTTTTAGGATGTGAGGATATGGGAAGTAAGGAGATGAGGTTGTGAGGAAGTGAAGAAATCAGCAAATAGGGATGCTAATTTGTGAGAAAATGAGCATGTGAGGTCTGTCCGTATGCCTGTTTATTTAACTACGTATCTCTCTCCTTCTCTCCCTCTCTCTCTCCCTTTCTCCCTCCTCACCGCCTGAATGAAGTTCAATCGATCATCAACCGCCCTCAGCACAGCCATTCCATAAGGATCTCCATTCAGTGTAAGGGTCAAATTCTGTCCCGGCTTCATCTCCTGCCTCGACGAGAAGACAGAAGCCTAAATCTCCCTTTTTACAGACTCTTATTCCATCAAACTCGCTCCACAATTATCCTTCACATAGAACATCAACATATCAGTAGTCGGCCTCAGATGAGCACTGTAGACAAAAAGTACACACCGTCCTAACATAGTGCTAGTTAGAGAGATAGAGATATCTCCATCGTCTCTAACCCTCCCAGCTGCTGCGACCGAGTGAGAATTACACAAGACCTTAACCTCCTTAAGTACCTTAAGGCCTAAAACCCTACCAGGTAGTTAAGTTTCCTAGCTTCTGACTTAGGCACTGATACTTCCAGCACCTCGCCTACTTTGTAAGAAGCCTTAGGTGACTTTACAGTAATCCACGAGACTTCGATCGGGGCTACCGAAGGCATCATCAGAGTTCGAGGGCGGGATTGCTCTCCAGAAGCGACTGGGCGATGAGCCTAAGGGTTACGGTAGGTAAGGAATACAGGAAGGTTAAGATACCTGGAGCATGATTACGGTACAGGTGGACCAGTTGTTAGGAAGATTGAAAATGATGAGGTCTCCAATATTGACGGTCAACTGCTCTTTGGCTTTGTTGGAAGAGGCGAGGCAGGTGAAGTCGACTTTGAGGGTGGAGTCGGTGGTAAGACCTTGGGAGTGGGTCTGAAAGAACTCTGCGTCTCTGCTTCTCTCTGCCTCTTTCTCTCTCTGTCTCTGTCTCTCTGTCTCTCTCTCTCTCTCCTACCACAAAGAGCACAGTCTTCGTCCCAGCGTCAAACGTCGGTCTCATGGGAACAACATCAAATCCTGGCCTTAGAGGGTCAAAATCAGTCCTGGTTTCTCCTCTTCCGCCAGTTCCTCTATCCCTGGCCTCAACTGTCAAAGAGGCAGGCAGTCTAGAGGCATCGAAACAATTCCGAACATCAACCAGAGAGCTCCAGAAGCCATTGGAAATCTGAAGAATGGAATTTAGTTTAGGCAACCTCTGAAATTCGATATGGAAAAGTTTCAGTTTTTTGAAGGCACCCCGCAGCGCAAAATGAAAAAAAAGGAAAAGAAAAGGAAAAAAAACTCCAAAAACAGTATTAAAACAAACTGTCAAATATACGTATAAAAAGGCCACATTAACAGCAAATGGGTGATAGTGGAGCAAGTTGAGAGACCCAGAGAGCAGGGGGGGCAGACGCAGACAAAGAGAGAACGAGGTTAGAGACGCAGAGGAAACAAGAGAGAGTGTACAACATCGAGAGGGGCAGACAACCAGGAAGACAACGAGAGAGTACACATTAGCAAGAGACACGGACAGGACAAGTTTTTGACATTCATTGGCCTAACGAATAACGACGTATGTAAAGAGGGGGGGGGGACGACTGAGGCGAGTTCTATCCCTCTCGGCGTCCGATGTCAAACGGTCGGGGACTCTGAAGACAGCACCACTGCTGCATCTCTATCTCCTGACGGTCGTGGTGCGCCTGAAACACAGTTTTTCTGAAGGATCACTCTCTCACAAGCTCACAAGCTCACGCACTCCCTCACTCCCTCACTCTCTCTAAACTCACCAAGAAACTGGTCTGATAGCGGTTGATGATCCTCTGCAGAGTTCCGACCTCCACGGGAAAGACAGGGGGAGGGACCACCCGCGCAGTGCGGAAGAAAGGCGTATCGGGAAGTACGTTGTAGGGGAAGGGCAGGCCTAGGGTGGTGGCGAAGACGTGGTTCGGATGGAGGGCGGGAGAGTGGATCAGAGGACGGAGGAAGGAGAATGTCTCCAGGGAGAAGATCTGCGGAGGATGGTACTGAAAGAAGAGGGAGGTTAGAGAGCGAGAGAGAGAGAGAGAGAAAGACGAACCGTGAGAGGATGGAACTCGGCGTACATGTCGCGGAGGAACTCGGTTGGCGCAGCCGGACCGCGACTGTTCAGACGCAAGGGGCTAGGACCCTCCTGGATCTAAAATATCTTTTTTCATTAATGATATCATCAAATTATTCATTTCCCACCACTTTCTTCCCCAAAAACCTTAGTTATATCAAAAAGCAAAAAGAAAACCGCTTCGGGGACTCGAACGCCCGACCTTCTGGTTATGAGCCCGCGCTCTAACCGCCTGCGCCATCTTGCGATCGTAGCTATCCCTCCCGCCGCGCCCTTTTCCCACCGCGCAAGTGGCCTGAAGCCGCGAAATTGAGTCCAAATAGGCTAGAAATGATGAAAATCGGCGTCCAAATGCCCTTAAGGTTGACAATCGCGCGATCTTCTGCAAAGCGCTTCCAACTACCATTAATTATGCGCGGAAGGCGGCATAATTCAACAGCCGTTTCCTGTGGCTTCTCATTTCATTCAGCGTTCATTTTCCTCCAATTCCGGAATGCAGATTTCATTTCATTGCTTGCCCTGCGGTTACGCCCACTCTGTGTCCCTGCTTCCTTCCCTGATCTATAGGGTTCGAGATCCGCGACTGGCACCCGTACGACATCGGAAACTCTTCCAGATAGTTGATGACAAACCTCCCAAACAATGTTGACCGTATTGCTGCTGTCGATTCTCAGTTCGTGACCGTCAACCACCAATTTCCCATTCGTCTGGAGACAGAACTCCTCCACTTGGCTTTCACCTCCAGCCACTTCGAAGAGGATCTGGCGGTTGTTGTCCTTCTGCTGATGACTCTTCACCACCTTCAGTTTCCTGAAGACTTCAGTTAGAAGATTCGTAGACAGAGAATCTCTCCCTCTCTCTCTAATTCCACCTACTTGTCAATCTCGCAGGCGATGCGATGGCGGGAGGTGCGCATTTCCAGTGGCAGGGTCACGAGAAGAAGGAGGTTTGGCTCTGAGAGGAGAGATAGATGGTTAGGGAGGGGTAAAACTAACCATTTGAAGAGGGAGCACCGCTCATCACCGGGGAAGTAGAGAAAGTGCGCAGGGGAGAGGAGGGAGATGGTACGCTACGTGGAGCGTAGATTTGCGTGGCGGGGTATTCTCATTTTTCCTCATTTCTCTCTCTTTCACTCTCTCACGCATACACACCCACACACATTCACAATCACGCACTCACATTCACACTGACACTGACTGACACTCGCATATCTAATCTTACACACCCACACACACACGGCGGTTTCTTTTCAGTCTTTTTCTTTTCAATTGCATTTGACATAAATTGAGTGTTGAAAGCAAAATAAAAAAAGAATTTCGAAAAACTGTTTTTATACATTTTTTACTCGAATTTTTTTAAAAAAATTTTTGCGCTGTCGCCAATCCTGGTTTCCTACATTATCGAAAATTTTACCCTGACGCAGTATTGCGTACGTATGCTGAACCGTAATTTTTGTACGCAATTTCGCGTTTGGTGTCGTTCGACAAGCAAACTATATTTCAATTTAAATTGAAATTTATTCAGTTTTGCATTTGAATTTATAAACGTGATAAAACCAAAGTTTAAAAAAAAACTCATGTTAATTTTTGCAATTTTTGGAATTGATTTGCTACAAGAACCGTTCACTTTTAATGTTTTGTATATGTTTTAAATCGTACATGAATAGATTTTCCAGTTTTTAAATCTATTTTAAATATGAAAATTTTAAATGTGAAAATTTGGACCAAAACGTGCTCTGCGGCTAATCAAAATTTTCAAACTCCCTCATTTTTTAAAAATTATTTTAATAAAAAATTGTTATTTTTGTTGGTTTTATTTTGTATTCTATTCACATTTCGGAAGTATCGATGTAAAAATAACCTGAAATGACTTAAATCTAAAAATTAGACTGATTTCCAGTGATCTGCATAAGT
>JAJQXH010000030.1:435000-475000 GCA_022343465.1 Oscheius sp. G VE-2021 | reverse complement strand
TATCCCCTTGGGGAATTCTGAATTTCCTTTTTTTTGCAACCCCTTTTGTGACCCGTCTATGAGTGAGTGAGTGGGTGACTTTTTGACCCCAGCTGACGTGTGCTTTCATATTTGCCTGCCTCTTTCTCCTAAATTATTCAAGCAGCCGCCCCAATTTCATAAATGGATATTTTGAAAAGGTCAGTGCTTCTGAATCAAATATGGACTGTGATTTGAGTCTTCTGAAATTAAAATATAATTGCTATTTTCCAATTGATGCATCTTTTCATCTCATCTTTTGATATATTAAAGTTGTTATTCTGGATTTAAACGAGATTTTCTATTGAAAAACACAATTTAAACTTTTTTAAAATATATTTTTGTCGTTTGAAAGTTGTTTTCACGGAAAAAAATCCTGTTTTTGAGGTAGTTTGTTGATTATACATTAACAAAGTAATGTAAAGGTCTTGCTTTGACTAATAAGAAAATAGGCCAAGAGTTAAAGACCAAAAAAATGCATTAGGAACAAATTGAAAGCCTAGGCCTTGTGGTAGGTCAAAGATCGAGAGAGACCAGATGAGGAAGTTTTCGGACCACCCAGTCAATTCTGACAAAGACCACCTAGTCAGTTCTGAATGAGACCACTCAGCTGGTTCTTTCGAGACCACCTAGTCAGTTCTACCGAGACCACCCAGTAAGATCTAACCGGGAACACCCAGTCAGTTCTGACAAAGGCCACCTAGTCGGTTCTGATCGAGACCACCCGTCTCTGTCTCTTTTCTCTTTCTTATTCTTGATCTCTCTTCGTCTCTCTTTCTCTATCCTCACTAAATCTAATTTGTTGACATCCCCCATCCAAACAAGATTATATAGCCTCCCTGCTAGATGCTAAACATAGACTTCCGCCCGATTCCAGGCTGCTTTTCCGATTTCTAACAACTTGTCCTTTCGGAAATCGTAAATCAACTCATTATCGTTTGACATAGATCTTTCTCAAGACAGAGAACGCCGTAAAATTGGTTTAAATTAATTTAAATATTATAATAATATTCTCCGAAGCAACTATGTCACTATGTTCTTCAATCGAGTTATAGTAAAGTTTATTTCTCGGAGAGGGGGGGGGGGACCCCGTGACCGGCCGGAAATTTGTAGGCAATCTCATTTTCTCCCCGTGATATTCTCTCAAAGTTTTACCTTTGCTCTTTTGTCTTACGGTTGGTTGGACCACTTGTGGTACCCTTAGGTTGCCAAATTGGACCGCTTCTAGTAGCCTGAGGCCGCTCAATAAGGCCGCTTTTGGTAGCCTTAGGGCGCCTAATTGGGCCGCTTCGGGTACCCTTAGGCCGCTTAATTGGACCGTTTCTGGCAGCCTTAGTCCGCTTCTGCTAGCCTTAGGCCGCCTAATTGTGCCGCTTCTGCTAGCCTCAGAGCGCGTAATTGGGCCGCTTTTGGTATTCGTAGGCCACCTTAATGGTAGCTTTTGGTATCCTAGGGCCGCATAACTGGGCCGCTTCGGGTACCATTAGGCCGCCTGAATTGCAGAATTACCGCTTCTGGTAACTTTAGGCCACTCATGTGGGCCGCTTCTAAGGCCGCTTAATTGGGCCCCCCTTAATTTGGGTCTGGTAACCTAAGACCGCCCAATTGGACCGTTTCTGGTAACCTTCGGCCGCCTAGTTCAATCGCATTTGGTACACCTATTTGGACAGCTTCTGGTAGACATATGCCGCCAAAATGGGCCGCTTTTGGTAGCCTCAGGCCGCCAAAATGGGCAGCTTCTGGCAACCTCAGGCCGCTTCTGAGTTATCATGCACTAATCCAGCTATTTGTCCTTTCACCTGCATCATCATCCCTTCTGATTTCCAATTTCCCCCAGAAAAAAGAAACCCTGTCAGACCTTTGCCCCTCAATGTCATCGTCTTTCTTTTTTCTATTTGGCAATCTATCCTAGGGGAATAAAAGATGTTTTTGCTGTCGAAACACCCAGATCTAGGGGTTTTATTATCTCCAGCTTCGGAAAACACTCGCCAGCTCGTTCAAAGACCATCTATTCGCGGTTGTTCCGCAATTGCTCCAGATACAATTAATTAAAGCTTGGTTTTTAATACCTAGTTGGTCAGAAATTGCTGGAGTTTTGATGGAACACCCAGACAGTTTTTAATCAGACCACCTATTTAGTTATGACCGAGATCACCCAGCAAGCCAGTATGTTCTGGCCAAGACCACCCAGTCATCTCAAGCCGAGACCACCCAGTTAGTTGTGCCGCTGAGACCATCCAGTCAGTTTTAATCAGGACCGCCCAGTCAATTCTAACCAGGACCACCCTGTTTTTGCGGCTGTGACCGAGACCCCTGATCGAGACCACCCAGTAATGTTTGACGATCAAGACCACCCAGTCAGTTGTGACCGAGACCATCCACTCAGTTTTGATAGAGAGCACCCATGCAGCTTTTATTGAGACCACCCAGTCAGTTCCACCAAGACCGTAATGTTAGTTCTGCCGTGACCACCCAGTCAGCTCTTCCCAAGACCGCCAAGTCAGTTCAGGTCAAGACCACCAGTTAGTTTTACCCATACCACCCAGTCAGATCTGACTAATGCCACCTAGTTAGTTCTGACATAGTCCATTCAGACAATTTGGTCCGATACCACCTAGTCAATTTGACCGAGACCACCCATTTAGACTGAGACCGCCCATATGCGTCAGATGGTAGGCAAGGGACCACCCATGTTTGCGAAATAGAGGGGCTTGGACCATCCATATCTTCCAACTCTCACCAGGTAGTTAAACATGGACCACCCATAGCGGACATCCATAACCACTGTAACAGGTTAAGGCCCACCCTCATTTTCCGACTTTAACAAGAGGGTTAATTACTTAACCATCGGGACCCCCCATATCAGTCTACGCTCACCAGAGGGGTAGGCCATGGAACACCCATACCGGTCATTCCTCAAAAGTGGGGTAGGGTTGGGTAACGCACCACCCATATACGTCAATCTTCGCTGTAGGCGTGGATCACGGACCACCCACATCTGAAACTGCACAAGAGGAACAGGTAAAGGACCACCCATATCGGTTATCTTCGCTATAGACCACCCATACGCAAACTCTTTAAAACTAGAAAAAACCGGCAAAATTGCTCCCATTGTTCCAATCGTCTCATTTTTTTCTCCGATTCCATTTTTTCAGCGCCAGTTGCCTGATTCTAATTGAATCCAACAATCACCTGTCTAATCAACTAATCCAGTTTCTCAAAATTCCACAGTGACCTTTTCAGTATTTCTGCGAACGTTTCTCTCTTTCCCAGAGACGTCTAAATAGAGCCGCCCTCCGGATTTCGCGCTCCCGGGCATCCAGACAAAACGGGCATTGTGCGCCCTCCTCGCACATCCGACGAGGCGGGAGGGACATGTGTTCTTTTGCCTCGGAACCCACCAGACATTACCGTTCTTCGAATTTGAAACTTTTTCTGCATAGGTCGACGAGGCGCTGAGATATCAATCGCACGCGGCGCCCGAGAGTCAGATGCCTGCATAGCCTAGTGGGTAGCGCGCCATCCTGCCAATCGAAAGGTCGGTAGTTCAATCCCGCCGGCGGCAAATCTTTTGCAAACCAAATAAATAGTTCATAAAACCTTTCCTATCTCGATTTCCTTACCCGGAACTGGTTACAATTGCCATTTTTCATCGAAAAATCCAATTCCCCTAATCGAAACCCCATTTTCGCAGGAATTGTTCAAAGAAACGGGGAAAATACATAACACACCCGAGACAAAATGTCGTTTCTCGCACATTCTACCCAACCAATTCCTTTTGCGACAAACAATAAACAAGCGTTTACGAGAAGAAACTTCGTCAATGTGTTCTTTTCGGGGAAAACTGACAACTAATCCCCAGTCGTAGTGATTCAGAAGATTAGCCGACGGAGAGAGCGTTCGCTGGTCTGCGATATTACCAAAAAGGACGGGATTGAATAGATTGAGATAGAAAAAAGAGGGTTACGATAGTTTTATAGGTTTTTGGTGATTTGGTGTTTATTGCGTAGTGAATGAGGGAGTGAATATATAATCTGATGAGTGAGGTAGTAAGTGAGTCATGTCCTGGCACGAATGTGAGCCAGGAACCCATATTTCTATTAAAAACTGCCAGAATTTGAGAAAATCGCTTTTGCAATTTCAAATCCTGCCCATTCAATCCCGCGCGATGCCTCATAAAGCGGCGGCGCCGAAGGTGCCAATGTGTTCCAGTGGTCCAATGGCAATGCGCCCGACCCATAAGGTGGACATCGAGGGTTCGATCCCCCCTTACTGTCATAATCTTTTTTCTTTTGTTTTTTTTAATCAAAATATCCCGGAATCATCTAATAATCTCAAAATGTTTATTTTAAAACTTGTTGAAACAGTGGATTGATGTGACATTCAACTGATTTGATTGGTTTGACCGTTAAGCTTGATCGAATTAGTCACGCTAAATCTTTGAAGCACAAAGTGAAACAGTGGAGTGATGTGGCATAACTCAGCATGTAAACAGAGTACATGCTAAAACGTAGTTTCCGAGTTTTGAATATTATCTTTCTGAATAGTAAATTTTGCGGCACTTGCCACATCACTCCAATTTCGGAATCCAATCCCAAATATGCTATTTTATTTGATAACTTTAAAAAATGTTTTTAATAGATAAAATGTTAAAAACCTTAAGTACGTCCAAGGCTAACGCGTCCAATCCACAAGCTGAAGGTCAGGGGTTCGGTTCCCCTAAGTGACCTTTTCATTTTTCTTTTGTTTTTTGATAAAAAAAATAGGAGGGATGTGGCATCCGGCTGCTCTGGCCATTAGGGTTCGAATTGACTGATTTGACTAAATCGACTGATTTTACCATTAGGGTATCGATTATTATAACGAAAAAGTTTTGATAGAATAATTAATCAAATTGAAACAGTGGAGTGATGTGGCAACGTCACACTACGTATGTTATTTTCGTGGAAAACTTAATCTGTTTTTTCTTCATAATTGAAGATGTTATCGAATTTACAGTTAGAGTTCTGAATATTGAAACTAAAAATTTCGATAAACTAAGTATCCAAATTGAAACAGTGGAGTGATATGGCAAAGATGCACTACGTATGTTATTTTATTTGATAATCTTTTAAAAATCTGTTTTCAACGTTTTAAATATCAAAAACGGATGGTTTTGACATTATAAAAGATAACTCCCCCACAGGGGCCGCTGTAATCCCTCAAACTGACTCGAGGTCTGATTATTCCGCCACCCTGCCCCCACATGTTTTGGTTTGTCTAAGACATTCTTTCACACATTGTTTTTGTAGGCACGTGTTACTTCCTGGGACCTGCAGACAGAAGCTGAGAAACCTCTGCTGAGAAACGGCTTCACCACAGTTTATCAAATCCATCCACATGGCTTTATTCAATTTCTTCTTTAGGTCTAATTGGACGGCTTGTTAGGACCGTTTCTGGCAACTTTAGGCCGCCTCTCTGGGCCGGTTCTGGAGGCCTCAGGCCGCCCCGCTAGACTGCTTTTTGTAGCCATATGTCTCATTTGTGGTCAAAGTACTTCCGCTTTCATTCTTTTGCTACTACTACGGTGGTGGCCTGGCTAAATACATCCTTGTTTTCCAAGTTTCCATGTCCTTCCAAGTTTCTATGACCTTACACTAAGCGCATTCAAGTAAACTACGCAAAAAACACATTTTCGTTAGTTTCATTGCCCTAAAAACAACCTTAACCTTTAAAAACGGAATGCGATGAATAGGGCACCAGAAGATAACCTTAAGACGCCGAAAAGGCCTCGTTTTTTGTATCCTTAGGCCGCCAAAATGTGTCACGTTTGGAAACCTTCGGCCGCCCAAGTATTTTGTTTTTGGTAACATTGAACCGCCTAATTGGTCCGCATTTGGTCACCTCAGGCCGCCCAAGTGTGCCGAGTATGGTAATCTCAAGCTGCCCAAGTGTACCTTTTCTGGTAACCTTAGTTCGGCTGGGTGTGCCGCTTTGGTAGCCTCAGGCCGCCTAACTGCTGGTAACCCAAGGCCGCCTTAAGAGCCGCTTTTGCACCCTGAGGCTACCTAAAAGAGATACTTCTGGAATCCTTAGGCCGCCCAAGTGAATCGCTTTTGGTAACCTCAGACCGTCTGTATGTGCCGCTTTTGGGAGCCTTAGGCCACCTTAACAACCTTAGGCCGCCCTAGTGTACCGCTTTGGAATCCCCAAGCCACCAAACTGACCCACTTCTAGTAACCTAAGGCCGCTTCTAATAAGGCGGCTTCTAGTAACTTTACCCTTAGGCCGCCCCTAAAAAGGCCCGCTGTTGGTAACCTTAGGCCGCTTGAGTGCACCGCTTCTAATAACCTAAGGCCGCTTCTAATAGAACCGCTTCTTGTAACCTTAACCTTAGGCCGCCCTAGTGTTCCGCTTTGGAATCCCTAAGCAGCCAAACTGAGCCATTTCTGGTAACCTAAGGCCGCTTTTAATAGAGGCCGCTTTTAGTTTTTAACCTTAACCTTAGGCCGCACCCACCTAAAAAGGCCCGCTTCGGGCAGCCTCAGGCCGCCCGAACAGCGTTCCTAACCTTTGTTTGCCTTCCCTCAAAACATCTCTCCCCTTTCAAAACGGAACAAATACCCGCCTGCGGCATTCGCCGTGATCCCTTTTCATATTCCGCCCCCTTCGGAAGTTGGCCTCATATCCGAATCCTCTTCCTATTTTTGCCTTTGGCCTCCTCACTCGCGTGCCCAGCGTAAGAATTCTTAATCCTTAAGTGTAAGATTCAAGATGCCTCTTGAAAGGGTAAATCAGTTTCATGCTTAGGAAAGATTTCAAAATTTAGGTTTTACCGGAAGATTAGATTCTAGTTTTAAAACCCTTTTCCAATTGAGAAAACTATAAATTGACGTTTGGCCGCCTTCAGAAGCCCGCTTTCTGTCTTATTATCAGCTTGGCATAATTACCAGGCGCGTGTGGTTTTCGCCGCTTGGTGAAAACAGTTTTCTCTCTTTTGTTTCTCTCACTTTGGGCGTTTATACGTCACAAAGCTTAAATGTAATCCCTAAGTCGAATAAACTGCTAAAGAAGACAAACTCCCTATTTATATGACCTTAAAACTTAAGGTCCTAGCTTTAGGCACACGGTTAAGCTAAAGTCGTAAGGTTTGCTTAAGGTTAGGTTAAGGTGATGGAAGTGTGCTCTAGTGCCAATATAAAGTTTTATATCCTTCCCTTGCAATATACGCAATGTTTGTCTGGATATCTGTTTTTCCTGTTTTGTCTGCTTCAATCATCGGACGAGAGAACAAATCTTGTTTCTACGTGCCACACTAAAAGTTTGCGAACTGAAGCCTTTTCAGTTATCCAATAATCCTGAGGGTCATTCACTTTCTCCCGCTTTTTCTCTAACTTTTCGCCAATTGTACACCGTACGTGTTTTGCCACATCACTCCATTATTTAAGATAACAAAAGTTTAATGTTAGTATTAATGATAGTCAGAAAACGCTAATAAGCGCGAATAAAAAAATAGACTACCTTTTTTGCATTCTACGATTTGACCATATCACTCCACTGTTTCAGTACTGAAGATTTCCAAAGTTTAACTTCAACATAGTTGATAGTCAGAAAACGTTAACACGCTAGAAAATAAGGGAAGCCTACAGTTTTACATCCTGTGTTTTTGCCACATCACTCCACCGTTTTAATTCTTAAAATGGAAACAGTTTAACGTTAATATTTATCCATAGTCAGAAAATACTTACAGGCGAGAAAAAACTACGCTACCGTTTTTACTTTATGTGCTTTGCCACATCACTCCACTGTTTTAGTAAAATGATTTCCAGAATGTAACGTCAATATATTCGATAGTCAGCAAATTCTAACAAGCGATAAAAAACGAAGTCACCGTTTTCACTTCCTGTGAATTTGCCACATCACTCCACTGTTTCATTACTTCAAATTGCAGCAGCATAACGGCAATATATGCGTTTGTCAGCAAACTCTAACAAACGCGAAAAAAACGAGAATATCGTTTATACATTTTGTGTTTTGCCACATCACTCCAATGTTGCAATAAGGTCACTTATAGACCTCTTTTTTTCAATTTGCAAATCTAATATTCAAAAAAGCCAGACTAGTTAATTTGTACCTAATCCGAAGCACGTTGACTGAAACCCCGTTGTGAAATGTAGCAATCGCACTTTGTAGCAGTTTTTTTGGTTTCATTGATACAGCAAGACCGTTTTTTGTTCGTAGATTGAAATTACTAAAAAAAATTCAACTGTCTGCTTAGTTTTCCTGCATAGACAATTCTACTTGAAAAAAAACAATTTCATATTGAGAAAGTACTTACTGCTGTCTGAGAAAACAGACTTTGTTTTTATTATTGAAAAAAACTACAAAATAGTTTTGGTGTTTGAAAGGTCAAACCCTCATAGAAAACACTGGCTAAAGACAGAAAAACTTTAATGAGTTCAGTCTACAAAATATGTCAGACACAATATAAAAACAAGCTGCGTGGTTTAAAGTTTTTCAAAAAAAAGAAAAGAAAAAAAGATTAAGTGTTTTAAGTGAGATGCTTCCTGGATACTATTTACGTCTTGTCTGTTTTCCGTTTACGCAGCAGCATTTCCTCTACCATTTCCTGTCTATACTACTAGCTATATTTAGTTTCCGTGATTTTGTCACATCACTCCACTGTTTCAAGGGAGCGTGTCTCTTTGCTTTTCCTCTGGGTCTACTCTCTTTGCCAATACAAAATGTGATTCTGCAATTCTTTCTTCTAGTATTCTGCAATTCTTTGTTTTTATCACATCACTCCACTGTTTTAGTTCTGGTACTCTTAAGATTTCAACAAGTTAAGGTTGATATATTTGACAGTCGAAACAGTCGATGTACCTTTGGAGACGAGGAAAAACGAGATTACTGTTTTTATATTTTGTGATTTTGCCCCACCATTCCACAGTTTCAATAAGGGTCTCTATGTGTGTCTCATTGCCTTTTCTATGTGTTTATTCTCCTAGTCAATACTAATTTTCGGCAATTCTGTGTTTTACCACATCACTCCACTGTTTGAGTCTTTACAGTTTAACTTTGATATATTTGATGCTTAGCCAATTCTAGCAGTCGAATCAGTCAATGTAGCTTTAGAGAATAAACGATTCGAGCATTTCCAAAACCAAATCCAACCTAGACGAAATGTCTTATAAATGACATACTTCCTGAATCTTATGTACACCTTGCAAGTATTTCATTAATGCTTTTAACTTTCCCCAACGTCGTGTACTCTAGCTTTCCACCATAACGTGTCCATAAAAACATGAACCCGGAAGTCTCTGACGGAGCTACTAACATGTTTAGCTACAACAAGTTAGTTAATGTTAGTTCACTAGACCCACACAGTCAAAATTGGCACACTTGTTCATAGGGCTAGGATCTCTGACAGATCCGTTCTTCAAGTTTTCCAATCGTACTTCGACCCACAACTCCTAGAACCAATCAGTTTCAACTCGTTGAGGCAAATACCACCTTCTAATCTTCGCGTGCCTCCGCGCTAACAATATGCATGCGGGCAATTAACGATGTTATTAGGAGTCACGGCGCCATTGCGACCGCAGGCGTTAATGGAAAACACCATTCCTCTCGTCCATCTTCCATCAAGAATAATTGTTGTGTACTCTTGCGACAGGATGTAATTTCAACGCTATGAAAATTTCCATAATACTATTAATCTCCTTGATTCCGTCCTTTTGTTCAAATACAGCCAGTGTGTTTTCTTTTTTGCCTCGCCTGGCAGTTTGTGACATCTGATTTTTGTTTGCCACTTTTCTCTGTCTGCTGCGGTTGTGCTATAATTATTTATATGCTTTGCTGTCATAGCATGGGGAGGCATCCATTTTCGATGTTTTCAGCTTCCGCTAGGCGTTGATGTCTGAACTCGATAACAAGTGTCACTCTGACATGAACTGTAACACGAGAAGGGGTGAATAAGTTATATTTACCGTTTAGATATTCTTAAATGATATATATGTAAAACGCAAAAAAAAAATCACTGGGTGTTTTGACAGTCGTTTGTGTCATTTAAACAGTGTAAATCAAAACTATTTAGCGTTGACTTAAAGTATTGACGTGAATGTTGAAAAACAAGCTTAAAAATGTATGAAAGCTTCCAGAGAAAATTTCGCAGTTCACACCTCTTTAAAGATTGTTATGCTAAATGAAACCAGTGTGATACGTCGTTACAAAAAAGGAAATTTTCTTTAATCCAACTTAAACCGCCGTTTGTACCGCAATTTCAAATTGCTTCTATTTTTGCGTTGTTGTTGCTTATCGCATCTCCGGAGTAAATTATTTACATTCATGCTACTACGAGTCACTTCATTAGCATTCAACCTCAACTTGATTTGCGCTACTTCCATCTACCTGAATAAAATTAGCGTCTTTGATTTGCGTCTACTGAAAGTCATCAGCAAGCATTGATTCTGGTAGTGAATAGAGTGGGTCACGGTTGTTTGTGAGTATATTTTTGTAGCTTACAACGTTGTTTTATCCGTTAACAGAAATGATAAAAATTCCGATTCAAAAGAAGCATACAAGGCCATACAGTCCAAAATGGGCTCTTTGTTTTACCAACGCATACTTAATTCGCAATTGTTTTATTCCCATGGCTAGCCAGTTTCATTTATCATCATTCAATTCAAAATTTTGAAATTAACGCGAACTGTTCGTTTTACTCCTTTTTAATCTACTGCTCATTCTTACTGTCCTTTTCCCAGTTTTCTTACTTCCTCTAAGTTGTCGACAACTTACCTCCGCACATATACTGCATTGGAGTCCAAATAGCAAGTGTAACAAATCATCAAGTCCAAAATTGAGCCCATCTTGCACTCACATACATCAAATATGCCTTGAAACATTCTTGCTGCGATCATATTACATTGAAACCTAGACATTTCATTCGTCATCACTCTCTCGCAGTCCAAAATTCAAGAATGAACGTGAACTTTTCTTCAAACACCATGCTAATCCACTACTAACTCCTACTGTCCTTTTCTCAATCCTCCCACATCTTTGCAAGTCCAAGCTGCCCTTCCGGCTCGACAAAGCGCGTTCCCGGGTTTGCCAGTCCAGTCGCACCCTGTGAACAAACACAAAACGAGGCGCATCCTTTTTGCGACATTGGTTGTCCCCAGCGGGAATGCCTGATTACTTGCTGGGTTTTGTTGATTTTCTAATTTTTAGTTTCCTTGTTCACGAATCTCTAACTGTCTGGCTTATTCTTCTTGAAGTAGATTTTGTTGTTCGGCATGCTCACTGTTATGTCGTTAACCTAACCAGAGCTGGTATAATTGCATGTAATATTGCATAGGAGATTGGTGTCAACATATTTCTTTGGGGCTTTGATCACTCGCCAGGCACCACAAAAGATTTGCCAGTTCCAAAGTTTATGTTTTCCCAAGCGCCGCTTTTTGTGTAAAGCTACAAGTGGTAAATGACGCAACTCCTCTTTGAAGGCCTTGTCGGGGCGCGTATTGCCACTTGAGCTAACAAAACCCTGTTTATTCGCGAGCAAAAAGCACAATTCTGCTAGCCGATTTCCTATGTTATTGTTATCGAAAGTGGCCCGCGTCTTCCATGTTTGTCACTTTAATTTAGAGTATCCTCATTCGAGCACTCTGCATTTGCCAATTGACCACTCTTATTTTGAATGCATTATGTCCATAGAGTACCTAGCCAGGGCAAACAAAGGCACCCTTAATAAAGCTATTTAGCAAGGGTTTATTATTGGGGCCCATTATACATGTTTTTCGCATTCCTCTTGTTCTTTGACTTTATTTTAACAATTCAGCCACTTGAGCATTCTATTTGGAATGTACTTATTCACTTGAGTGCCTCAAGAGGTCCTCCGCGTGTCATAATATTTTTTTTTATTTTGGCAATTACAAAGCTATGCTTGAAGATTGAACTACTATGTTTGATCTTTTTAATTACATCACCGGCATACAAATCTATCAGACCTTAAGAAAATCTGAAATTTCTTTATACTTCTGTTTTCAATAGAGTTCCGTCCCCTTCTTGGCCTATTCCGCTAATTACTTTTTTTTATCTGATTCTATTAACCTCCCCTTTTGCAACAATCCGTTCTTTTTCAGATGCCGAACGCAACAGAGGCAGAGATCGTTCCAACTCCTCTTCTCAGTGACTACATAGAAATGCTCTATTTGTCATTTGTTGTGTTTTTTGGGATTCCGTCAAACGTGATTATTCTGAGGAGGTTGCTCATTGAACTGAAGAAAAGCCAACGTGACAGTGTGAAAGTATGTTTTGTCTATTTTGCAAATTTCATCGTGTTTGTTCGCACTTTAAATTAGGGTAGCGCGTTTAAATTAAAAACAACGACCTCTGCTGTAAACATGTGGCCGCTGTTTACGTGTTAATTTGAAATGTCGTTGCACTTTAAAAATTAATTGCGTTTGGTGTTTTTTTTATTTATTTCAAAATTTCAATAATAATCCTTGCATTTTCAGAGCGGGTTCTTGTTGCTGAAAATAAACTTGAATATTTCGGATATCCTCTTGCTGATAATGGCGTTCGGCAAGATAATATGGTTGTACACCTACGAGTGGAAGTTTGGCGACTTTCCTTGCAAGTACGTTTTATATATTTTGTTCTTTATTTATCCTCTATGTTTATTTTAAATATTTATTTTTTTCATTTTCAGGATCTACCAGTTTCTGTCGATGTTTGCTCTTTACGTGTCATCGAACATAGTTTGCTGCATTGCTGTTGACCGCCTGCGCAATGTGATCTACGCCAACAAAGTGCAGAGAGGACACAAACATGTGAGTATATTTAATTTGACTAATTGTAATGATTGTGTATTTAGATTAACCCCACAAATCTGATCTTGGGAATATCTTGGGTGTTTGCTTTTCTGTGCAGTGTGCCTCAGTTCATGTTTTTCCAAACCATTAATGTAGCACCAGATTGGCCAAACGGCTGGTATCAGTGCACTGATATTTGGAAAGTGTATGGTACTGAAGGCGAAGGGCCTTATCCGTCGTTCATCATGACTGAAGCTGCCCAGGACACCTACAACATTTCTCACTTGGTATGAATTGTATGTAGCCTGAGTTAATGGTGTGTTTCAGATAATCGTGTTCTGGGGCCCAGCTGCCGTAATGCTCATTGCTTATGCCGTGATTGCCACAAAGTTGATGCAATATTCCTTGAAAGGAGTTCAAGCAAAAGAGGTTTGACTCATTTTCAGTGACAAAATTGTATTACTTCAGTCTCAGGAGTCATGGAAAAAACAACAAACGGTGGAGGAGGAATCGAGTGTTGTCCCAATTGCAAGCGATACTTTGCTGCAACCACAGGTAATTTTTTCTTGTTTAAAAAAATTTGTGATTAGTAAGTAGCTAAAAACAAAAACTAAATTGTGTCTTAATTTAATACAAATTACATTTTAGGCGGACAAGAACATGTGGAGTCGTTTAAAGTCCGCACCCTTGGTTAAATACGCTCGCCGGAATTCCCACTTTCCCGCTCCCTCAAGACGTCCCAGTTCAGGTATATTTTTAAAGTTATTAATTAAATTGAATTATTCAGCGCCCCCACTACCGAAAATACCAGCTTGGCGAAAACAACTACGAAGCAAAGTGTTCAAAACCACGCTATTGGTGGTCTTGACTCACATTGTTTTCTGGTTCCCCTACAATTCATTGGCTCTAATGAAGTACATAAATGAGCCGTTGTACCGGTTAGTGTTTTTAAAGATACCATACTCACTCCTACGTTTAGAAATTTGTCGGATCACGCAAACATCTTCAAAGATCTCCAGATCATCATCACTCTGATCAACCCATTCCTGTACGGTTTTTCATGAACACTGTGATCTCCTTTTTGTGCGTGTATATTTATAGCAAAGCCAGAGGCCATTTAATATATAAACCTTAAAATCATAGTGCAAGGGTCCTTTATGTTTAATAAGGGAAACTATTGTTATTGTGAAGAAGTCACAGGGGCGTAATGGATTCAATGGAAAAGGATGTACTTTTATTGAAGTAATGTGACCGAAATTTTTTGTACTAACATCAAGTTCGTTTGGAGCAAAAACACATGCGAGAGGGAGAGTGACGTCCTTATTTAATTTAGACTGCAAAACAACATCTAAGAATGTCGGAGAAGGCGATGTGAGTAACATCGACGGGATGTATTGGTCAACCTTAGGAACCCTAATTTAAGCGCTAAATTATCATTTCCAGGTAAAGGCGGGCATTTGTGTGTAAGTTGAAATTTAAACATAAACTCTCCACGGCATCTGTAAAATTGAATTGTCGGAAAAACAACGCGGGTTCGATCCCCACTGGTGCATTTCAAATTTCCAATGGGAAAACATTTCATATCGTCAGCTAGTATTACAAAAATTAAAAGTTTGAATTTTAGATAAAAGAACTTTAAAAAAAGTACAGTTTCAAACTTTTCGGACTATCAAAGCAATTAACCCTGAAAAAACAAAAAATAGGGCTAAAAGTACGCACTTAGAAAAATTATAAAGAATATCTTGGAAGTACGTATTGCCGGTGTTTAATTATTTATCCATTTTTGTTGCTACAGTAAGGTACTTTTAGTATATTTTGGCTAGGTTTTACGTTTTGTCTTTGGAAACATTTAGTGACTCTAGGGAGGCTTAACGAACAACATGACAAAACAAGTTTTGGATTTCAAATCGTTTTATTTTAACCCAGCCGATCTTTGCTATGATGCTTTGCATTTAAGCCAACCTCAGGCCGCTTTTGCAACCTAGATAAGGCCCTTGGGAAGATTGCTACTAAACGTCATTGTACAAATGAAAAAACGGCGGGTAAACAGATCCTGCTTAAAGGGAACGTTTCCAGCAGTGAGAGGTCATTTATGACGCCGTTACCCGTCTAAGCAGCTTTTGGCAGCGTTAGGACGCGTAAGCCGTTTCTGGTAGCCATAGGCTACCTAAGTTGCATCGAGTACCTAGGACGCCAAGGCCGCATCTTGCAGACGTAGGACACCTAAGTCGCATCTGAAAGTCATAGGCCTCCTTAACATTTCTAGCGGTCTTAGGGCACTTAGGGCCGCTTATGCCAGCCATAGGCCCCCACGGTCGCGTTTGTTAACCGCTGGCCGCCCTGTTTAGCTGCTTTGAGTAACCACAGAACGCAGAACCCTGGACCACTTTCTAAAGTCAATTTGCCCACATAAGTAGGATTTTTAGTTTCCCAATGCAAATCTGCAACCGCCAGACAACATAACCAGTTTTTCTGCAGAATTTGCAACCATTTCCCTAAACCAAACAAAAACACTTTTAATCCTTTCAATACGCTACAGAAATGGTAACCGGGGGCAGAGGGGGCTCTACATCATTTTTTGTTTGTTTACATTTCATCCCACCATAAGTGCAATTCTCTAATATCCAGAGTGCTAAGTCCGTTTCCTCCTATTTTCACGTGCGGTAAATCTAGCCGGTGTTTGTTTGTATTGCGATGTGAAGTACTAATATCGCCGTTTCTAAAGATGAAAGAAAAAATCTTAAGATCAAGTGGTTTTGTCTACTAGAACGTGATATTTAAAGACCAAAAAGTTTTTAGATCAAGTAGTTAGGGCCAATTTTTGAAACCACAGCCTACGGTACTTAGGGACGGCAAGCCGCGCCAGGTAACCGCAGGCCGCCCTGTTTAGCCGCTTCTAGTAACTACAGAACGCAGACACTTAGTGTTAGGCCACTTTTAAAAGTCAATTTACCCACATAAGCGGGGTTTTCAGTTCCCAATGCAAATCTGCAACCGCCAGACAACATAACCAGTTTTTCTGCAAAATCTGCAACAATTTCACTAAATCAAAAAAATAAACAGTTGTAATCTATTATTTCTCTACGGTAATATGCAGAAGCCTCCAAATCGTTATTTTTTCTAATAATCCAAAGAACGTCCGTTTCTCCTATAATAATGAGATGTCTAGTCGTTGTTTGTTTCTTTTGCGTTATGAAGTGCCAATATCATTATCTTCTCTAAAAAATGAAAGAATCGTTAGATCAAGTAATTAGGGCCAATTTTCGAAACTACGACCTCATTGAGGAGAGGGCTTATTCCGTGCAGTGTGGGTTTATTCCAAGGACGGTCATTTATTTCTGGTGGCGATTAGATTCATCCATAATGGGGAAGAGGGAAAGAAGCTAGAATGAGGGATCTTGACGGAGGGGGTCATTTCTCTCTCTCTCTCTCTCTCTCTCTCTCTCTTTCTCTCTCTTTTACTCTCTCTAATCTCTCTCTCTCTTTAACTCCCTCCCTCCTTCCCTCCCTCCCTCCAAAGGACATTTTAATCCACATTTGGCGTCTTTCAGACACCAGACAGGCCCACAAAATTCAGTTATCTATCAGATTTCAGCCATCATTTCATTTCCGAAACTGAGTTAGTTGTATTTTAGTATCCAGTCCTTGCCCTTTAGTAAAATTATCAAATCGTCCTAGCCCTGGGGGATCGCCCTTACCAAACACCCAGTCTGCGCTTTGTGATCTCGCACTTCTTGCTTACTTAGGTCACATAAGTTTGGACACTTTTCGAACTCCACGCTTCCAGTTAAGCCCTCACTTCCAATTTTAAGCCACTTCTCCCCAAGATCAAAGAAGAGAGTAAATGAGGCACGCGACGGGCCTAAACAAGCTAATACGGGTTGAGCTGGGTTGCGGTGACCAATGTTCTCAAAATGGACTGGGGAAAGGGCTTAGGCCTAAACTTATGAAAAGTACTCTTTGTTCTTTACGAAGACTTGGTTATTCATTTCATCCCAAATTCATAAGTACAAATTCACTTTTTGGGTGTTTTTATTCTTTTATTTTATTCTTTTTGGCTAGTCGGCGCCAAAATTCTTTGTTTTATTCCTGTCTGAAGCCCATGTCAAGTTGCCCTAATTTGTAAAATGAGTTCCTAACGTGAAAAATTGGTTTTATCTAGAAAAATCATTTCGTTTATGATTTTAATAACAAAATATGACTACGTCAGCAGCTTTTTTAAACAAAAAAGTTAAGCCAACTTTAAGATTTCAACTTTCAAAAATTAAAATTCAAAGATTTTGAGAAATTGATAGAATGCATGTAGGTGATACTTTCTCTCTATCTATCTCTCTATCTCTTCTCTCTCTCTCTCGCTCTCTCTCTCTCTCTCACTCCTATCTGAAGTCCTACACCATTCAATAAAAAATTGATTCTGGAAACAGCTGTAAAGTTCAAATTCACTTAACTGTCCTGGTTTTCGAGTATCGATCGATTTTCTTTGCGTTTACCCCGTTATGCGCTCTGCGCGCGACAACGCGCAGCAAAGGCACAGTGGCGCAGAGGTAAGTGCATATCTTCATAAACTATAGGTCTCTGGTTCGACTCCCCACCGCTGCAAACTTGTTGCTTTTGGTGAAAAGTCACCTCTATTGCAATAGCGGTGTTTTTGCAACAACGATTATCCTGGAGTCCATTAATACAACAGTGAATTGCCCAGACAGGAAGTCACACGGCAGACATTCCAAATTTAGCCGTCTTGAGAGTTTTAGTCTTTTGCTCTCATTTACCGATCTTCCTTGCTCTCTCTCTCTCTCTCTCTCTCTCTCTCCGTCTCCCTTTCTCTAGATCCCTCATTTCAATAAAAAAGTGTTTCTCCGGCTGCTTCTTCAAGTTTCTCATTTAATATCTCAAGTTTTCACTAGTAAGGCTTTTCCGAAAAACAAAAGGATCCTTTCCTCAAAAGTGTCTGAAAAACGTCACTAACCGCAAGATTCATCGTTTTTCATAGAAAACGTCAATTCAGAAGGTTATGATTCATGAACCATTGTCTCTCAAATGTCTACCAGTGCCCCCTTCCAAATAGCCGTTTTCTAAAACATGGAGTAGATCTTTCAAACATCCCCTCCATGTTACTATGATCCTCCAGTAGCGTCAAATCGCTTTACGAGCGTATATCCTCTTTTTAGTCACCAACCACCCGAGGTCAGAAAACAACCAGCTGATCCCGGCTGTCTGGGATCTAAATCTTTTGAGAAGCAGAGTAAACACGTGTTTGAACCCCAGTGAAGCGGAGGCCAAGATGTTAGGATGGGCTTCGGTGGCCACGCCCTTTTAGTCATCATTAAACTTTCATAGGGTGGAGTCATTATGCGCAGCTGCACCTTTTTTATGGTCTGCGCCGCCTTTCGTTAATTCCGGGTCAAGCGTTAAATTAGCTTCTCTGCCTTGCCACAAGTGTCGCTCCCCCTCCCCCTCTCTCTCTATTTCTTTCTCTGCCTCTGTATCTCTCCCTGTCTCTCTCTCACATACACACACTCTCTGTCTTTCTTTATATCTTTATAGGTGTCACCTATTTCTGCATGTCTGTCTGTCTGTGAGGAAGTAAGGCGATGAGGTTGTGAGTTGAGGATGAACATGTAAGAATTGAAACATGTGGGGAAAGCATTTTGTGAGTATGGGAAAGTATCCAGTCATGAGGGTGTAAGGAAATGAGGATCTAAGGAGATGAGTTTGTGATGATGTGAGGATATGAGAAAGTGAGAAAGTGTGATGATGTGAGGATGTGAGAAAATGAGAAAGTGAGCCTGTGTGATAAAGTGAGGACTTGAGAAAATGAGACAGTGAGCATGTTTGATTATGTGATGATGTGAGGATGTGAGAAAGTGAGAAAGTGAGCATGTTTGATTATGTGAGGATGTGAGAAAGTCAGAAAGTGAGCATGTGTGATGATGCGAGGATGTGAGAAAATGAGAGAGTGAGCCTGTGTGTTGTGAGCATGGGAGAAAGTGCGCCTGTGTGATGATGTCAGGATGTGAGAAAGTGAGACTGTGTAATGATGTGAGGATTCCTTAACTTTGATTTCTTCAAATCAAATAAACAAAATGATAAACACAAACCGCAATCTTTGGAACTTTTAACTAATTAAAATATTTTTTTAATGTATAAAAAAATAAAAGTTTGATTTTTTATTGTGAGCATGGGAGAAAGTGCGTATGTGTGATTATGTGAGGATGTGAGAAAGTGAGCCTGTGTGATGATGTGAGGATGTGAGAGAAGTTAGCATGTATGTCTGTCTTTTTCTCTCTTTCTCTCTCTCTCTCTCTCTCTCTCTCTCTCTAAATCTAATTCGAATTCGCAAAATCTATGAAATCCCTTTTCAAAAGTTCACCATGACATTTCGAACTTCAAAGGTTTCACACAGCATTAGCCCTGAAGCCTATAAAATCACCCAAAGAATTCAAAATCCAAAGTTGAACATTACAAGTCTAGAAATTCTACTTTATTGCCCACCTGTGATTATCATTCCACGGGGGGTAATTATCACCCTCCGTTATGCTCCACTTTACGGCGCACTGTCCGGTGATTAACAATCTCGCGCCCGTTCTCTGTCTAACCGCCCGTTGTTTACCGCTCCCCAGAGAGGGATCACTTCTAATTGGCGGTTTAATGCAAACAGCCGTTCGCCGAAAACTTCAAAGGCCATCAGAATGCACGACGCGTTGGCCAGAAATCAGCTTGTTCCCAGAATAGTGCGTCGGGTCTCACAATACTTTCAGTCTAAAATTGGTCCTTTCTTTTGATGTTCACCGAAGGGAAAAGGGTATTTGGACTTTCAGCATTAAAAGTACTTCAACTGGGAGAATAGAAATTCGAAATCATGTGTTTTTCATCAGAATTCTCAAATGTGTTGTCGAGAAATCTTGGGACTGATTTTCAGGGTAATGAGCTAGAATAAACCGAGACGGCATATTTTTTGGTAATTTGAGAAATAGGGGAATATCAAGAAACGGTGTTTTCTGTTCTCTGCCAAACACCACAAAGATCTCTTTCTCTCTATCACACACACACGTACACACACATTCTTTATCCCTCTCGCTATTTCTCTCTCTCTCTCTCTCTCTCTCTCTCTCTCCTTGCAAAGCTACCTCAAGAAAACCTTTTTGTTACTATTTTACTTGGAATGCCATAATTAGCCTTCTTTTTTTTGCAAAGAGGTTTTGCGAAAATGAACTGAAAATAACAAATTGTAAACAAGATTCGTTTCTACATCGGTGATTCTTTTCCACTCCATTCTCGTTAGATCTGTCTTACTGTAGAGAGAAAGAAAGTGAGAGAGAGAGAGCTCGTGAGTGTGTATGTGTGAATGTGTGAATGTGTGAACGTGTGTAAGTGTGTCTATGTGTGTGCATATGTACGTGAGTATGTGAGTGTATGAGTGTATGAGTGTGTGAGTGTGTAAGTGTTTGAGTGTGTGAGTGCACGTGTGTACGAGTGTGAGTATGTGAGTGTGAGAGTGTGTGAATGTGTGAGCGTGTGCGTTCGTGTATGTGTGTGCTTGAGAGTGAGTGCATGTACGTGAGCGTGAGGGCGTGTGAATGTGTAAATGTGTGAATGTGAGATTGTGTGAATGTGAAAATATGAGGATGTGTGAATGTGTGAATGTGCGACAGCGGTTTGTGTGTGACCGTGTGAATGTGTGATTGTGAAAATGTGTGACTGTGAGCATGTGAGTGTGTGTATGTGTGAATGCGTGAGTATGCCAGTGTGTGAGCATGTACACGTGTGTCGTGTGTGTACGTGTCTGTGTCCCTGACCATTAACCAATTATTGCTTTCGCTTTTTCCTCCCCTAACCTCCTCCGCAAACTAATTTCAATCCAAATTCCTCCCTCCATTTTCATTACGGCCCCTTTCGATAATTACCATAAACCAGAGTGTAGGTGTCCTCAGACATTCCGTGCTTCCTCTTTCTTATATTGGCCCACTCTGTTCATTCTTGCTTTGGAATACTCGAACAGCACGAATCCATTCTATTGTTTTGAGTTCAATAGGATGTACCTTTTCTTAGAAGAATAACGACCTCTTGAATAATTCTAAACGTGGGAGGAACCGAATGAGTGAATGAATGAGTGAGGAAGTGAGTGAGTGAGTGAGCGAGTGAGTGAGTGAGTGAGTGTGTGATTCCTGTCCGATCCCTTTCCAGCTATGTTCACTGAGCTTTCAACTCTTGTTTTTCCACCAAGACCCCGCCATGAATCTTAGTCACATAGCCTAGATTGGGATTTCCAGAAACGAAGAGTAATTTAAAGAAGCCTACGGTCTTGTGAGCAATTATTCTGTTTTTCAAGTTTTCAAAGCAACTAATGAAGATCAATCTCAATCAGTTGCACTACAAATATGTCACTCATACTCCATGGCTTTTTCCAGTGAGATTGGAAGCAGATGCAACACACATACACACAAACACACACACATACAATCTTTATCTCTCTCACTCTCTCTCTCTCTCACATACACACACACACACTCTCTCTCTCTCTCTCTCTCTGTCTCTCTCTAAAAGCCTCATCAGCGATTTCTCTTTGTTAGTTAGCTCAATCGAAAAAGCACCGCCTTACGGGAATGTGTCATACCCACAACATGCCATGGCAACAAAAAAACTTTGTCTGCCACAATTCAGTTTCTTAGATTTTTGATTTGTGGCCTTTGCATTTGTATGAAACCATTCAATGAACGGTTATTTGCCGATAGAGTGGAAATGAGAATGCCCTTTCCCAGAAACGGAAGGTTTTTTTCCGCGTTCGTGATCGGACTATACAAATGCTTACTCACTCTCTCTCTCTCTCTCTCTCTTCATAACAACCTGCCCATAAATTAATCCCAAGCTTTCCGCAATTTCCCTCCAGGAAAGTGGAAATCCACGCAAAGACCCGTGATTCAGGCTGAATTAGTTGCAAACGGCGTGAGCTAAACGTAATTTCTCCTAGAAATCACCCAGCAAACAGATTTTGTTGCCAGTTGTTCTCAATCGCCCAGAGATGTCTTTTCCACAAAGTCTCTTTTTAGTTTTTGGTTTCTGATCTTTTCCATTACACATTGTTGGCTAAACAGGGGTCACTGTGTATTCTATTCCTGTCTCTTTCGAAATACCGCTCTCTTCCCACATCATTTTGGGGAAAAGATTAGCCCTATTTGAAAGGGTACATAAGCACTAAGATCATGGTCTACGCCCTCCCATTTCGGAGCACTTTTGGGAACACGAGCACGAATTTTCTTAATTCTTTCCTGTGGTCCTACTTTCATTTCAAGAAACTACCAATTCTTGAAAACCAAAGATCATGCGGCAATCGGCAGTTTATACCGAAAACCTTGCGGCAAACGGCTGTCTTTACCGAAAACCGTGCGCAATCGGCAGCTTCTATTAAAACCTTGCGGCAAACGGCATACTTATCTCTAATCAAATTACGAAACACACCTAATCCAAGCTTTATTCATAATTTTCAATCTAAACTCTTTTCAATCAGTCAAATTCTTGAAAACCTTGTTTTCTGTCCCCGAATACACCCCCGCCTACAACGTGATGTTGTTTTTCTCAGCCTGCCGCCCTTTGGAACAAAACTTTATGACAAATCTTGCGTGAGGAACTTATCGCGTGCCTCAACTTCATAAGAATTTGGCCTCTGCGTCCAACTTAAACTTTTTGGTCTTCTCTCTCTCTCTCTCTCTCTCTCTCTCTCTCTCTCTCTCTCTCTCTCTCTCTCTCTCTCTCTCTTTCTCTCTTAATCTAGCATCCATCTTTGACATAAGGAGGTGTTTTTCCACTATCTACCAATTACAGTAATTCGCGTATATTCAGATTGTATCTTACTCAAAGTGAATTATGTCCGATCAATTGTAAATTGACCTAACTTCATTACAATATTGTGTTGTGGCAAAATAGTACATTTGTTCCATTCGAACAACAGAATTTACATGTGTCCTTTGTCCTAGGGAACCCTTTAACCAGCTCGTATTTACAACACCACGAATAGAAGGAGAGTTAGAGAGAGAGAGAGAGAGAGAGAGAGAGAGAGAGAGAGAGATGTAACAATCCAATTAGTAAACCTCAAACATCAAAATACGCTTTCATTAGTTTGGAATCCAATTTTGATTACCCTGTTTTCGATATCAATCAAGTGGAATGACGGACAAAAAACAAGGAACAGCCGTGTTTTTAACACCTTCTTTATAACACCAATCTACACTATAGTCTCTCTCTCTCTCTCTCTCTCTCTCTCTCTTTCTTTCTTTCTTTCTATCCCCCCTCTCTCTTCTCTTCTCTCTATCTCATTATTTCATCTTTTTTATCTACTTATTCTCTCGTCTCTCTCTCTTCCTAGTCATCGTCTCTGTTCTCTTACTTAGTCACCCTATATTACTGTAGTTTAATTTAAATCAGTATTTGGATTTGACTAGCAAGTACTTTCAAGAGATGTTTTGTCTTAAACATAAGATGATCCAATTTCATAATCGATATCGATTTTCTCCCCGTGTTATTGCGGGGGCGTCCGGATTACGTAAAATAATCTCAAACTGTGTGACTGTACTGGTTACAGAACAAAATCAAAATGGGAAAACATTGTTTCTGGCCAAAAGTAATCAAAAGAGATAGCAAAATATGAAATACCCAAAATTTGTGCTATAATTTTTCCTCTCGCGTTATTGCGCGGGCGTCCGGCTTACGGTAAATGATCACAAACCTTTTAAATAAGATTTGGTTTTTCTACTGTATCGATTGATTTCTCTCTCGTTTAACTAGATAGAATTTCATTTTTAAACGCCTTTTCTGGCTTGCGATCGCGACGAGACTCAATCAAACCAATCAATATCGATTGATTACATATTACCTTTCGAAGTTATTGTTGCTTGAATATCAATCGATAAACATTTAGCAAACCACAAAGTATAAATTTTTGCAGTGTTCTGGCGCGCGTTCGTTGCGAGACCCAATTTAATCGATAAATATCGATTGATTGAAATTGACCTACAGACGATGTTTATGCATTTAGGGTTATCGCGAGGGAGTCCGGGTTAAGGTATAGATAGTATAAGTTTCCTAAAAATGACTTTTACTTCTGTTTTCTTGAACCTCGATCCAAGGGTCTAAATGATCCGGATCCTGTTGTGTCCCCTCCCTAGTCTCGCCCGACTTCCTCGATTAGCCTTGTTATGCCGTCCTCGTCACGTTCCTTCTGTCGCGAAAGATACAATTAGCCCCACATTTCCACTTGGCATCCTGTTTACTTCCCACCTAATCTCACTACTTGCTCTCAGTCCACGTGTTTTCCCCCCAAAAACACGACATCCGGGTGTGACGATCATTCGTACTGACGGCAGCTGTTTTCGGCCTTTCACTCGTGTAGGTTCCCACAACACTTTAGAAAGTTTGGCACTTTGAAGGTGTCCTTCTGTTTTCTGCCCTCTGAAGCGCCTTATACAGGGAAGTGCCACTTGCAAGAGTAGGATAAATTGAATTTGGTGCATTTTAGAGGGGGAGGACTTCACAACGCGTTTTTTCAGTACGCGTTGAAAGTTACACTTTCTATTTTCAAAATGACGAATTTTAAACAAATTTTATGTAAAAAGTTTGCTTATCGATTTTTTTCGCAAGGCGGTGTGCGCGGCACGAGATACTGTAGCTTCCTGGCGCGCTATCGCGTCAAGACCAAATCAGAGTAATCAAAAATTACTGTTTTCGGTTCGCCAAATAAAAATGCAATTGATTGTAAAAGAAAGTTAATGTTGATTCGTTAGGTTCGTTATTTTGATTTTTTTGCAACGTTGCCCAGTTGTTGCGCGCGATCGCGCCGAGACCCCTAAAAATCAATCAATATTAATTGAGATTTAGTTTTCTGTTGTATCGATTGATTTCTCTCTCGTTTAACTAGATAGAATTTCACTTTTTAATGATTTCCTGGCGCGCGATCTCGACGAGACTCAATCAAACCAATCAATATCGATTGATCGCAATCGCAAATGACCTTCACAAGATGTTTTTGCTATAAGATCAATCGATATCACTTTACCAAACCGCAAAGTTTCAATTTTGCAATGTTCTGGCGCGCGGTCGTTGCGAGACCCAATTTAATCGATAAATATCGATTGATTGCAAATGACCTTCAGAAGATGTTTTTGCTAGAAGATCAATTGATATAATTTCACCAAACCGCAAAGTTTCAATTTAAAAAAAACATTATGGCGCGCAATCGTTGCGAGACCACTAATAAAACAAATCAATACTGATTGATTGATCGATCAATAAAATATAGTCTTAATCGATAAACTCCATAAAAATATTTAAACAAAAGTATAATCGATACAACTAAAACGTATTAGCCCTACATTAACCAAATACCAAAAGTCAATATCCAAAATGGAAAATCTACAACATTTGTATTTTTATTCAATTTTAAACTTTAAAAAAAATAAAACTTAGAGGAAAATGACTCCAAACAAAAAAGAAAGATTTTAAAACAACGATTTCTTCAAAGATCCCTGTTCTTTGTTTTTCTTAAATTACACTTTTACATAAATATTCCCAACCTTTCAAGTTATGTAAATTGTTGTTATTCGTTCGTATAGTACGTGAGATTATCTCGATTTAGAATTTTTTATTAGTTTCGGATTACCTTTGAATTGCGTAAATTGCAGCTCAACTCTTGTACAACTGCAATTACTCTCCATTAGAGAGGGCGTACTTTGCTCTTGATTGAAATGGTAGTAATCTTCTTTGCAAAGTTGTTGACTAGTTTACGAGATTTAGAATTTTATGGAAAGCTCGAATCTTCTTGGAAAGACGATTTGAAGACTTTAAAAGTCACGTTAATCTCTTGCATCACCAACACGCACATTCGTACACACAACGCATTCACGCGCTCACGTTCTCACTCCCTCACTCATTCATTCTCTATCTGACTTGTTGCAGGACCCCATTTTTTGCATCATCCCAGCATGGAATGTGTTCCAAACTGATTAATAGCATCATTGCGTCAGAGGCACTTGGATGCCAAAACATAGAGTCCAGGCAATTTAATTACGAATGCAGATGCATCTAGGTGGTTTGAACCACGCTGTTATTTGTAGTGTAACGTCATCTGCAACTGCAGTTTTTAGTAGAGAGAGAGAGAGAGAGAGAGAGAGAGAGAGAGAGAGAGAGAGAGAGAGAGAGAGAGAGAGAGAGAGAGAGAGAGAGAGAGAGAGAGAGAGAGAGAGAGAGAGAGAGAGAGAGAGAGAGAGAGAGAGAGAGAGAGATTTCCAAAGACCTTGTTTACTGCTTTTGCAAAAGGATATAAATACTGCAATTTGCACCGTAAGGGACCATAAGCGACCACCCTCATCTCATTTCCCTGTGTACGGTAGCAATTTAGGCATTTTGCTAATTTAACCCTAATTTACTTAAGTATGGGCACTCTTCATTTCCGCATTTCTTGTTTTAAGCCTCATTTGAATGGTACCCACCCGCAAAACTCAAAACGTCCCGGCCTTTAGGATGCCGCTAAACGCACGACAAGTTATCTGTTTGAAGACCGCTAAACGCAGGACATGTCAACTGTTTGAAGACCGCTAAACGCAGCACACGTTGATCGTTGTTTTTATGTAAAGGTCCCAGCTTTCGTTTAAACTTTAAAGCGTCTTGTTTTCTATTCCTAAACGGCATATACAAATTGCAATCTGAGCCTAACATGATATTTCCGATGTAGCACATGTTTTGCTTTGAGTGATTTCTATAATCGGCAAATCAACTACGATTTTCGGGAACATTTGACTTACCGTAGATCCCATTTTTTGCGTATGACACTCTTAGGAATATTTCGTCATGTTTATCCAACTTATAAACAAAAAGTCCTCAGAATTAGTGACATTCTGTGGTTTATCAGAATCTTCAGAAGCTGTCAGTAAGCCGATCATTCCAAAGCCTGAAATCGGCTTTTTGCAACCCTCTAACAAAGGTAATTTTCCTTATTTTTGAGGACTACTCGCTCCAAAATTGTTTTTTCCTTCTTTTTCTTTAACAAATGTGGTTTTTGCCTTCTTTGAGGAGGACAAGTGCAAAAATGGATAAAGAAACCTAAATACTTTTTAGTTTCAAACTTCTGTTTTGAGATGAGCTATTGAAACATTGGAGTGATGTGGCCCAAGAATAAAAAAAAGGAGAAGATGTCATTTGCAACACTTTTGGCAACGAAAATAGCTAGCGCTTTATCATACAAAAACTCAATTAAAAGTTTAGAAACATTGGAGTAACGTGCTTACGGAAACACTTTTGGTTGTGAGAACTGTTTGAAAAAATTTCGTTTTATTACACAAAAAATTCAATAATAACTTTTGAAACATTGGAGTGATGTGCCCCACTCGTTGAAATAAGAAAATGGCAATAAACAACTGTAATGCTTTCGGCCGTTAGAAAAGCTACAATTTTCGGCAATTTTCCCAGCATTTCATTTATTAGTTATGAAACATTGGAGTGATGTGTCAACAAAAAAAAAACTGAAAAAATGAAAAACAGTGGCTGTAACAATTCTGGCCGTGAGAAATACCAAAACTTTCGTTTTATTGCACAAAAGTTCAATTTTTAGTTTTTAAACATTGGAGTGATGTGGTCCACGAATAAAAATCAGAAAATATGGAAATTAACGACTGCAACACTTTTGCCTGTGTGAAAAGCTAAAATTTTCGTTTTATTAGACAGAAGTGCAATCAAAGGTTTAGAAACAGTGGAGTGATGTGACCTACAGCAGCACATTACACATTTACGATCAGCTCATTTTGCAAGATTTTTTATACAAAAAAGTACATTTATGCAAATCGAAAAAGATTAAAAATGTGAACCCTAAAACTAGTCACTAATCTCTTTCACATTTCCTATACGTGCATTATCCTCAAGTCGAGGACCTCGACTTTTCTAAAATCTTGTTTTTCTACAACAACACTTTGATCTCAAATTTTCGTCATAGTTTTAAAGTTATCCGCTTTAAAACTACCCAGAAGTCCTCAAAGTGTGTGACACCTCATGAATATTGCAAACTCGAAAAATCACCTATTTTCTTATTTAAAACTTTAACAAAGCTGTTTTCCACGTTCTTAAGATGACCTCACTTTGTATTCTTTTTTGAACTTCCTCTTTTTGGCCTTTTGCTCTTTTCACCTTCCCCCAAACTTTCTAGACGCACTTTTTTGTTGGCGTGAGAGACAATTTATGGGTTGATTTAGAAGCCCTTTGCTCTTTTCAAGCTTTCTGAGACAGCTGCGTGAGGTACAATTTATGTATCCATGAATCGTTAAAAGTTTGCCATTTTTGTTTACCGGAAAAAAATTTATTTGAAAAAAAGCTTTTATGAATGCTACTTCCTTAAGTTGTTTACTGTTTACACATCCTACCTCTTTCCATTAAGCGTATGCTCAGGCCCCACTGATTGAAATATCATTTTTTTTTAGTAAAAACAAAAATTTTGATGAATGAATATTTGATAGTTTCCTCTTTATGCCTTGAGTGCGAAAATTCAGAAAAAAATAAATATTTTATAATCTCGATTTTAGCCCCTGTTTTCAGTGCAAAAACCAGTATGGCTCATATTAACTTCCAATGCTTTATCGAGTATCGTTTCTAACAAAAACTCAAATGCTAGTTTCGAAATATTGGAGTGATGAGCCCCACATATTAAAAATAGAACTCATTGCAATTAGCAACCTTAACAAAGCCAAAATTTGCGTTTTATCATGAAAAGTGCAGTTAATTTGGAAACATTGGAGTGATGTGGGCAACCATTGAAAAAAAAGAAATAAATAAAATTAGCAACTGGAACCCTTTCAGCCGTGAGAAAAGCTAAAATATTCGTTTTATTACACAAAAGTTCACTTCTATTTTGAAACATTGGAGTGATGTGCCTCACTCTTTGAAACCGGAAAAGATGCTAATCAACCACTTTAACTCGTTTGGCCCTCAGTAAAACTTACATTTTCGTTCTACTCCAAAATTTTTCAATTTTAAGTTTCGAAACATTGGAGTGATGTGACCCACCAATTGAAATTAAAAAAAAGATGAAGATCAACCAATTCTACCCTTTTGACCATGAGTAAAGCTGAAACTTACGATTTATTCCACAAAATTTAAATTAAAAGTTTAGAAACACTGTAGTGATGTGACCTACAGCAAATGATGTCATCTTATTTTGAAAAATGTGAACCATGAAACTAGTCACTAACTTCTCTGACATTTCCCGCAAACGTACATAAACCACGACTTATCGAAAATCCGGGTTTTTCTACAGCAACACTTCAATTTTTCGTCATGTTTATCCAGGATTTATCCTCAAGATTATTCCAAACCCTTAGGAAAACTGCAAAAACACCTGTTTTGCCCACTACCACTTTTAATAAAAGCTGTTTTCCAGGTTCTAAAGAATATTTCTGCAAAAACATGCTCTTTTTAGGAAAAAAAAAGTTTGACCTTGATTTCTTTTGACCTTTCCTTCCATCTTTTGGACGAACTTTTTGTTACGGTAGCGTGAGGTACAATTTAATAATTCAGAAAAATGAATATTCGATTAACTCATTTTAAAGTTTCTGAAAAACAGGATTTTATATTATGTTTTCAGTGCAAAAACCATTGTTCCTCTATTTAGCCTCCAGTTTTTGGAGTAATTTAGTTTGTCTGTCCAATTTTTTGATCTTCGATTTATTTTGGCTAGTTTTCGCAATATTGAAAATTCTATCTTTTATTAATTATTAATTATTTCAAAAAATGAAAGTGCAGGTTGGCCAATTTTAATCTCACCACGCGAAAGACCTTTCTTTGAAAACAAGGTTAAAAAACAACATTCTTTTTTTCCAATTCGGATGTGGTGCGTAAAGTCTTTAAATCTCTAAAGTTTCAAAAATCGGGCATTAAAACTCGTTTATTGGAAAACAGATTAAGAACAGTTTTCTGAATTTTGACTTTAGCTACGTGGTAAAGATAAGATGAAAATTTAAAACTTTACAAATAACACAAACACTTTGATAAAAGCTTTCTTTCTTGCTAGGAGGTCAAAAATCTTTTGATCTCCGTTCTCGCAAACCCAATTAATTTGGGACGGAGCGATAAATCTAGAGACACAACAAATATCTACTCTCCGTTGACCTAGTACTTAGGAAAGGTTAGAGAGAGAGAGAGAGAGAGAGAGAGAGAGAGAGAAAGAGAAAAAAATAGAAAAAAAGTGAACATTTTCTATCTTCGTTCCCACAAAACTAACAAATGTCTGGCAAAAAAACTTTACCCGTACTCTATCTCAAATTTGCTCATTACAGGTCAAAAAATCAGTATTCAAATTGTCGAATCTAGTTCTTCTCTAAAAAATCCCCACTTTCATTTTTGGCCTCGTTCGTCGAAAGCTGTCAGTTTCTTTACGCACCTTGCTAATTTGACATGTATCCGGTTGACACAAATTATGCCGCGGTCTGTGTCGTCCCCAGTGTTCACAAATGCTTCAGCTTACACAAACCACAAGTTGCGTCTGGTTTCAAGGATCCGAACCCATGCGTGAAAGAGAGGCCCTTATGCGTGAAAGAGAGGCGCTTACCGCCTGAGCCATTCAACCTCTAACCCTCATTGCCCACTCTTTGTAATGCGTCAACAAAAATATCGCCATGGAAATAAACCCAAGACATTTTTGGTTAAAGGCCCTCACTGACTTAACCACCAGCGCAGAGCAAAAGTGGCAATGTGAATTTTCTCTCCCCCACCTTGCCCAAGTTAGTTTCGTCGCACCGCCATGTTTATGTTATTTGGCAGTGTATTCGATAAACAAGCACATCCTGCACGGTTCGATGGCTCCTCCCCCACTCCTACCCATTAAGGCCTTACGCCATCTAATCACCTACTTAGATCTTGAAAGTCACATGTCCCTGCCCGCTCCTTTGAAATTTAGCTAATCGCCCTCGCATAATCCACCTTCCCTGCCTTTATTTATGATCGCATTTGTGGAGGAAATAGCCTCGAGCGGAATGCTGTCCGCGCGGTGGACTCCTCAAACTTCCCAGGAATAGGGAGTTGTTGTGCCCGTGTTGTTGTTGTTCCGTCGTTCCTTTGCTCGTCTTTTCAGTTTTTCGGAGAAGCGCCTGCCGTGCATGACGGATGTCGTTTGCTCATTTGCCATCACTTGATGTATTCTTTTAACTCCCCCGCTAAACATTTTCTAATCCTTTTTCTTTCAGAGTCAAAATGGCGGGAACGGTGATTCCGCTTCGTCGCTGGATTGACGACACTGAAGTGGCTTATGTTTCCGGGTTCATACTCTTAGGAGTTGCACTTAATTCTATGCTAATGTCAAAATTATTGACGTCGTCAAGGTGAGTTGATTTTAAAAATTAGTAAAACAACTAAAAATGCAAGTCAACCCGGTTTTCGCGACGACAAAATTTGTGCACCATTTTAAAATCAAGATGCTTTGAGTAATTGATGTTATATGCCGCATTTCAAAATTTATAACTTACGGTTTTATGTTTCTGTTTCCACATAAATTTCAAACATGAGCCGTTGTATTCCCTGGTTTGTTTCAGGCAACCAACTGTCCGCACCAGCTTTTCTGCCGGCCCTTATCAACTCAACTCATTTGCTTTGTTTAAACTGAACCTATGCATTGCCGATTTTTGCATTTTACTCATCCACGCATTGGGAAAGGTAACCACAATTTATGTTGTAAGTCATGTAATTCATGTTTTAAGGTAATATGGTTGATCACCTACGATTGGCGATTAGGAGATTCTGGTTGCAAGGGTTATCAATTCCTATCCGCTCTTTCCTTCTATGCCTCATCTAACATTATTGTTTGCATTGCTTTCGATAGGTTAAAGCAAGTCTTCACTAAAAGGCCGCAAGGTAGTTTAGCACTTCTTCCCTTGATCAAAGTTTGTTTAGGCGCCGCATCCGTTCGCCGTGTCCGCTGCATGTTAGTTGTCGCTTGGGTCCTAGCCACCATCTGTTCTGTGCCTCAGCTCTTTGTCTGGAGGACACTGGAAGTTGGAGAAGGGTGGCATCAATGCGTCTCTGTCTTTGCGGTTAGTTCGCCTGATTGCCAACATAACCGTCAACAATTTAGTACCACGTGCATATGAACACATCTACACCGACTTTGGAAAATATTGCGTTATACTACGAAATGGGGCATCAGGTACCATTTTTATGAGGCAGTTGAATATTTCAAATTTAGGCAACAGTATTCTGGATTCCCTTTGCTCTAACTATGTGCTCCTATATTGTAATTGTTTGGCAACTGTTACAAAGAAAAAAACTACCAATCAAGTCGACATCGGTCAGAGTAACGAGACCGAGTGAATCGGATTCCAGGTATGCAAAATTCAAAAGCCCCCCCCCCCCTCAACATAAACTTAATTCGTGGTTTTGACATAGTGTGCAATATCATAAAAAAAGCATAAATCAGGTTTTTTTACAAGGACTGCGTTTAATGGGTCCCGCCGCGATTGCCCCTTATTGCCAGCTGACTGCCCTTTTCCAGTCGCCAAGCAATACAGCCGAATAGATTTTGTTTTTGTTTTTGTTTCTTTTTATTTTATAAATTTATTTTTTAGGTCCAACACCAGTCTAATGTACCAAGCAAAAGACAAAAAGGAACGTCCAGCCTGGGTGAAACTCTCAATGCGAGCTAGAAATTCTATCCGCTGGCAGTCGAAAACCGCAAAAACCAGACGTAAGTTTGTTTTTGTTTTTCATAATTGTTTTTAAATTATTCTTTTAAATATTATAATTACAATTTTAGGTGCTATCGATAGAGAATGCAGTGCCCCCGCATGGCGGTCCCAAATGCGATCTCGCGTCTTCCGCAGCGCAATGGCAGTAGTCCTGGCCCATATTGCCATGTGGCTTCCATACAATTGTATCTCAACTTTAAGGTACTAATTTATGGATTTACCTTAATAAGGTTCATTAAGGTTCGTCAACTACGACTGGTACACCACGGCAATGTCTGGAGGCGCCAATTTTTTGGAAGATCTCATTATTGTAAATTCCCTGTTGAACCCTTTGCTCTATGGATGGAATACAAGAAACAGGGGAACCATCCGCTACTAAAGTACTTTTGTATAGTTTTGTGTTTATCGGGTTGTGATACGTGTATCATTGTGATGTCAGTGTTGTAGAAAAAATGGATATGCTATTAAAACTTAAGTTTCTTTTGGTTAACCCACCTTACTCTCTATTCCATTGTAGTAGTGATGATAATAAACAAAATATACCAAAAAGACAAGAGAAAACGTGAAAAAAAAAGAAAATTTGCGCGCGGGTTGCCTTCAGAATTTTTTAAAATTCAAATTTACCCACCTCTGACTGAAGCAATCGGTGCGTGGTAGTGGAATAATTTTTGGAATGAGGGGTGCAGAAAAGTAATAATGTTCCATCAACAGGAGCTCCGTGGAAGTAACTAAAAAAATTTCTGATTCCAAATTGCAAAAAACCTGGCTTCAACGGTGATGTTCATCTTATCAAGTGGATCATCCTCGGCCACTCGTACTTGTATTTGGTACGGGGGTAGTTCTAAAATCCGTACAGCTTGACCAAACCGTCAACATACCGTAATCCCTTACGGCGAAGGAAGTGTCATAGGTGAGATCCTGGTCTCGGAAGCCAGATGGCCTTGCCAAAATTCTCCAGTCGCCAAAGAATAGGTGAAGTGGTAATTCGAAGAGGGTTGAAATAAAGCCATCAGAAGCAGCTACGCGATGCCTGGAGAGTTCGAACCCGTCTGGATTCTAAAATTAAAAAAACTAATATGGTTAGTAAAAAATTTTACCACAAGGGCTACATCCAAGGGACCCATGAAGACGTTTCCGGCAGAGTTGATAGGTAAGGCACGGATTTTTACTGAAAAAAAGTTAAGCTGATGAAATGAGAAGGAAAACTAAGGCCGCTTTAAAACAACAAGTGTTAACCTACAGCTTCTTTTGAGAAGCAGATGGAACCAAAGACCGCTTTTCGAAACCAGATGTAAACCTAAGGCCGCTTTTAATAGCAGATAGAAACCTAAGGCTAAAACCTTAGGCCGCATTTCAAAAGCCGATGAAAACCTAATAATAAGGCCGTTTTTCAAAATCAGATGGAAACATAAGGCCGACTTTGAAAACAAATGAAAACCTAAGACCGCTCTAACGATAAGAGAGTTGGTAGAAACGTAAGGCCGCTTAAGGAAGCAAATGGAAATATAAGGCCGCTTCAAGAAAGAAAATGGTACATTAGGCCGCTTTCTAAATCAGATGTTAGCATAAGGCCACTTTTCGTCACCAGATGGAAACCTAATCGTAAGACCGCTTTAAAACCTAAGGCCGCTTTTCGAAAGCAGATTTAAAGGTAAGGCCGTTTCAAGAAAACAGTGGAAACCTAAGGCCGCTTTCAGAACACATATGGAAACCTAAGGCCGCTTTAAGAACACAGATGGAAAGTTAAGGCCGCCATTTAAACGGCAGATGAAAGCTAAGGCCGCTTTATAAAATCATAATAAAACCTTTGGCCACTTTTCAAAACAAATAAAACCCTAAGGCCAATTTTCGACAGCAGATGAAAACCTAAGGCCGCTTGAAACTCACCACTTTCCCCCGCCCTGTAGATATTCTTGTCCGTATGAAGATGCAGGGCCGCCAAATCTGGACGGATTCTCAATCTCGTGTTAAAGTCCGTATGCCCCTTGACTGCCACAATAACCTTAAAAAATATTTTATATTTTTAAATTTAAGTTTACCTCCGCTTCTTCCAAATTTGTATTCAATTCAAAATTTATTGGGTGCGAAGAACCTAAAAAATACAGAATTTCAAAATTCGGTTGTCAAATTTACCAGCTTTCCTGGCTTTAAACTTCTGCTGGAAGAGAGGTTTCTTCGTGTTCCCTGATATTCCCTGTATCGATAAAGATATGTCCACATTTTCGTTATTTGTCTGAATTTTTTACGTTTTAAAATTTAAAAAATAGAAAAAAATTACCTTTATTGGGGTGATAAGTATAGAATTCGAAGCTCCGGTACGTAAAAATGGAGGTAGAACTACAAATGGAGAATGACTGAAAATGGAAATTCAATTGAAATTTTAGGGGGGAAACTCACACTTCTCTGGCGATGACGCCGGAAAGACAAAGAATATAGAGGAGGTAAAGCATCTTACTGGCACATCACAGGAAATGGAGACTATGGGAATGATCGATGGGGAATATACTGAAACTAAGCACTAACAAAAACAGATGAAAAGTTGAAGAACACACAAAAAGGTTAAAATTTTTGAAAGTTTGGGCTTTCTACATTGTGTTGCAAGGAAAGTGTTTAAAAAACAACATCGGATCAAACTGGAATAGTCTATTGATGTGGAAACGTAAATTGTAAAATGGACGAAAGCTAAATTGGTAAGTAGGATTTGAGAGAAGAGTAGAGAGACGCAATAGTTGTGGGATATACAGAGACACAGGGATTTACAAAGATAGTGTCAGATATCGAGAGAGAGAGAGAGAGAGAGAGAGAGAGAGAGAGAGAGAGAGGAAAATAGGGGAGAGGAAGAAGATATAGATAGAGAGTGTGAATATGAATGTGTCCGATAGAGAGAGAGAAAAAGAGAAAGAAAGAGAAAGAGAGAGAGAGAGAGGGTATCGTTTTTTTCTTTTTTTCAGGTCGATATCGAATTTTTGGCATAGGGTTATTGCGGGCGCGCTCGGAACAAGTGCTTTTCTGCTTTCGGGGGGGGGGGGGGGGAGGGGGGAAGGTGATATAGATAAATATAAAAATGGGCAGAGAGAAATTTAGAAAGCAAGAATAAGACATAGACAGAGTAAACAAGTTTATACCATTCAGGGGAGAATGTCAGTGATGTTTTTCAGTAAAAATTTCTGCAATATTGCTCAGGCTTTGATTTTGATTTTTAAGTGTGCATGCAAGATGGAATCATTTTCCGAACCTTTGGTGATGCAAGGCGGTGAAACAAAAAAGTTTGGTTGTAAGGGGATTCGAACTCCTGACCTTTTGCTTATGAGGGGAGGCGCTTGCCACATAACCACCTAGGCAACTTTGGACGCCAGCAGTGCGCGGCTTATGAATACGCGGCGGGTCCGTGAGGAGGCTTGAAAATCTGAGATTTTAAGTTGATTTAAAGTCATTTTAAAGTTTAAAGAATGAGTGTCCTAGCTAAAAATGAAACAAGCTGAGCAAAATACGAAAAAAGAGTCACACTTTGCGTTGAGAATGAGTCAGGTGCCTGGGTCAGCGGACATTCCTCTCCAAACAAAAGGACAAACAAACAACTCTGGAACTCAATCCGAGATCAAAGGAGGATTTCAAAGATGACTAAGGATTTCTTTAAGGGCTTGGGCAGTAAATCAAGGAAATTAGAGTCGGTTGGCAAAGAGGAGGCGATCGATGTTCGTCGATCCGCGGATCAGATAAGCAGACAGCCGCCGGAACGTCCGCTACGTGCTGTAAAACATGAACTTTTCTGCGCCCGACGTGGGAAAAGTGACACCCGTGGATGGATTTGGCAAAGGACGAGAGATTTTTAAGGAAGGAGTTGTCTGAACGGCAGTAATTCAGAAAGCGGGTGGGAAACCCGAAAAATGTGAAACAGTGGAGTGATGTGTCAAAAGACCAAATTTTAAGGTAGTTTTCAAAATCATCAAAAGCAATGGTGCTCAAGTAATTCAGTTGGCTAGCAAATGTTAAATACAGCAACAAAACAGTGGAATGATGTGCTAACAGCACAAGATGTGAAGTGAACGAAAACTATAGCGAGAGTTTGACCACGACGTTGATTCTGGTTGCGGGTTATTGTGCGCGCGTCCTGGTATGCAGTAATATCATCAAAGACGAATCAATAAAAGTTGAGTAGGATTTTTTTATTGACGACAAAAACAGTTTTCACTTAGAATGCCCAAATAGGAGAAACACCACTGAATCAGGAAAGAAATTTCATTATTTCGTTTTTATCTACAAATATCGAAAGTGTTAGAAATAGATGATAACAGTGAAAAACGAGAGAGAGAGAGAGAGAGAGAGAGAGAGAGAGAGAAAGGGAGGAGGAGAGAAAGATGCAGTTAAACCTGGCATTTTTGGTTCAACATAGCCACCGCTTTGAAACAGTGGAATGATGTGTCAATACCCCACAGTGTAAAATTCACGAAGGCCAAATAAATTATTTGGGTTGAATATGACATTTTTGGCCTGTTCATTGGAATATATCGATTTTGGAACATAGTCAACGCCTATAATTTTTAAGTGACAAAAACAAAATGAGAAAAAAATCATTGAAACGCGAAATAATATTTTTCCGTTTTTTTTAAAAAGTTTTTCCAAAACATGAAAATGCTAGAAAGAGATGTTTATTGTATGAAAAATAAAGAGAAATCGAGAGATTGATAGAGAGAGAGAGAGAGAGAGAGAGAGAGAGAGAGAGAGAGAGAGAGAGAGAGAGAGAGAGAATCCATAGCTAAGCGAAAACGATAGAAAACACAAGATCGTACTCTATCCAGCGGTGTTTGGCGTTTGCCAAGCACTCGAGACTTGTCTTTGCACCAGTAGGAGATCAAGAATGGTCCACTCAGTTGCTTTATTTATATATTTTCTTATATTTTAACCAAAAAGATTTGAGTAAATGAAATTGAGAAACATTTAAATTTTGAAAATTAGGACCACGTAAATATGGCAAATTAAAATGAAGAGCTTAAATATGTATTTAAAAAAGTTTTTAAAAATTGTAAAAAAAAAAGATCAACTTTTTGCTTTTCTTTGCCATCTTCCTACGCAAAAGTGCCGATTAGAGTGTGAAAATGACCGCGGCGGGGGCGAAACCGGGGAAAAGGGAAGGTTGAGTCACTGTTGACTGAAGACGACAGGAAAACAAGGAGATTCCCAGGGTTATTTTTGGAATTCCGAGTTTCGGGTATTTTTAAACTTTTTTTAAACTTTTAAAAACAGTTTAAAAGTCAGTAATTTAAAGAAGAAGAAGAAGAAGAAGAAGAAGAACAAAAAAGGGAAACGTTGGGTTAAAAGAGAAAAAAGTGTTCGGGTGAGAAAAAAGTCTCAAGGGCGCGGGTTTTTGCAAAGGTTGGTGGGCAAACACTGAGATTTCATGTGTTTCTCAAAAGGCAAGAATTTTCTAACCATTGCGAAATATATTAGAAAAAAAGACGTCATTTTATAAAAAAAGTCGTTTAAATGTTTTTTTTTGCAAGCCCAACATGCAAAAGTGATTATACCCAACTTTACTAAAACTGATTTGTATGTTATAAGTGGCTCAGAAACAGTGATTTTGTAATAGAGAAAATAACAGATGATTTTTTCTGTAGAGATTTTAAGTAACGTCATTGAAACAGTAGAGTGATGTGGCAAAACAAATGCCGAAAATCATGAACTTTTCAAAATGGGGCTTTTGTTATCATTGGCTGAGAAACAGTGGAGTTATGTGGTAGATCTGCTAAAAATTTCCAGGATCACATTGATTTTTCAGTTTAGATTTGCAACTTAGTTTTCAAATAAAATATAAATAATAAAAATTGCAGGCAGGCTCCAAATCATGCTTTCAAATTAGATCAATTTTAAATGTTAAGTAATCGCATTGAAACAGTGGAGTGCTGTGACAAAACAAATTGGCGAAAATAATATAATAATTCTCTCTACTCTCTTAGCCAAACAAAGATTTGAAAAAATGCCATCAAATCGGCGGCTTCTAAAAATTCATCAAAAACTTGAAGGGTGAGTGAACGGTGCAGCTGTCTGCCTGGGTGGTCTCTTTTGCTGAGGGCGACTGACTGGGTGGTCCTTTTTTCGGAGGACACCTGACTGGGTGGTCCAATGTCCTTTGGACAAGGATGACGAAATTGATTTTAGTGGGACAGAAAAATTGAACCCAACATTTGAAGGGACCACACTTTTTCGGTGGTCAGAAGGAAGCTAACCATTTTTGGGCTCCAAACTTTGGGTGGTCCATTTATCTGTAAATTGACCACCCAAAGTTTGGAGCCCAAAAAGGGTTACCGCCAAAAATGAGCCAAAGTTATGCTGGAACCGCAAAAAAGTTCCTCAAGTCCATCTTACAGACGCACAGGAAGCAGAAGCCTAGAAGCCAACTGTGACTAACTGGGATCTTTCGTGATTCAGAGTTTGAAGAGAGAAAATCCACAAAGTTGCACCTAAAGTGCCCGTCAGTTGGACAGAAATCGAAGTGCGCTGCTGTGTGTGTGAGAGAGTGTATGGCGGTGACCTTCGAGGAACAAAACGAGCAAGTGAGTCAGTCTCTCACAGACTGCAAACACATGCGGATTAGGGTGCCAGGGCACACCTACCACCCGGCTGTCGGCAATAGCGGCTGCTAATTGCCGCCAGCCCCGAAACTTTTGTGTCGTCGAACGATGCGGCGTACTCTGTTTACGCGTTCAGTTTATCGCACTGTAAACTATGAAGAGACCTCTGGAAACGGGCAAAACACAAAGTGGTGCAGAAGTTTTGGAAAGAGAGGGACTTTTGTCTCTAATTCTCTCTCTCTCTCTCTCTCTCTCTCTCTCTCTCTCTCTGTCAAGTCTTATTATAAATACCGTAACCGGTAAAACTGTTAGAATCTTCAGAAGTTGTAGTTTGAAAAATGATTTTCAAATTCGAATTAAATCATTACACAAAAACGTTTTGAAAAATGGATTTAAAGAAAGAAACATGACAATTCACCTCTTTAAAGGGGAAGGACCTCGTAAAATTGATTTTTCAAAGTGTCTTTATTATAATTGCATTGAGTAGACATCGTTTCCACGATTCTGAAACATACCATTTTTATATTATTTGGACTGCAAAAGGGGCGCGTTTACACGGCCGATTTACGCGTTTGCCGCACATAAACACGGCTAGAGTGGGCGAGAGAGTGTGGGAAATGGGAGACGCAAAGTTGGCGGCAATTCGAAATGTAATTTTCCCAAATTTCAAGCGCTCCTAAATCCATTCATTTTGATCCAAAATGGTAAAAGAGATATTTTTCGGAATTCTGGGAATAAGATCCAGAATTTTATCACAAAAACAGAAAAATTATTTTTACGCGGTCCTTCCCCTTTAAGGTTATTTGCAGATTTAAAGAAATTAACGCTAAATACGGATATAAAACTTTGGATTCAATCAAACGTCTAATTAAGCGCATACAAAACTAATATATCTAATTTTATGCCATTTATTTTCGTA
>JAJQXH010000030.1:425000-430000 GCA_022343465.1 Oscheius sp. G VE-2021 | reverse complement strand
CGGGCTGGCCTAGTTTGCTAACAGGACCTATTGGACCACCCATGAAGAAAAAAGCCGAGGGACCTGCTAGACCTCCTCTAAGAAAACTAGAAGTCTCTTAGACTTTTTGAATTGGACCTCCCAGTTCGCTTCAAAAGTCCGGTACTACTCTGACCTACTGAACATGCTGGACCTCCCACAATGAACCTAGGAACACCCACAAAGATTACATCGCGAAATGTTGAAACTATGGGGGTTTCTGGACCACCGGGAAATGATAAGGATCACCTGGACCTTGACATTAACATTAAACAAATGTTGAACCTGCAAGTGATTGCCGAATGTAGAATGGGTAGTCTAAATAGCCTTCCTGGATAATGTAAGGGTGGTTCAATGCCCCCGAATCTCTCTCTCCCTCTCTCTCTCTCTCTCTCTCTCTCTCTCTCTCTCTCTCTCTCTCTTTCTTTCTTTTATTCATTCTTTCTTTATTTCTTTCTCTCCCTCTCTTTCTCTCTCTTCTCCTTGCCGTATTCAAAACCCCACAAAGAAAGGAACATTCGCAGGTGTTTTTCGCGAGAGCGCACCTGACTCATCCTGTCCGCGCGCCCTCCACCCGCCTGTTCGCCTCTCATTCCTCCCCTCTCCGCCATCTTTGCCCCGAATTGAGTCTGTATCTCCTTTTTGACCACATTTACAAATTTATAACTGGTTTTTTTGATTTCTTAATGTGTGAGAACTCTATATTCAAACCGTTTCAGTCTGGACATATTTTCCGGGCGTTTTATATTTCATCAACTACTATTTTGGGACTTTCCTTTCCCCTTTTATTACTAAAAAGGAACTACTTAAGGTATGAGGAAAAAAAAGAGAGAGAATGAAAAATGTACTTTCAGGGTTCTGTCACTGACTTCGATAAGACCCTGACCAAAACAGTAAGGAAGTCTCCAAGCTCATTCACACATTTAACAGAACGATCGATGTTTTGGAGCAGGAGTCGGATATCTTCTAGATTATAAAAAGGTAAGACAATTGAAAACTCAGCTTAAATTGATTTTCAGAAAATCCCAGCTCCTGCTGAGTGACAACCTACTGGACACAAAGATGAACAAAGGATTTGCAGCTGATCAAACCAAAAATAGGATACCTCAACAACAAGCTGGACAAAAATAAAAGGATGTTTACTTCGTTCAAGAGTTGGGCAGAAAGAGATAGCAAGAGAAAGTGATAGAGAGAGAGAGAGAGAGAGGGGGAGAGAGAGGGAGAGAGAAGTAAGATGGAGAAAAGGGAGACTCGGGTCAGGATGGACCACCAGGGAGGGCCTTATTTTGAAAACGGACCACCCAGGAAGGAAAACGCCGAAGGACCTGCCAGATAATCTCCAAGAAAATAGAAAATCTCCTAAACTGCTCGAATTGGAGGACCTCCCAGATCGCGCCAAAAGCTCGGCACTACTTTGACCTACTGAACCTGCTGGACCTCCCACACTGATCCTAGGAACACCCACAAAAATTCCATTGCGAAAAGATAAAAATGATGAGGATTTCCGGACCACCCGGAAAGGTTTTCTGGACCTCCTTAAAAGAATGGTGGTCTTGGAAGCGTTCGCCGGACGCAGAAAGGAATGGGTGGTCCAACAGGTCCTGCCAGAAACTTCAAAACTGGTCTCTCTCTCCCTCTCTCTCTCTCTCTCTCTCTTCTCCACGCCGTTAATTCAAAACACGCAAAGAAAGGAACATTCGCAGGTGTTTTTCGCGAGAGCGCCTCTGACTCATCCTCTCCGCGCGCCCTCCGCCCGGCCTGTTGGCCTCTCATTCCTCCCCTCTCGGCCATCTTTGCCCCGAATTGAGTCTTTATCTCCTTTTTGACCACATTTACCAAATTAAAAATTGGTTTTTTGGTTTCTTAATGTTTGATTAGCTTGTATTTGATCAAGTTCTTTCAGTCTGGACATATTTTCCGGGCGTTTTATACCTGCTAACCTACAAATTTGAAGATTCCTTTATTATTATCTTTATCCATATCTTTTCATCATGAATTAGTACCATGGTAAGTAAGAAGAGATATAAATATGCGTTAAAAAGAAAAATACAAGTTTACAGGATTCGTACCCGGTTTTGAAATCCCGCCCTATCCATACATTTAATCAATCGATCAATGTATTGGAGAAGTCTTCTGAGCCAGTATTTTCGATTTTGAAAGGTAAGATTATTGCAAAAACTGAGATTTACGAGGTTTTCAGAAAGCCGTCCTACTCTTCGGCGATATGATCCAGGAGGCGAACATAGGCAATGGATTGGAGCTGGTAAAACTGAAAGTCGGCTTCCTAAATCACAAGATAGATAAGAATAAATAGATGTTAATTTGTTTAAGAGTTGGGCAGAAAGAGAGAGAGAGAGAGAGAGAGAGAGAGAGAGAGGAGGGAGAGAAAGAGAGAGAGAGAAAGAGGGAGAGAGAGGAGAAAGAGAGAGAGAGACGGAGAGAGAAAGAGAGAGAGAGAGAGAGAGAGAGAGAGAGAGAGAGAGAGAGAGAGGAGGAAGAGAGAGAGACGGAGAGAGAAAGAGAGAGAGAGAGAGAGAGAGAAGAGGAAGAGAGAGAGAGACGGAGAGAGAAAGAGAGAGAGGGAGGGAGAGAGAGAGAGAGAGAGAGAGAGAGAGAGAGAGGAGAAAGAGAGAAAGAGAGAGAGAGAGAGAGAGAGAAGAGGAAGAGAGAGAGAGAGAAAGAGAGAGAGGGAGGGAGAGAGAGAGACAGAGACAGAGAGAGAGGAGAAAGAGAGAGAGAGAGAGAGAGAGAGAGAAAAAGAGAGAGAGGGAGAGGAGAAAGAGAGAGAGAGAGAGAGAGAGAGAGAGAGAGAGAGAGAGGAGAAAGAGAGAGAGAGAGAGAGAGAGAGAGAGAGAGAGAGAACGAAGCTCAATGAACCCTTTATTTGATATCTCATCAGTCTAAGCCTTCTTGACAATACGCCTGACCTTCTTGACCACCTTCCTCTTCAGAACCTTGATTCCTCCCTTTCCTCCACTTGGTCCTAGATCATAGCCTCCATTTCCCTTTCCCTCATCTGCTGGTGGTAACACCCCAGGCTTGCTTCCAGTATCACTCGGAGGCCCTCCAGGCCTATTCGGACAAGGGCAGTATATTCCATCTTTCCCAGGACCACCTGGACTCCCAGGTTGTCCTGGAGGTCCATTAGGTCCCTTAGCTCCAGGTTTTCCAGGGGCTCCAGGCTTTCCGGGTGGTCCAGCGACTCCGGGAGATGACGTTCCAGGTGGTCCTGGCTGACCTGCAGGACCCGCAGGGCCAGCGGGTCCGGGTGGTCCAGGAGGGTTCTTCGAGCGGTTTCCATTCTTTCCGGGAGGTCCAGCGGAGCCAGGCTTTCCGTTGCTTCCATTGGGTCCCTTGTCTCCAGCCGGTCCGGGTGGTCCTGGTGGGGGTCGAACAAGGAAACCGGGAGGAGGGGCGGCGGCCGGCAATCCGGGTGGTCCATCAGGTCCAATATAGCCATCGAGACCGGGCACCCCTGAAACAATGTAAACAATTAAGTGAATCAAATGCATTAAGTAGGTTTATGGGTGGTCTGAAAACGAACTGGGTGGTCCCACATTTAATGGGTTATGGGAGGTCTAGGCGAAACTAACCGGGTGGTCCCATAAGAAAGACTTTTTATGAATTATGGGAGGTCTGGTAACTAACCGGGTGGTCCCATAGGAGAGACCTTGAATGGCTTATGGGAGGTCTGACAACTAACTGGGTGGCCCCATTGGACAGACATTTAATGGATTATTGGTGGTCTGAAGACTGACTGGGTGGTCCTATATGAGGGACTTCTAATGATTTCTGGGAGGTCTAGAAACTAACCGGGTGGTCCCATAGGGCAAACGATACACGGCGCAGCTGTGCCTGCGGGTCCTTTGAGTCCAGGGAGTCCTGACTTTCCATCATCTCCCTTAGTTCCAGGAACTCCATTCTGAAGCCACCCACTTCATCTGCCATCTGTAGACCCTTCTCACCTTTCCACCATCTCCTGGCGCTCCGGGTGGTCCCGGAGGGCAGGCCTGAGCTTGGGCGGCGCAGTTGCAAGAGGGAACCTGCCTCTTCTCAACCGAACGAGAGACCCTAGCACGGAAGATGTCCTTGTCCTCAGTTACCATCTCCCTCCACACCACATTCGATCGATCCTAAAGGATACTGTAGTTTTAGCCATGGAGCACTATTACCTTGAACTTACCCAGGTCCTTCAGGGCGTCTTCGTAGAAGTCATTGATGTCACTGAACATGTGGAAGACGAAGAAGATGGTGATGACTACGGTAAGGCCTGTGAGGCCAGCCACCGCAGTGACCACGGCTTTCGACATACCGCTGGGTTGAAGAGAATGGCAGGGTTTATAACTGCCGCGATCGCTTTACACCGTGAAATTTGGGAATTTCGGTTCTGGCAGGGGTATCTCATGAAAACCTGACGGAGATAGTTGTTGATGCATCGGTGGCATTGGAAATGGGTTGGAGTTTCAGTTTTCAACTGAATTTCAATTGCAGAGATTAAAATCAACAAAGAGTGGAAAACAAAACACAAGAGTGAAGTTTCTGACTTTCTCTCTCTCTCTCTCTCTCTCTCTCTTACTCTCTCGTTCTCTTACTTTCTTACTCTCTTACTCTCTGACTCTCTGACTCTCTTTCTCTCTCTTTCTCTCTTTCACTCACTCACTCACTCACTGACTCACTCAATCTCTCTAGTTTGCCCTTAAAGCTGGACAACAAAGAAGAAATGGACAAAAAGACGACGATTTTAAGGGATATCAGCTGGACCATCCAGACAAACTTTAAAAAAACGGACCACCCAGAGCTGTACAACCACCCTGACCATCCAGACCACAAATAACAAAAAGACCACCCGGAATATCCCAATTTTCTATCGGCCGACGTCATTGACTGCCAGGCAGAACCACCTGTATCGAGAAAGAAATGGAACACCTGGAATTGAGAGACCACCCAGGAAGAATAGTGCCGATGGACCCATTTGACCTCCC
>JAJQXH010000030.1:395000-422500 GCA_022343465.1 Oscheius sp. G VE-2021 | reverse complement strand
AGACAGTTTCTCACGACTGTCGTAACCATAAAAGTCTAAATCTAATCCCACACCACCCACTCTTCCGCTTCTATCATCACAGGATGGTAGGCATCAGATTGACAGTTTTAATTGATTTCAGCTGCTACCTTTCTTGGTGGCTTGTTCTATCTTTTGGCTTGGGAGGTCTGCATTCACATTAGGTGGGTTTTAGAGAGAGAGAGAGCGAGGGAGAGAGAGGAAGAAAAAAAATCTAAGATTTCAGAAGACTTGCTGGAATTCAAGTGCGATGGACTGCCTTACAGAAGTGTATTCAAACAGGTAAGCCAACCTCTATCTCTCTCTCCTTCTCTCTTTCTCTCTCTGTCTCTAACTCTCTCTCTCTCTCTTCTCTTTCTAACCCTCTCTCTCTCTTCTCTCTCCAACTCTCTCTCTCTCCTTCTCTCACTGTCTCTAACTCTCTCACTCTCTTCTCTAACTCTCTCTCTCTCTCTTCTCTTTCTAACCCTCTCTCTCTCTTCTCTCTCCAACTCTCTCTCTCCTTCTCTCACTGTCTCTAACTCTCTCACTCTCTTCTCTAACTCTCTCTCTCTTCTCTCTCTAACTCTCTCTCTCTCTCTCTCTCTCTCTCTCGCTCTCTTTCTCTATGTCTCTCTGTCTCTCTTTTTCTTTATATCTCACTCTCTTCTCTCTCTCTCCTTCTCTCTCTCTCTCTTTTTTCTTTTTCTCTCGTTCTCTCTTTTTCTCTTTCTCTCTTTGTATCTCTCTTTCTATCTTTGTCTCTTTTTCTTTCTTTTCTCTTTTACTCTCTCTCTCTGTCTCTCTGTCTCTCTTTTTTTCTCTATATCTCTTTCTCTCTTGGTGTATCCCTTTCTCTCTTTCTCTCCTTGTCTCCCTCTTTCTCTCTCTCTCTCTCTCTCTCTCTCTCTCTCTCTCTCTCTGAGTCACTAAAATGAGTGCTCAAATTAAAAACGAAGCTTTTCAAAGCAAATGTGCTGGAAACATCAAGAAACACATTTCTGCGTGTTTGACGCAGAAATGTTTGGTAAAAAGCGAAGATCTCGTGTGAATGTCGGATTATAGTTTCTCCAACAAAAACAAACACCTTGGCGTGCTTCATCCGCCCTTTAAGTTCTAAACGTACTTAAGTAGATCTCGATTTACACTAAAAGCAAAATCTGTTTTGCCAAAGTAGCCAGTATGTTCTAGATAAGTACTTAGAACATGAATAATTTCAAGACCAGACAATGTTTTGAGGAGCCAAGAACAAATAATAGCTAGCCTATGGTTAGTGAGAATGAAAGGGATGAGAGAGGACTCCACTGAGCCGTGTAAATTATTTGTGACGCGGTGTTGACCACGGACCGAGCATAGATCAGATCAGCCCGCCCACAATGGAGTCACGAGGGAAAGGGTACTCATTCGGGATAGAGGTAGGGGAGTGCATAGGAAATGAAGGCATGGCGTGATAGAGTTTTTGGAAGAGGGGTTTGAATAATTGAGAGAGGGAGAGGAAGGAGGGGAAGTGAGTAAGGAGGGAGAGAGTTAGAGAGAGATAGAGAGAGATAGAGAGAGGGTTAGAAAGAGGGGGTTAGAGAGAAAGAGAGTTAGAGAGAGGGTTAGAGAGGGACAGAAAGATAATTAGGGAGAGTTAAAGATACAAAGGAATTAGAGAGTTACTGAGAGTTAGAGAGAGAGAGAGTTCGAGAAAGAGATAGACGCAGAGAGAGAAAGAGTTAGATAGAGAGAGTTAGAGATAAAACGAGAGTTATAGAGTTAGAAAGAGTTAGAGAGAGAGAGAGAGGGAAAGAGAGAGAAAGTTTTGGAGAGTTTTGAGAGAAAGAGTTATAGTTAGAGAAAGAGAAAGAGAGGGTTAGAGATAGCGATATACGTAGAAAGAAAGAGAGAGAGAGATTGAGAGAGAGAGAGAAAGAGATTGAGAGAGAGAGAGAGAGAGAGAGAGAGAGAGAGAGAAAGATGGAGAGGTAGAGAGACAGTGAGTGAGTGAGTGATCTCTGGGGCTCACCTAGACCCTCGTAGCCTCATTTGACACCCCTACATTCCAGAAAAAAGTAATTGAGGTACCTCCTACGTCATTCTCAATTGCCTTCCTTAAATAGAAATTGCCACTTAAAATTGGGTTAGTGTTGATTTCTGGTGCCTAAAAGTAATCAAAACAGCTATTTCTATTTCTAGGTCTCTTTCACCCTGAAGCCCCGTTTTTAAGCTGTGTGGGATCTAGAGGCCAGAAGGATTAAACTATTGCGGGTGTAGGCAACATCAACACAAATAAGTGAGACAGTGTTGTGAGAGTTTGTAAGTGTGTGAATGTGTGTATATGAGTATGTGTGTGTGAGTGTGTGAGAGTATGTGAATGTGTGAGTGTGTGTGTGTTTGATGGAATTGTGGCTCCCATCTTTTATACCTCTTTTTTCTCGGAAAGCAAAAACCACAACCAAAGTGCCTGTAATTATTATAATAACAACTTATTTTCACCTAATCATGTTTGAATTACAAGAAACCGAATAACAGGAAACGTGTGAATGGTAGTGAATCAGAAGGCAACTACTTCTGAGAAGAGAGAGTTTTCTGGGAAACACAATTACAAAGAAGAAAACACACATACACTTTCTCACACACATGGTCACACGCTCACACGCTCACACACACACTTTTTCAGATGACCTGCTATGCCATTATTCCATCTTCATCGGAGTGCCACAAAATCAAGTACCCATATGCCATAGTTGTCAATTTATCGCCTCCAAAGGCTATCAAGTACTTTTCCACGTTACCCGGATCACAGGTCTGCGCCTTCAGTAAGTCTCTCTCTCTCTCTCTCTCTCTCTCTCTCTCTTTCTCTCTTTCTCTTACACACTCTCTTTTCAGAGCTATCTGATCACTGTAATGGCGAAATAGTCGGTGACAAGTGTGTTGAACTCGTAGAAAAAGGTACCCCCTTCTTTTTGACACATGAACCCACTGTTTTTCAGCCGCTCCTTTCCTCGCTGCCTCTCAAAGCTGTGAACTTAAAGGAACCACTTTGTTCGTTCCTCATAACGACAACGATCTTCAACAATTACTTGGTAAGTGCCCCTTGTAAACGAAGGGTAGACTGTAAACGCAGGGCGCATTAAAACTTGTGTCCACTTGTAAACACAGGGCATCTTAGGCCCTCAAACATCCTCAAACCTCAAAACTTCAAGAAAGTTTTAAGTTTCAGATGCAACAGTAACTTCCAAATCCTCTCAATTCTGGATCGGCGCTGGTAACTTTGCTTCAATAGAGTGGAGATTTCACGACAGCAGTAAAGCTGATTTTTTCCGTTTGGGACCAACTCGGAGTAAGCTTTCAATTAATTTGACAAAGATTCTTAACTTTCAGAATTCCTGACATGTGATCAAGGCCTGGTATTGGAAGCTAGAAGTGACCAGCATTCGAATATTGGCTACACGACCCCGCAGCCGGACAGCAAAAAGTGTGTGTATGTGAGGCCGTGTGTGTGTGAGTGTGTGAGTGTGTGAATGTGTGTTGAAATCCATTCAGGTTCCCATTTGCCTGTGCTCGCCCCTTACTTGCCGACTATAGAAAGAAGCTGAAGCCTAAAAGGTAGCTTGAGAAAACCTGATTGACCTATTTAAATACGCAGGTTCCGAAAGAGGACGACCACATCAACGACAACTACAACAACTACTACTACCACTACCCCAGTGACTTCTACTAGTACCTCTACAAGTACTACGACTACGACAACCACAAGGAAAACTACTACTACGCCGCAGGTAAGAGAGACAGATAGAGAGAGAGAGAGAGAAAAGAGAAAAAAAAAGAGAGAGAAAGAAAGACAGAGACTTTTTCAACTTTTTTTCCAGAAAATCCGCCCAGTTGGCCCAAAATACAAAGTGATCCGTCGTTTTCTCTACTACGTCACCTTCCACCACTATTTCCTTGATGACAATAGTAGCTACGAAAAGGGAGACCTTGGAAAAATGATATCCACTGGAGTTTCTCTAAATGACAAACTTTTCGTCAGAGAGGGTTCGACTTGATGATTTTTAATTTGTAGTTTGATCACTTACAGAAGACGTGGGGTATGTGGTGATGCCAACTTGGATCGATAGGATTGACTGTGATAAGAAGTACTTGGTGGAGATGGCTAGGTGGCAGAGAAGTTAGAAAATCGAGTTATTAGAGGGATATTGAAATTTTAGCGATTTATGGAAAAAATCCGGCTAGTTTGTTCGCTCCGGCTGATAAAAGAATGGGGAGGGATTGGGAAAAGATGGAGAGCTTCCTTTGTGTGAAGAGGGAAGGGGAATGCGGAGCTGATTGGTATCTGAGGCTGTATAATCATGGGACTCTTTTTTTGTTTTTCACGTACACACGTACACGTTTTCACGTCCACACACGCACATACACTCACACTCAAACTTTGCTTTAGAAGACACCAGGGACCTCTTCTACCCTTCCAACCCGTCCCAGCGAACCTCCACTCCTGGAAATTGTGGTATCAGTTCATCAGTAGCTTCTGTTTAATACTAAACTTGCTGGAAAAGACAATTGTCTAGCATTTTTGCTAGAGAGAATTTCAAACGATTTTCAGCTGAAAAGGTTGTTTAGCATTTTTGCTAAAAGAATTTCAAACGATTTTCAGCTGAAAAGGTTGTTTAGCATTTTTGCTAAAAGAATTTCAAACGATTTTCAGCTGAAAAGGTTGTTTAGCATTTTTGCTAAAAGAATTTCAAACGATTTTCAGCTGAAAAGGTTGTTTAGCATTTTTGCTAAAAGAATTTCAAACGATTTTCAGTTGAAAAGGTTGTTTAGCATTTTTGCTAAAAGAATTTTAAACGATTTTCAGCTGAAAAGGTTGTTTAGCATTTTTGCTAAAAGAATTTCAAACGATTTTCAGCTGAAAAGGTTGTTTAGCATTTTTGCTAAAAGAATTTTAAACGATTTTCAGCTGAAAAGGTTGTTTAGCATTTTTGCTAAAAGAATTTCAAACGATTTTCAGCTGAAAAGGTTGTTTAGCATTTTTGCTAAAAGAATTTCAAACGATTTTCAGCTGAAAAGGTTGTTTAGCATTTTTGCTAAAAGAATTTCAAACGATTTTCAGCTGAAAAGGTTGTTTAGCATTTTTGCTAAAAGAATTTCAAACGATTTTCAGCTGAAAAGGTTGTTTAGCATTTTTGCTAAAAAGAATTTCAAACGATTTTCAGCTGAAAAGGTTGTTTAGCATTTTTGCTAAAAGAATTTCAAACGATTTTCAGCTGAAAAGGTTGTTTAGCATTTTTGCTAAAAGAATTTCAAACGATTTTCAGCTGAAAAGGTTGTTTAGCATTTTTGCTAAAAGAATTTTAAACGATTTTCAGCTGAAAAGGTTGTTTAGCATTTTTGCTAAAAGAATTTTAAACGATTTTCAGCTGAAAAGGTTGTTTAGCATTTTTGCTAAAAGAATTTCAAACGATTTTCAGCTGAAAAGGTTGTTTAGCATTTTTGCTAAAAGAATTTTAAACGATTTTCAGCTGAAAAGGTTGTTTAGCATTTTTGCTAAAAGAATTTTAAACGATTTTCAGCTGAAAAGGTTGTTTAGCATTTTTGCTAAAAGAATTTCAAACGATTTTCAGCTGAAAAGGTTGTTTAGCATTTTTGCTAAAAGAATTTCAAACGATTTTCAGCTGAAAAGGTTGTTTAGCATTTTTGCTAAAAGAATTTCAAACGATTTTCAGCTGAAAAGGTTGTTTAGCATTTTTGCTAAAAGAATTTCAAACGATTTTCAGTTGAAAAGGTTGTTTAGCATTTTTGCTAAAAGAATTTTAAACGATTTTCAGCTGAAAAGGTTGTTTAGCATTTTTGCTAAAAGAATTTCAAACGATTTTCAGCTGAAAAGGTTGTTTAGCATTTTTGCTAAAAGAATTTTAAACGATTTTCAGCTGAAAAGGTTGTTTAGCATTTTTGCTAAAAGAATTTCAAACGATTTTCAGCTGAAAAGGTTGTTTAGCATTTTTGCTAAAAGAATTTTAAACGATTTTCAGCTGAAAAGGTTGTTTAGCATTTTTGCTAAAAGAATTTTAAACGATTTTCAGCTGAAAAGGTTGTTTAGCATTTTTGCTAAAAGAATTTCAAACGATTTTCAGCTGAAAAGGTTGTTTAGCATTTTTGCTAAAAGAATTTCAAACGATTTTCAGCTGAAAAGGTTGTTTAGCATTTTTGCTAAAAGAATTTCAAACGATTTTCAGCTGAAAAGGTTGTTTAGCATTTTTGCTAAAAGAATTTCAAACGATTTTCAGCTGAAAAGGTTGTTTAGCATTTTTGCTAAAAGAATTTCAAACGATTTTCAGCTGAAAAGGTTGTTTAGCATTTTTGCTAAAAGAATTTCAAACGATTTTCAGCTGAAAAGGTTGTTTAGCATTTTTGCTAAAAGAATTTCAAACGATTTTCAGCTGAAAAGGTTGTTTAGCATTTTTGCTAAAAGAATTTCAAACGATTTTCAGCTGAAAAGGTTGTTTAGCATTTTTGCTAAAAGAATTTCAAACGATTTTCAGCTGAAAAGGTTGTTTAGCATTTTTGCTAAAAGAATTTCAAACGATTTTCAGCTGAAAAGGTTGTTTAGCATTTTTGCTAAAAAGAATTTCAAACGATTTTCAGCTGAAAAGGTTGTTTAGCATTTTTGCTAAAAGAATTTCAAACGATTTTCAGCTGAAAAGGTTGTTTAGCATTTTTGCTAAAAGAATTTCAAACGATTTTCAGCTGAAAAGGTTGTTTAGCATTTTTGCTAAAAAGAATTTCAAACGATTTTCAGCTGAAAAGGTTGTTTAGCATTTTTGCTAAAAGAATTTCAAACGATTTTCAGCTGAAAAGGTTGTTTAGCATTTTTGCTAAAAGAATTTCAAACGATTTTCAGCTGAAAAGGTTGTTTAGCATTTTTGCTAAAAGAATTTCAAACGATTTTCAGCTGAAAAGGTTGTTTAGCATTTTTTCTAAAAGAATTTCAAACGATTTTCAGCTGAAAAGGTTGTTTAGCATTTTTGCTAGAAAGAATTTCAAACGATTTTCAACCAAAAATTTATTTTACACACGGTCGTTATTAATCGATTTTTTCGGTCTGGGTTATTGCTGACGGGCCCGGTGTATGAAAACTATCAAACTCACCCAAACGATATGGAATCGATAACTTTTTTACAATGAAAAAAATTTAAATTGACAAATTTTAAAAAATGTGCTTACAATTTTTTCTCAAATAGGGGGCCAAAAATCGATATTGATTTAAAAACCATAGAATGTTGAATTTAGCTTAATGCTTTGGCTTCAAGACACTTTTGGGATGAATTTAGTTGTCCAATGTCACATGCAAGGGTGGCTCAACTCATCCAGGTCCGCTTACCGGACAAACATCGAGGGTTCGGATTCTCTGCGGGGTAAACTCTTTTATTCCTTTTTACAAACTGGTAAAGTGATAATAAGGTGTCTCTATTTTCGTTTAATTTTTTAAAGTGTTTTCTTTTAAATAGGTTGAGTCTATAAACCGATATTACCTAATTTTACCTAATTACCGGGTGCGGCTGCAATAACCCTTGACCAAAAATCGATATCGGTCTAAAATCCTGAAAATTTCATTTTCAGCATCATTTAAAGTCTATTTTCTGCCCTTACCAAATAAAAGAGCAGAAATTGGCTTTTGATAGCAATTTTGATCACTTCCCATTGATCACAGTAGCTCACAGACAATTTATGCTGAATCATAAATTAGCTGCATAAAAGCAGACATCACATCGAAGAGATCACTTTTCTTCCTTTTTCTTATCTTTTGTTCTTTTTCTGTCAACATCACTCACTTTTCAGATGAAGCTTCTTTTTCTCATTTTACTGGGTCTTGCCTACATCTCTGCTGAAAATATTGGGTTCACCACGAACAGACCTAACACTACTGAAGAACGTAAAACAGATTTTCCATAAAAAAAAGAAAACTTAAAATTTCAGAAGGAACAACAGAAGATCAGGGTCTTACTTTGGTCACTGAGAAGGACATAAATTCAACTGTTCGTTATACGACAATCCAACCTGACAGCAAACTGTAAGCCTTGACTGTCATTAAACGTGTGTGTGTGTATGTGAATGTGAATGTTTGTGTGTGAGCGTGTGAGTGGGAGTTTATGTGTGAGTGGGAGTGTGTGCCAGTGTGTATACGTGACAGTGTGTGAATGCGTGTGTATTTGTGAGTGAATGTGTGTCCGTGTCGCTGTGTGTATGTGTGTATGCGTGTGTCCGAGATAGAGCGTGTGAGGGCGTGTGAATGTGTGAATGCGTGTGTTTTTCTGTATATTTGCGTCTGTGTGTCTGTTTGCATGCGGGCACGTGTGCATGTGTGCATGTGTTCTTGTTTGTATATGTGTATGTGTGTGTGTGCAGGTGTATGTATGTGTGAGTTTATATGTGTACAATATTATTATTATTATTATTATGTGTACGCGTCTATATGCGAGTGTGTGTTTGTGTGTACGTGTGTATGTGTGCATGTGAATGTGTTTGTAAGTGATCTCAAAGTTAATCAATCACCAAGAACAACTTAGGCTCCGCAATTCGAATCTGACATTTTCTTCAACTTCTGAAAATGATACTATCAGCACGGAGCTGCCTACTTCAACTAGTACAACTACGACTACAACAACTACTACAACGACTATCTCGGTAAGAGAACGAAAGAGAAGAGAGAGAGGGAAGAAGGGAGAGAAAGAAAGAGAGAGAGACAGACAGAGAGAGAGAGAGAGAGAGAGAGAGAGAAGAGATAGATAGACCCTCTTTCAACCACACTTCTAGAAAATCCGCCCAGTTGGCCCACAATCCAAGGTTATCCGTCGTTTCCTATACGCAATCTGGCATCACTACTTCCTGGATGACAATTCCTATTACCAATCGGGTGATATTGGTGACATCAGCTTCAATGGCCTCTGGATTGACCGAAACCTCTTCCTCAGAGAGGGTTTGACTGGCGATTTTTAATTTGTAGTTTGATGTCTTTCAGATGACGTGGGGTATGTCATCATGCCAACTTGGATTGATAGTGTCCGTTGTGATAAGAGGTACTTGGTGGCTAGATGGCAGAGAAGTTAGAAAACCTAGTTTTTAGAGTAAAATTGTAATTTAAGCGAGTTATTTGAAGAATCCGGTTAGTTTGTTCGCCCCTGCTGACGAATGGATGGGTAGTGATTGGAGAAAGATGGAGACCTTCCTTTGTGTGACAAGGAGAGGGGAATGTGGGGCTGATTGGGAGTTGAGGAAGTATAATCATGGGATTCAGGGAAATGGTGAGATGAGCACACATTCACACGGTCACACGCTCTCACGTTCTCACGCTCACTGACACGTTCACTCACTCAGTCACACTCTCACACTCTCACATTCTAATACTCTCACATTCTAACACTCTCACATTCTCACATTCTCACGCACGCACTTCTCACACTCTCACATTCTCACACTTCCACTCACGCACACACGCACTCATCTCTCACTCACTCACTCACTCACCTTTCAGAAGACACCAATGACCTCTTCTACCCATCCAACCCTTCTCAGCGAAGCCAGATGGATCTGGGTTACGCTGGTTGGAGTGCCTACGGTTCTCACATCTGCTACATTTGGAAGTATAAGGGAGACCTCCCCTATTTTTACTAGATCTATTTTGTATTCATTTCTGTAGATAAAAGTAATTGGGGTCAAAGCCGCTTTGATATCAATTCGCTTTTTCGCCGCCGCGCGCGGAATGACCACAGGCTTGTACGCGCCTGTCAGTGTGGGGGTATAGCTCAGTGACAGAGCATTCGACTGCAGATGGAGAGGTCCCCGGTTCAACTCCGGGTGCCCCCTACTCTTTTGCTTTTTGTATTCTTACTACTTTGTGAGCAGGGAGACTTTCCCCAATTGGCTATTTGACTTCGATATTTTTCATCCTTGTTTTAATTAAGGCTATACTTAATAATAACTTAAGGCCTTAGCTCCCGTTTTAAATGAACATTCTCGAAAATGTTTTATTCTTTCTTTCGTACATTTGGTATTCAATTTTTGTGATTCACAATGAGGCCTTCATTCTGAAGCCTTATCCGAAATGGTGTCAACACCATCCATTTCCGTGTCGTCGTCATAAACCGGGATTTTAGGGTAACGACGAAGTTTAATGCTGAAAATGTTTATTTAAATTTAAAATTTAAAAAAACTGACTGATAGCAATTGACGTGGTAAGAGGATTCTTAGATGTGCCGTCCAAGGCTAAACCCAGGACTGTAGCGATTAGCATTAGGATGAAGGTGGGGAACATTTCTCCGGCCGGGTGGACTTCTTTTAGATTCTGAAGGAAGGGATTAAGGGGGAAGGGATTAAATGTTAAATTCTTATCTTTGCTAAGAACTTGGTGCCATTAAAACTCACCCAATACTCGTTGCAAAGATTACAAAGATACTCAATTGGGAAGCGAAAAGCAGCTGTCAAAGAATAGAAGATTATTTGCTGCTGCACAGGGATATGTTCTATCAACATCTATAAAACTTGTATTTTTGAAAGTATTAAAATTTACCAGCCGAGAAACCAATATAAGAGACCTCGAAGCAATCGCAACTATGAATGTTACAATGGTACCCAGGAGTTTGTCAGAAGCTGAAAATGAGATTTCAAATTTAAATTTGAATTTGAATTTAAGTAACCTTGAATTGTACTAGCACTGTCGCAAGTGTTGAATTTATCCATTGGTAAATGGATCATGAAAGTTATGGAGAAAATTATTATGATGCAACTGAGGATGATTGTGTGGCGGCGGCTTTTCCTGAAAAAGGATTTTCAGGAACCTTAGCCCACCCCTAGGGCCGCATAGCGGCTTTATCTCTCTGTCCTTCTCTGTCTCTGCGTCCCTAACCGTCTTATTCTACCCTCTGCGTCTCTAACCGTCTAATTCTACCCTCTGCATATCCCTAACCGTCTAATTCTACCCTCATCATATCTCTAGCCGTCTAATTCTAATCTCTGCTTCTCTAACCGTCTAATTTAACCTCTCTAACCGTCTGACTCGATTCTCCTTACCAGTAAATAAGGAGAACAAGCACAATGGCGGCAGTAAAGTGAAGCATATCTCTTGTCACCCTTAACTCGAAATTTGCCAGTCCCATAACTTTTCTCAATCCGTAGAAAGAGACAGATTTCTCCACTTTGGCGTAAAGAGCTCTGGAAATAGGTTATATACTCACAGAGAGAGAGAGAGAGGAAAGACTTACGTGAAAAACACCAATATAAACAGTTTCTGTGAGAAGCTTCTGATAGCCAAGAGGTTCAAAATCCGTCTCCAGTGGTGGATCACAGGATCTCCTCGAAACATCGTGTCATCGATTAGAGCCTCGGCGTCAATTATGTTTTCTGAAAAAAAAAACGTGTGTGCGTGTGAGCGTGTTTGCGCGCGCGTGTGTGTGTGTGTGAATGTATCTTACCATTTCCTAACCACTCATTGAGCTCTTCTTTGATTACTCGACTGTTCTTGTTCACTACATCATTGAGGAGACTAGCTGGGCAGTACCTTCAAAAAATGCCTTGTCACTGACTTTAAAAAAAACTTACTTGTAATAAAAGATAGACATTGTTAGAAAAATGGGCCAGGTACACATATTAACCACAAAAATATCTCCTGTGATTCGAAAGATGAGGCGAACAAGGACAGTTCCCATATTTTCCTGAAATAATTAGGGCGGGGTCGAACCAGGGTAGTTTTTCTCACAAATGATTGGAGGACCAAGACAGCGAGGGGTCTTAGATGGGTTGGTAGAGATTGCATGGTGTGAATGAAGACGGTTATGTAGCAGGTCTGAAAAGAGGAGGCTTAGTCAATCACTCACACGTTCACACGCTCACACGTACACACGTGCACACGTTTCCACACCCACTTACTCACACTTTCACACGTTCACACGTTTCCACACCCACTAACTCACACTTTCACACATTCACACACTCACACTCACACGTTCGCACTCTCGTACCTGGGCGAAAGTGGTCGCTAAACAAACGGATATTTTTGTAAGAGGAGCATAATTAATATACACCAATGAGATCGAAATGAAGTAGTAGAATCCAGATCTGAGGACGTGAAACCGTTGATCGGTTCTGAAAAGTAGGCCTTTTCTTCAGAATGGCCCCTACTTGTAATTGTAGGCGGTGTAGATGAGGCCGAAGATCATTCCATAGTCAATTGCCATCCTAATTTCTTCTATTTCATCGCCTTGGTGCTCTTTTGGGAGGTTTTGCTGAAAAACTCAAATAAAAATCTGGTTCAAACTACTTACAATGAAGGAAACGGGACTCAGATTGGGAATGATGTTGTAGAGGGTTCCGAAAGCTCCGCTGAAAGAAGAAGGTGAGAGAGAGAGAGATAGAAAGAGAGAGAGAGAGAGAGAGAGAGAGAGAGAGATAGATAGAAAAAAGAGTGAGAAGCGGCTGCGCGCCGAAATCGCCGCCGCGTGGATTTATCACCCGCCGGATCGCCGCCACCTATGGTGGGGGTATAGCTCAGTGGCAGAGCATTCGACTGCAGATCGAGAGGTCCCCGGTTCAACTCCGGGTGCCCCCTACTCTTTTGCTTTTTGTATTCTAACCACTTTGTTCACAAGGAATCCTTCCCCAGATGACAGATAACTCCAATGTTTTTTTAAACTCACTTAAATTCCTCCTTCCTAATCAGAATGTACTTCATTCCCATTGCATGAATATCAGCCATCATTCACATCAATGCATTCATAAAAACCACTCGGACGTAGAATTCAGACCAATTTCCTAAATTAACAATAAAAAATCGATAAATTTATTAAAATCTACCGTAGGCTGAGAAAAGATCCTCCACTTCGAGAGCGCACTGCTTCGCTCGCATTCTGGCCTGGGCCACAAGTTCTTCGTCTGTCTGTTCATTGATTTTCGACTTCTCATTTGAGAAAACTTTTTCGTGGTGCTAAAAATTGAATAAAATAAAGATTTTACAATAAAAAAAGACCTTTTTTATAGCCATCTGGGCGAGAAAATCCCGTTGACGGCCGGCAGCGAGGGGTCAAATGGTAGAAATGAAGGGTGAATGACCGCTGACCCCAGATTTGATTATATGCAGATTTGAATAAACCAAGCGGTCATTTATGCGCTAATTAGCCTAGGAATACATGACTTTTCTAATTATTTGGAAAAGAATAGTTTTTTTTAAAAATCAAAATCAGTGAACATTCGCTTTCGAAGGATCTTTCTAAGCTTTTCGAAGAAAAAACATGTTAAAAGAAGGGGCTAAAAATATTAAAGTGTTGTCGATTGTTTTGGGAAAGTTTCCTTGCTTACAAAGTAATTAGAATACAAAAAGCAAAAGAGTAGGGGGCACCCGGAGTTGAACCGGGGACCTCTCGATATGCAGTCGAATGCTCTGCCACTGAGCTATACCCACCTACGGCGGACGTCATTCAGCCGCTAGACATTCCGCGCGCGGCGCCGAAAAGCGAGAAATACAAACTTTTCATACTTGAATTTCTAGGTCACGCAATTCTAGGCTAATTTCCCCCAATTGTCGATTGCCGGCCGTTAACGGGGTCTTCCCGTCCAGATGTCTATAGAAGAGGTATTTTTAATATTAAAACTCACTTTTAAATGAAGTGTCAGCACATCGAAAGAGTTTTGTCGAATGAGAAGACAAGATCTAGGCAGAAAATCAGCAATGAAAAGACGGACTCAGAACTGGTGGCGCAGGCCAAAATGCGGGCAAGGCAGTGCCCTCTCGAAGTGGAGGATCTTTTCTCAGTCTACGGTAGATTTTCACAAAATTTAAAGGGTTTAAATGGAAAGTTCAGGAAATTGGAGTAAATTCTACATCAGAGTGGTTATAATGAATGCATTGGTAAGGATGATGGCTGATATTCATGCAATGAGAATGAAGTACATTTTGATTAGAAAGGACGAATTTACGTGAGTTTAGAAAACATTGAAATCGTCTGTCATCTGGGGAAGGATTCCTTGTTAACAAAGTAGTTAGAATACAAAAAGCAAAAGAGTAGGGGGCACCCGGAGTTGAACCGGGGACCTCTCGATCTGCAGTCGAATGCTCTGCCACTGAGCTATACCCCCACCGTAGGCTGCGGCGATCCGGCGGGGGATAAATAACGCGGTGGCGATTAGGGCGCGCAGCCGCTTCTCTCTCTCTCTCTCTCTCTCTCTCTCTCTCACCTCTCTTCTTTCAGCGGAGCCTTAGAAACTCTCTACAACATCATGCCCAATCTGAGTCCCTTTTACTTCATAGTAAGTGGCTCGAACCAGACTTTTCAATCACTTTTTTATAGCAAAACCTCCCAAAAGAATACCAAAGTACTGTAATTGAAGAACTGAAGAAGTCAATTGAATATGGAATGTCTCTTCTACGCCGCCTACAACTACAAGTAGGGTCATTTTGAAGAAAAGGACCTGTTTTCAGAACCGATCAACGGTATCTTGTCTTGAAATGTGGATTCTTCTACTTATTATCGATGGCATTGTTGTATACTGGATATACTCCACTTGCGAAAGTGTCTGTTTGTGCATCGACCATTTTCAGTCAGGTGAGTGAGTAGGAGCGTGTGAACGTGTGAATGTGTCAGTGAGTAACTGTGTGAGTAAGTGAAACTGAACGTGTGAACGTGTGAACATGTGAATGTGTTAGTCAATAATTGTGTTTGAGCGTGTGAGTGTGTGATTGTTTAGTATGAGCGTGTAAACGTGTGAATGTGTAAACATGTGAGCCTGTGAGTGAACGTGTGAGTGTGAGTGTTTGAAAGTGTAAGTAAGTGAGAGGTGAACGTGTGATAGTGTGAGTAGGTGAGCGTATGAACGTGTGAATAAGTGACTGTGGTAACGTGTGAAGGTGTGAAAGTGTGAGTGTGTGAACGTGCGGATATGTGAGTGAGAGTGTGAACATGAGAACGTGTGAGTGTGTGAGCGTGTTAATTTGTAAGTCTGTTAGTGAGTGAACATCCTCGTTTAAGACTTGCTACGTGACAGCCTTCCTCCACACCATGCAATCTCTACCTGCACATCTAAGACCCCTGGCTGTTTTAATCCTACAAGCAATGGTAAAAACGACCAAGGTTCGATCCCTCTCATTCCAATTCAGAAGAATATGGGAACAGTCTTAGTTCGCCTTCTCTTTCGCACCACAGGAGATGTCTTTTGGATAAATCTCTGTGCTTGGCCACTTTATGTAGCAACCACTGTCTTTTACTACAAGTAAGGGCACTAAATCTTTAGCTAAATACATTCCTTTAAGATATTGCCCAACTAATCTTCTGGTTGCTGTAGTGAACAAGAACAGTCACGTTCTCAAAGAAGAGACAGAGAGAGAGAGAGTGAACATGACAGTTAGAAGGAAAGAGACGCAGAGAATCGAGTCAGACGGTTAGAGACGCAGAGAGTAGAATTAGACGGTTAGAGACGCAGATTATAGAATTATACGGTTAGAGATGCAGAGGGTAGAATTAGAGAGTTAGAGACGCAGAGGATATAGTTAGACGTTCAGAGGGTCAGACGCAGAGGGTAGAATTAGACGGTGAGGGACGCAGAGAAAGAGAAGAGATAAAGAGATAAAGCCGCTATGCAGCCCTAAAGGCGGCCTACGGTTCCTGGAAGTCCCTTTTTTTTTTAGGAAAAGCCGCCGCCACACAATCATCCTCAGTTGTCTCGTAATCATTTTCTCCATAACTTTCATGATTCACCTCCCAATGGATAAATTCAACTCCTGCGACAATGTTCCTACAATTTCAGGTCACTAAAATTCACAATTAAATTTAAATTTGAAATCTCATTTTCAGCTTCTGACAAACTCCTGGGTACCATTGTAACATTCATAGTTGCGATTGCTTCGAGGTCTCTTATATTGGTTTCCCGGCTGGTAAATTTGATCTATCTTTTAAAAATACAAGTTTTTAAAGATGTTGATAGAACATATACCTGTGGAACAGCAGTTGCTTTTCTATCCTTTGGCAGCTGCTTTTCGCTTTCTGATTGAGTATCTTTGTGAATTTATCAACGAGCTGTTTGTGAGTTTTTGGTTTCGTTAACTGATTTAAGGCCTTAGCTCCTTAAAATAGCATCCTTACTTAACATAAAAGGCCCAAATGTAAGCTTTACCTTAGCGAAGACCTTAACTTCTTAAACTACTATTTTACTTTAGTTAAGACCTTAGCTCCTTAAAGTACCATTTTCCTTACTTACGATTAGGGGCTCAGCTCCTTAAAAATATCATTTTACCCTAATTTAGGGCTTATACGTTAGAGTGCCATGTTACCTCACTTAAGGCCCTAGTTCCTTAACGTACCAGCTTACCTTTCTTAAGATGGTTAGCTCCTTAAAGTATCATTTTACTTTTCTAAAGGCCTTTGGGCCTTAAAGTAATTTTTACGTTACTTTTACCTTGATTTTGACCTTAACTCTTTAGGGTTGCATTTTACCTTACCTAAGGCCTTAGACCCTTAAATTACCTTTTTAATTAATTATAGCAATTAGAATCTTTCCCTTCAGAATCTAAAAGAAGTCCACCCGGCCGGAGAAATGTTCCCCACCTTCATCCTAATGCTAATCGCTACAGTCCTTGGTTTAGCCTTGGACGGCACATCTAAGAATCCCCTTACCAGCACCCACGTCAATTGCTATCAGTCAGTTTTTAAATTTTTAAATTTAAATATGAATTTTCAGCATTAAACTTCGTCGTTATCCTAAAATTTCGGTTTATGACGACGACACGGAGATGGATGGTATTGACACGTCGGAGAAGGCCTAAAAAGTGAAGGCCTTACTGTGAAGAATAGAAATTAATACCAAATGTACGAAATAATGAATAAAACATTTTCGAGAATATATTCTCTCCCTCACTTTTGGTTGTGTGGGAGTGTGTGAGTGTGTCAATGTGAGAATGTGTTAATGTAAGAATGTGACAATGTGAGAACGTGTGAATGTTAAAATGTGAACATGTGAGAATGTGAGATTGTGAATAAGTAAATGTGAGAATGTGTGGATGTGTGAATGTGTGAATGTGAGAATGGGAGAATGTGTGAGTGTGTGAATAGGAAAATGTGAGAATGTGAGAATGTCTGATTGTGTAAATGTGAGAAAATGAGAAAATGCGAATGTGTGATTGTGTGACTGTGTGAGCGTGTGAGTGTGTGAATGTGAAAATGTGTTAATGTGAGAATGTGACAATATTAGAACGTGTAAATGTGAAAATGTGAGTGTGTGAATGTGAGAATTTGAACATGTGAGAATGTGAGATTGTCTGAATGTGACAATGTGAGAATGGGAGAATGTGTGAGTGTGTGAATAGGAGAATGTGAGAATAAGTGATTGTGTGAATGTGATCGTGTTAATGTGTTAATGTGTGAATGTGAGAATGTGAACATGTGAGAATGTGAGAATGTGAGATTGCGTGAATGTGACAGCGTGAGAATGTGTGAGTGTGGGAATAAGAAAATGTGCGAATGTGAGGATATATGATTGTGAGAATGTGCGAATGTGAGATTGTGTGAACGTGATAATGTGAGAAAATGCGAATGTGTGGTTGTCTGACAGTGTGAGAGTGTGTGCGTGTGTGCGTGTGAACGTGAGAGTGTGACAGCCGAAAATGAATTCACATTCTTAAAAATTAGAATTTTTACAAATAGATCACCTGTGTTTTGATTTTTTAAATCAATTAAATTAGCCTAAATACTCCCTTTGCATTTCTCCCATTGTCTCATTTCCTGTTGGCCGTGAGCGATCGTCGGCCGCGAATGGGCGAAGATGAGGTAACCTTAACTACCTTAAAGACCTTTAAAACCCTTAAAGATTAGGTAAAACTTTTTTGTTTTAGAACTCCAAATGTATGAGAATACTCCTTTTTTAAAGAGTATCTTTCAGGAAAAGCCAAACTCGAAACGAAGGCTCAGTTTGGAAGAGGAGGGGATACTTGCTGAGGCGAAAGCCCGAACCTTTCGCTATCCAGTGACCGTGGCCGACCTTTTTGCAGCCTTTGGTAGGTTCTCTCTCTCTCTCTCTCTCTCTCTCTCTCTCTCTTTTTCTCTCACCTTTGATCCTTTGTTTTCAGGAAAGTGGAACCAATTTTACATCCGAGTGATTCTCATGAACGGATTGGTGTGGATGATGTGTGGAATGCACGCTCTGCTAATGAAATACGCAGTTACGCAAGAAGATCACTACAAGTGAGTTTATTTTACACAATCTCAGTCGCCGATTTGGTATGGGTGTCAGTTCTTTGAGAGAGAGAGAGAGAGAGAGAGAGAAGGTAGAGAAACATCCAACTGGTTAGAGACTTTTAGAGAAGAAGACACATACATAGTTAGAGACAGAGACTCAGGGATATGGTTAGAGACTCAGGCGGGCAGACAGGCAGACATAGAGATGTAGTTAGAGACGCAGACAGACGGGTAGAGACGCAGACGGAAGAGAAGAGAGACAAGCGTTCATATGGTTAGCGACGCAGACAGTTAGATTGTTAGAGACTCAGGCATGTAGTTGGTTAGAAAGTAGACACCGACAGCAGGTTAGAGACGCAGACAGGTTGGAGACGCAGACAGGTTAGAGACGCAGACAGAGAAAGAGAGATAGAAAGAGGAGAGAGAGAGAGAGAGAGAGAGAGAGAGAGAAAGAGAGAAAGAAAGAGTAGAGAGAGAAGAAAAATGTTTCAACCTCCAAATTCCAGAGTCCACGGTATCAACGGAATAGAATACAACATGATGCCTAATCTAACACCAATTAACCTCACCTCTGGCTTTAAAATGAGAAAAATCCTAATTGTACGTAAATTTTTTACATTTTTATAACATTTTAAAAATTCAGCCTGACGGTGAAGAAGAATCTCACGAAAGAATGCACATTTGGCTGGATCACGCAAAACTGGCGGGTTTTCTCTACGCGGCTGGCAATTACAAGGAAGATCAGCGATGGATCGTACTGAAATCTGGGATTTGTTATGCGGTGGCTTCCCTGTTGACTTATTTGAACTACCCTCCAATTATGAGGATTTCTACGTGTGTGGCCACCATGTTCAGCAAGGTTTGTAAAGTTAAAAAAAGGGAAAATAGTGGGGTTTAGGCATGTACTGTGACTGTGTGGATTCATGCTTTGCAGAGTTTACCTGTTCATCTAAGGCCATTGTGTGTTGCTGTCATGCAAGCTATGGTCGGTTATTCGTGGGAACAAAAAAAGTTGCAGCGGTGGGGATCCGAACCAGGGACCTCTAGCTTCTGAAGGGGTCTAACCTTTGCGCTACCGGATCACCAGCACGGGGAGAAACCCACAGAGCAAATCGATCGATAATCGAATACCAGGAATTTCTTTCAAATTTGAATTTCAATCTAAATTAGCAGAAGAATATGCTTTATTTAATAGTAGGCCTCATCTCCACCAGTTGGGGTCCGTTAAAGACCTTTTCTTTTTGAATTAGACACTATAAACTTTGCAATCTGGCGCGCTTTCCCTGCAGGACCCATTGCGTTGGAACGCTCTTATTAGAAAATACTATTAAAACTTCTAATTTAACTGGGAAAATAATGGAAAAAGCTGCTAGTAAAAGCGAAATTTGCAATCTGGCGCGCTTTCGCGGTGAGACCTAGACGGTGCAAAAAAATTGGCAGTTGACGTATGTTTTATAATGTTGACTTGTCAAGTTTAGCAAACAAATATCGAAGAAATAAGTTTAAATAACATAAAATTGCAATATGGCGCGCATTCGCTGCAGGACCAGAAAGTGTGTTTATTGCGAACACAATCAGCTATTAACGTTGGTATTCAAGTATTCAAGATTTGTCGAGTTTTTGTTTTTATAACACAAAATTGCAATCTGGCTCATTCTGGCGCGTGTTCACTGTTTTTTTTGCTAATCGAACGAATTCTGGGGTATTCATGTTGTGACCTTTAAACGTTGGCTAAGTAACCATGTCACTTGCGCCTTGGAGATCTAAACTTTGCAATCTGGCGCGCTTTAGCCGCAGGGCCCAGGTGCCGGTAGCAAACGCAACAGTTGAGGATGGTGTTCTATTGTTCGCCAAGAAATGAAGAAGTTTTCGGTTTTTATTGCAAAAATTGCAATTTAACGCTTTCTGGCGCGCAGTCGTAGCGGGACCCAATATCTTTGCTGATCAAACAATTTCTGGTAGAAACTTTTTAATTTTGGCTGAGAAATCTTGTCTATTGTGCCCTGGGGGACTAAACTTTGCAATCTGGCGCGCTTTCCCTGCGGGAGCCTTTGTCGCCCTCCTTTCTCTCTCATTTCCTCCCTTCAGGAAACCCTGGGTCACTCCTACCTAACCGTCATCTTCCGCTGCGTAAGAACCTGGGTTTGGCTCGGCTTCTGTGTTTGGCCCCTTTTCGCCGGCTCAACTGTCCTCTACTACTTGTAAGTCTTACTTTTCTCATTTTAAAGTAAAAACTTTAAAAATCTCTTATTTTTCGCTTCAGCTTCTGTCCCCCAAGTCTCCTCCTAGCCCTAGTCCAAACGAAAGGCGACATTCTCAAGAAACAGATATCAAAATGGACAGACAACGGTATTTTCCTTTAAAAAATTGATAAAAACTAATATTTTATCAGAAAAATCAATTGATATCGACGCCCTAATCGATGACACAATGTTTCGTGGAAGAGCGGTGGTCAATCAAAGCGAACGAATTTGGAATCTCCTGAAAATCAGGGCTTTTTCACTGAAAGTCTTCGTTTTGATATTTTTGATGTAAGTTTTACTTTTGTAAAGTATTTTACAAACAAAAATCACAATTTTAATCGATAATTCAGAGCTCTAAACAGTAAAGTGGAAGTTGGAGCTGTCTATGGATTCGAGACGTTATTGACATTTGAACACACGGAGATGTTTGTGGCGACGGATTTTTCACAACTCGCAGCGGCTATGATGGTTCTGGCTGGATTAACAATGTGAGTATTTTATTTTAATCGATTTTCGATCGTTTTCTACGGACGGCGGCGCCCTACGATTTGATAAGGGCGCGCGTCGCCGAGCAGCTATAGTGCCACCTTGGTGCAGCAGGGTAGACCCTCGGTTCATAAACTGGAGGTCGTTGTTCCACTCCCGCGTAGAGCAGCCTTTTTGCTTTTTTGTTTTTATGTTTATTCCTTACTTTTTTATTGATTTTTTTCACACACAAATTCAATAGAAACCTTTATTCATTAGATTCTTTGGATTTCTAGTGATAGACGTGTTCCCATCCGGGATAATCAAGGGTACACTCGCACGGCCCTTTTCCGAAGCACTCCATGTGCATCATCGGGGGACAAACTTGAAAATTTCCAATTGTAAATGAAAAAGAAAGGAGCTTACGGAGCTTTCTGGGGTCGCCTGGGCAAGGGCCTTGAACACACTCGCGGATGGCCAAATCCCCCAAATCTGGGGAATGATTAGCCGAAACGTAAACAAGAGCGAGTAGGAAGAGAAGGCAAAGGCGCATCTGAAAAAAAGAGTAGTTTTGATGAAAAAAAAAACTGATTTATTGACTGAAAGTGACGCTGTTATACAGTTTATTTAAAATTCAGCATAAATTGTCTGTAAATGACGTTAGCTGACTGGATATGATGAAATCTAGACAACTAAGCATGTTACATGTGGTTAAACGCAGGGCAGACTAGAAGTAAGCATGGAAACTTTGGTACAGTACTCGTTGGAGTCTTCAGGGGGGGGGGGGGTATGCTAAATGGTATCCCCTTAGTGCCCCCACCCTTACCCATTTGAATTCATTTGCGGCGGTTAAACGCAGGACACGCCAGAAGGAAAGACTTGTTTTTGGAATTAGGTTCTTAAAAATTGAGAAACAGCTTTGTTGTACCGATTGAAACAAAACTTAGAAAAAAAAATAAGAAAATCATACAAGATTGTTAAAGAATCTTAACCCGCGATTTTTTAAAAATACAAAACTTAGATTTCTCTCTTATATCACAAATTTTATAAATTTATTAATTAGTATTGAAAATATTAAAATTGCAATTGTGCCCAGCACGCGTCGCGGCTGCGTCGCGGTCAGGCCGCCCCTTGGTGGTCGCGCGACGTCAAAAATCAATAGATTTATTCGACCCAAATCAATATTAGACCCAGAAATATTGAAAAAGATGGAAAGTAGCCATGTTAGTTCTCAATGAGTGTCTCTCTGACACACTCGCAATCCAGCTCAGTGCTTCCGGGGATAAAAGTGCAGAAAGCATTTCCATAGGGATAGGTGCAGTCTAAAATACAGTACGTCATCTTTTAACTGAAACTTTATCTTACTATTGGAGCACATTTCTTCAATCGTAGCTCCTTTGTTGTAGATTTCATTTGAGAATGGCCTGCATTTGAAACTTTCAACCGATACGTAGAGGAGAGCGAGTAGGAAGAAAAGACAGAAGCGCATCTGAAAAGGAGAAGTTTAGATGAAGAAAAGCAAGAAAACTTTTGTTTTGACTGAATGTCGCATTTTTATACAGTTTATTTGAATTTCAGCATAAATTGTCTGCAAATGACGTTGCTTGATAGAAAATGATGAAATTTTGCCATCTAAGTAAATATAATACAATTGGTATGGTATAACTTGCTAGTTCCTTTCTTTTTTCAAAGACACTGATTTCTAGCAGATTTTATCTTTTTCCGATTTTTTATTGCGAGAAAGAGGAGAATTCACTTTTTTTCGAAGTCTGCTGACCTCTTTCTGTTTGAGTTCGATTTGTTACGGGTGTCAGGGACTCCTGATTTGCTAAGTAAATTAATGCTGCTAAACGCAGTGCATACTAGAAGGAAGAACTGGACCTTTGATTAAGTAAATTAGCTTGATTTCCAGCAGGAAATAGATTAAAGCATATAATTGGAAGTTGATCGTAGATTGGTCATACTATACTCAAGTCGGTTAAACGTAGGGCTGATTAGACGTAAAACCAATGTTTTTGTTTTGTTTATAGCCTTCCGAGAAACAACTACCAAAGAGAAACATCAATAAACAGATTTATTTCACCGCTGAACAAAGCTTGATCAGTTTTCTCCGTAGGCAGGTAAAAGCCTGCGGGTCTTCTTCGGGACACACTGGCATGAGAACGGAGATGCTTGACAGGAGAAAAGACGAGGTAGTGTGCAGGGACTCTTACAGGTAATGTCGTCTGTTGGACGGCATTCTAAAATACTGATTTAGAAAATGTACATCCCGCTTTAAAGAAACTTGGAACTAAAGTTTTATAGCTGAAAATGTATCTCACTGTTTATACGGCAGTTTTCAAAGCTGCCGTCAAGGCACGTAAACCATACGCCGTAATCAAATGGCAAGGAGTTTACACAGGCAAGGGCGAGTAGGAAGAGAAGACAAAGACACATCTGAAAATATGATGAAAAATAGAAGAAAAATTAGTTTAGATGAAGAAAAGCAGGCAAAGTGGTCTACCAACTGAGATGCGTGCTTATATGCAGTTCATTTAGAATGCAGCATAAATTGTCCGATGATCAAAAATTGGATGTTGATCGATGGGAGATGATCGAAAATTGCCATCTTAGTTAGAATTTTCGGTATGTTCCGGATTTTGGCATGGGCAATTCGAAATCCAAAATTGGTAAAAACTTGCGGAATTTCGACAAAGAATCGATTTTCCCAGTTACTTTTCGTTGCAGGACCCATACCACTATTTGGTAAAGATTTAGTATGACAAAGTCTTGCCTTTGGTATGGTACAGGTTTCAGTCACTCAGTTTTGAATTGGACAAATCAAACGATAGCGTTAAATGCAGGGCAGAGTAAAAGAAAAAACTGAACTTTGTGATTTAATACCACGTTGCACAATGAAAGCCCTGAAATTCGCTGTTTCGCATGGACTTTTGTCGTTTCATCAGGGCGCTTTATGCTAATCAAGCCACTGCTTGTGTGGTGTAGTGGTTAGCCTTTTGGCTCTCAAGCAGACAGTCCCTGGTTCAATCCCCTCCGAGGCTGTTATTTTTGAATTTGAGAAACACACATCTAAAGGCCTAACGTACTGATTCTGCAGATTGGTCTGGTTTTGAAAAGGAAAATTTAACCATTTAGATTGCAGGCACGGGATTAAGGGCTAGCAATAGATAATCACTCCGGTTAAACGCAGGGCACATTAGACGTAAGAACTGGATAACTGGATTTTTAAGGTATATTCCCTATTAAGACACCTGCTTACAACCAACTCTAGTATGCAAACTTCAATAAACAGTTTTATTCCACCAAAAGAAACAATGCAAGTTAACTGAACATAGTTTGATTAGTATTGCAAATAGGCAAATGATTAAAAAGTAGCAGGACAATGGCATTCCGGAGGACTGCCATTACAGGCGAAGGGCTGAGGTGGATTGCAGTAATTCTCACATCGAATTCGGAAGGGCAGTGAAGTACAGTCTAAACACTCTTTTAGTAAACATTAATTTGTTTTTAATAATCCTATAAGAATAGTTTTATATTGGACATCTGGCTTACGTTTCTTTCTGCATGCTTCCTCGCTGTCCTCGTGGCACAAGAAGACTTCACCGTAGGCAGAGACGTAGGCAAGGGCGAGGAGGAAGAGAAGACAGAGACGCATCTGAAAAATGAGAAGTTTAGATGAAGAAAAGCAGGCAAAGTGGTGTATCGACTGAAAAGCGTGCTTATATGCAGATAATTTAAAATTCAGCATAAATTCTCTGGTGATCAAAAATTGGATGTGGATCTATGTGAGATGATCAAACATTGCCAACTTAGTTAGAATTTTCGGTATGTTCCGAATTTTGGACGGAACAACTGAACTTTCGTTTCCGCCAACAAGGTGAATTTACGTGAGACCCAAAAATGAATAGTTTAACGGTTCTATCCTAATCGATGCTCTTTTTTTTGCATTTAAATTTTTTAATTCAAGTCCGCCCGTTAAATTCATTAACGTTAAATTCAAGCCCGCCCGGTTGGAACCGGAAGCATTCCTTTCGGTTAAACATCGGGCATGGTAGCCGTAATAATGTTTTGTTTTTCAATCGATTTCTAATAGAAACAAATCACTAACATGTTTATTTATCCCAATCAATTCGCGTCTTCAATTAGAAAGGAAATTTGCTTCGAAGTTCGTAACAGGTGCATTCCAAGGTTAGTAACTTGGTCGAAGGTCCACAGGAAACGCTCGAACTTGGGCCACACACTGAAACATTTTTTGTGATAACTGAATTGACTGCAAACATGACATTTTGCTTTTTTGTTGCTTAAAATAAATACAAACTTAAAAATTATTTTTAATAAACTTACATGTTTCGGCGGATCATGGATATTTTGCCCCAAGCATTGCAGGCATCAGTGGGTTGCACTGGATTCCCTCGGTGGAAATAAAGACAAAGGCGAGTAGGAAGTGAAGACAAAGACGCATCCGAAAATAAGAAGTTTTGGTAGAAAAAGCGGAAAAAAAGTGATGTTTTCATGGCTTTCTGGGCTTTTATTCAGTTGATTTAAAATTCAGCATTAATTGTCTAGAAATGACGTTTTTAGACGGGAAATGATGAAATTTTGTCATATAGGCATGTTTTTGTAATTGGTATGGTTTAAGTTATTAGTTCATTTTTCTTTTTAATCATAATTGGATGTATTTGAATAGATTTTTCCTTTTTTTTTATTTTTTAACCTCAAGAAATAAGGGATCAGACTCTTTTCGGTACCTTGATTACCTTGATCTGCTTGACTTTCATTTGGTACGGGTGTCAGTCACTCCTACCTGGCTAAACATCTTGCATACACTGGGTTTAACAATCCAATAATTGATTATATGTCTTACATGACCTGCGTTTAACCATTGCTAATGCAGTCGTAGTTCTCACGCCTTGCATGCCCTGCTTTTAACGATGTATAATTAAGTCATAAACCTTGCGTCTTGCATACTCTGCGTTTAACCAATTCAGTTACAGTTTTCACGTATTGCATGCCCTGCGTTTAACCATTGCTAATTTAAACATAGTTATATCGACTTGCAAGCCCTGAGTTTAGCGATTTAAACTTCAGTCACAGTTCTTACTTGTTGCAAGCTCTGCGTTTAGCGATTGATAATTCAATCATTGATTGTACGTCTTGCATTCCCTGCGTTTAATCAATTCAGTCATAGTTCTTACGTCATTCACGCCCTGCGTTTAACCAAATCAGTTATAGTGCGTAATTATTTAAGCTCTGCCTTTAACCATTGCTAATTCAAACGCAGTTCTTACGACTTGCAAGCCCTCTGTTTAACCAATTCAGCTTAAATGCTTACGTCTTGAATGCCCTGTGTTTAACCATTGATATTTCAATCAAAATTTTGGCCCTTTGCACGCCCTTAGTTTAACGATTGATAATTTAAATATTGTTCTTACATCTAGCATACCCTGCGTTTAACCAATTCAGTTATAGTTCTAGGTCAAGCGAAGGGTTTCCGTTAAACACAGTGCAGACTAGAAAGAAAAAACTGAACTTTCATTTCAGGACCACCCGCCGTTGCACAATCGTTGGATCCTGCCTCCTGGTCATTTTCTCCATCACCCTACTTCTCCTGATCCCCATGAACATGCTCAATACCTGCTCTTTAACCTCCACTTTCGAAAGTATGAATTTCGTTAAATTATAAAGTTTAAAGATTTAAAAAGCAAAAATTTTCAGGAAAATACAGACTAGCGGCTTTCACTCTACCATTCCTCTTATCTACCAGTTCAAGGGCTATGTTGATTGTGACCCAATTGGTAGGTGAAAAATAGGTCGTAATCCTAATTAGGACGATGTTTCAGATGTTGGTAGAGCACATCCCAGTTGAACAACAAGCATTCTTTTATCCATTGGCTTGTGCTAGTCGATTTGTGATTGAAAGTCTGTGTGAACCAATGATGGATCAATCTGTGAGTTGGTTTGAGGGGAGGTAATGCGCACACGAGCACACAAGCTCACACTCCCTCACACGCACACACACATATGGGTAGAGACGCAGAGAGTGGTAGATTATCACATAATTAAACAGACAATTGTTTAGAGAAGTACATATAGAGTTGGTAAAAGACGCAGACCTGGTTAGAGACGCAGACTGTCCGATGGTTAGAGACGCAGATGCAAGCAAATGGTTAGAAAAGCAGACAGCCAAATGACTAGAGACGCAGATACACGTGTGGTTAGGGACACGGACATAGACAACTGGTAGATATGAAGACAGAAAGATGGTTAGAGACGCAGACACGCAGATGGAAAGATGGTTAGAGACGCAGAAGTCTGGCTGGTTAGAGAAATAGACACCGACAGTTGGTTAGAGAAGTAGCCATGTTAGAGACGTAGACGCAGACATATGGTTAGAGACACAGACATAGACAACTTGTTAGAGACTCAGACAGGCAGATTGTTAGAGGAGCAGACAGCTGCGGTTAGAGAAATAGACATACTAGAGACAATAATTCAGACATTATGTTTTGCACACATATATTCAGCTGGGTAAAGACGCAGACACAGACTTAGACCCATACAAAAGGTTAGAGAAGTAGACATAGGCAGATAGTTAGAGACG
>JAJQXH010000030.1:365000-392500 GCA_022343465.1 Oscheius sp. G VE-2021 | reverse complement strand
TCAAAAACTCCGCCAACTTTGCTGGCAAAGTCTGCATACGTAGTGTCCGGCCCGTAGTAGTTATTCACGTAGTCCACCACTTTTGGATCCTTCTCATCCTTCCAATGATACCAGAACCATTCCCTTGAATCTATATTTTATGGAAATTAGGAAAAAACACAACGACTTGAAGGCGGGGACAGACCACACGCCTCAATGACAGAAGATTCCCAGTTTGGCCTCGTCGAACCAGGAGGGAAGGGGACGGGATTCGAGAGATTCCCAGGTTGGCTAAAAAGTGGGTAGGTAGAAAGTTGGTGAAACAAAAGACCTGATATTCTGAAATGGCAAAAGGAAGGAGGAGAAGGGGGTACAGATGGGGAAGCATGGGTCAGCTGTGCCTTATCGGAGGCAGATAGGTAACGTAAACATAGAAGAGGTAAGCTGTTTGCTAAAGAAAACATGCTTATTGGAGACCTCAAAAATTATACTTTTTTGCTCTAGGTATAGCAAAGGTAAGGTAAGGTAAAAGCTAAGGTAAACCTTTATTAGGCTAAGGCCTAGCCTCAGAAAACTAAGGTATAGCTTAAGAACTAAGGTATACTTTCAGAAAGCTTGAGAAAGTTAAGGTATATCCTAAGAACTAACATTAAGGTATATCTTTAGGAAGTTAAAGTATAGGTTTAGAACTAAGGTGTGCCTTCAGAAAGCTAAGGTATAGCTTCACAAAGGTTAGGTATAGATTTAGAAAGTTAAGGTATTTCTTCAGAAAGTTAAGGTATATCTTCAGAAAGTTAAGGTCTAGCTTCAGAAAGCTAAGCTTTATCTTCAGAAAGTTAAGGTATAGCTTAAGAACTAAAGTATATCTTCAGAAAGTTAAGGTAAAGTTTAAGAAAGCTAAGGTATAGCTTAAGAACTAAGGTTCACCATCAGAAAGCCAAGGTCTAGCTTTGTGAAGTTAAGGTTTAGTGTCAGAACGCTAATGTATAGCTTCATAAAGCTAAGGTCTAGTTTCAGAAAGTTTAGGTATAGCTTAATAACCAAGGTGTACTTTCAAAAAGCTAAGGTATATCTTCAGAAAGTTAAGGTAAAGTTTAAGAAAGCTAAAGTATAGCTTGAGAACTAAGGTATACCTTCAGAATGTTAAGGTATAGCTTAAGAACTAAGGTATATTTTAAGAAAGCTAAGGTATAGCTTAAGAACTAAGGTATATCTTCAGAAAGCTAAGGTATAGCTTCAAAAAATATCTCAAATAGAAAATGATTCATTATCTCATTTCGTACATTCAGTATTAATTCCTATTCTTAATAGTCTTCTACTCGCTGTACGTCGTTTCGATAGAAGCATCGAATTCAGTATCATCGTCCATTCTTGGCTCACTTGTATATTTCTTCTGAGGCATGCTGAAATTAAACTTTTAGTTTAAATACTTAAAAAAAGAAAAACTTACTAATAGCATTGGCAGTGAGCAGTTGTGAGGGGCATAATGGTGGCATTGTCTAGGAATAGGGCCAAAACGGTTCCGATTAGCATAAGGAGAAGGGAGGTTACAAGGGCCTCGGCTGGATAGATGTCTTCCTAAAAATTTTCTTTCTCTCTTCTCTCTCTCTCTCACCAAAAAGACGCCAATCACTATTTGACAGAAATAATCAACAATCTCCCTTCCAACCAAGGCAATTGGGAAAAATAGAAGCTGTTGCTCGACTGGAATGTGCTCAAATAACATCTAAAATAGTATTGATTTTTCAAAGTCAAAAAATCGATACCAATCGGGAGACCACCGTTATCGATTTTGAACTGATAGCCATGATGAAAGGGAGGATGTATGCCCATAACTTTGATTCTCCTGAAACAAAGAATAAAACTTTCCAACTTTGGAAAATCTCACTTCCGAAGGTTGTAGTCAGGGCACAGAAGTTGTACATTTCTCGAGGGACAATCAGGATTAGGCTGAGGCAACAGGTGGCTATGAGACACATTGAGATCACAGTCTGACGACGAGAGGTCCTGAAAAGTGAGCATGTGAGAATGTGTGAAAGTGAAGGGAAAGACACCCTAGAAGTGGGGATGTGAGGAATTTGGTATGTGATAAATTGAGGGGGTGAGGAAGGGAAAAAGTAAGAATAAGATAAAATTGAGATAGTGAGGCTGTGATAACGTGGGGAAAGTGAAGATGCGAAAAGTAAGGATGTGAGGTAGTGAGAATGTGAGGATTTGGGCATATGATAACGTGAGAATATGAGAATGTGAAGCTATGGAGGATGTGAGGCAGTGATGCATTGAAGATGTAAAGATGTGATATGATAAAAGGGTGTGAGGTGGTGCGGCTGTGAGAACCTAAAGCAGTGAGGTTTTCAAGAAAAAAAGAATGTGAGAATGTGAGGACGTCTAAACGTGAGACGAGCTTAGGTAAAAGTACTAAAACGAGGATGTGAGGATGTGTGGAAGTGAGACAGTTAAGATGTTAGGAAGAGAGAAAGTGATGGTAAGAGGGCGTTAGGACATTAAGGGGTGAAGGAATTGTGGGGCAATGAGAATGTGATGACGTGATGACGTGAGAATGTCAGTAAGTGAGCCTGTGAGGATGGAAGTGATGAAAAGTGAAAATGTAAGGAGGTGAAGACGAGAGTGCGTGGGGAAGTGAGGATGTGAGTTAATGAGGTGATGAGAAAGTGAATCAGCAAGGATTTCAAGCTGTGAGGATGTGAAGAAGTGTGATCGTGAGGATGTGCACATGTAATAGTTTCCTCACCAGTACAAAGCCAAAGTCGATATCAACGCCCCAACAACATGGTATATATCCCTAAACAGATAAGCCTCATTCGGCGGTAGTTGCAACATTTCCTTCAATCCAATCAAAACTCCGACGTCTGTTCTACCCCTCAATGACCTAAACCTTAAAACCTTAACGTCCTTAAGCTCTAAACTTACAGCAGAAATATCAGAACGAACAGCTTAAAAGTGAAGTTTTGGATCCTCAGAAGCTTCCAAATGTGTCCCCATTGGTAAATCACAGGCCTTCCGATGAACATATTATCGTCAATTACGGCATCAGTATCGATTTTATCATCTGAAGTTTTTTTTGTAAAAATTGTAGTTTGGTTTAACCTGTCCATTTCCGAACTTCATGTTCCAGACTGTGGGTATTCTTCTGGACTAAGGTCATTAGGAGACTGTTGGGGCAGAACCTTAAATCTTAAGGTTAATGACCTTAAGATTTAAGAATAACCTGTAGTATAGGAGACTGGAGATGGCGAAGAGAGGCCAGAGGGCAATGCCAACCATCCACCATTCGCGAGAGACACGGAAGGAGAGGTTTAGGAGGACGGTGCCCATTGATTCCTGAAAGAATGTTCTATTTTGTAGAAAAATTCCCAGGGTGGAGTCGAACTCGGGTCGCGAGATTTGCAAGCGAGGATGATACCACTCGGCCACTGAGGGCCGACCTATCCCGTAGCCAGTGGTACCGCTCTCGCTTGCGAATCTCACGACCAAAGTTCGACTCCTCCCTAGGGTATTTTGTTTTGTCGATTTGCAGTCAACATTTTAGATCAAGAAAACCTGTGTGTACATGGATTCCTGCCACGAAAAGTTTCTTTGTAAATACTAATCGCTTTTAAATTTCTGGATAAAACGTTAAAGATCAACAGAAAAAACCTCCAAAAACTGTCGATCGTTAAAAATCGTAGGGTCCTGAAACGAACGCGCGCTAGATTGCAATTGTTAAATATGGTAAAAGCGGCCTGAGGCTAATGTCAGCGCTATAAAGCAGGCTGAGGCTGCCATTTGCGGCAACAAGCGGCCTGAGGCTACCATTTGCGGCAACAAGCGGCCTGAGGCTACCATTTGCGTTAAAATCCTGCCGAAGAATACCATCTGCCTTTAAAAGCGGCTAGGGCTGCCATCTGCGGTAAAAAGCGGCCTGAGGTAACCGAAAACTTACAAATCCCTGCAGAGCGAACATAACCAATGGTCTTAGATGCCCAGGTACAGATTGCATTGCATGCATGTAGACAGACACTTCGATCGTCTGAAAGTACCTTAGTTACCTTAACTTCCTTAAGAACCTTACTTGACTAAGGAGTTCTGTGAAAAAAAGGGCCACCCGAACCACAGGAAGGTAATGGGCGTAGATGACAAGGGAAGCCACCACGTACAGAAGACCTGCCTTCAGGACATGCCACCGTTGTTCTGTTCTGAATTTCTTTTTATTGATTCAAAAATAACTTTAAAACAGTTAAGTTCTTAAGTTTTCAGTTTCTTATAAACTCACTTGAAGTTATAGGCACAATAGAAAAGACCAACGACTCCTCCACGATAGGCGGCTGTTTTGAGCATTTTGGCGATTTCTTCAGGTTGTTTCGCAACTTCTCCGCTCTGAAAAAGTTTTTTTGAAAGTTTAAATGTTTATTGACTTACTGAATCTTTTGTGAAGTTGAGTGATTTTAGCTCAACCATTTGAAAGACGACTAATCCGGGCATGCTGTTGTACTCGATTCCGTTGGCTCCGCGATAACTGAAAACAGGGAGGTAGAGAGAGAGAGAAAGAGAGAAAGAGAAAGAGAGAGAGAGAGACCTACACAAACTCATCAGCTTGCAAAACCAGAAAATTGATATACAAATCGTGCATGTCAGTCACCATCCAAATCAATCCAACCATCATAACCACCCTCAAATAGTACTTGCTCCAATCACCTAAACTACCTAAGTCACCTAAGGTTTAAGGGTGACTACCGAAGGCTTGAAAGAGGTCATCTACGGACAGAGGAGGCTGTTTGGCTCGGGAATGGGCTTTCCTCACCAGCTCGTCAGATGACAATTCCCAGCTGTTGCCCTTTTCAGCTGAGCGAGAACGACGATCCGCTGGGAGAATCACATTTTCGAAGCGCTGAAGGTATGGGTTGTTTTATGGGTTGTGAGAGAGAGAGAAAGAGAGAGAGATACCTCAACTGAGAAAATAGGAGCCACTGCGAGACGGCCATCGTGGGACATAGAAGGAGAGGAAATGAAGACGTAATTAGCAACTTTGGGAAATGTTGATTATTCTAATCACTCAGTTTCTAATCACATTTTCAGCCTTGATTTATTTCGCCACTTGAATCGCGTCAAATGTAGATTTCAGGGGGAGAAATGGAAGAAATGGATTAAACGCAGTTTCAAAAAAAATTTTTAATACAAAAAAACAAAAGGGGACGTAACCGCATGGGTAGCAGGGGAAACCTCAGGAGACCATTTCTGAGTCAGAAATTCTGACCTCACCCTTAACTTGGTAGGGAAACTAGCCCGTCACAACGATTTTCACCGCTGCACGGAAATGCAGTTTTTCGTTTCGCTTAGATAACCCCACCCTGGGGCGTTGTCGATCGCTTACGGGTTCGAGTCGCATACTCTCTCGCATAGAGGGCGCAGACACTTTGGGGCGCTGGTCAGCAGGGTACTCATTTGAGTAGCCGCTAATTAGGGGTAATTAGGTCAAACTGGGGGAAAGGGTCACAGACGGCGAAACTCGGACCCGTATCGCATCAGACTCTCGTTTGAATGACCTCCCACGCCGTGTATCCTCTGGTTCTCTTACCTCTGGTTCACCTGCAATCTCACGTGAAAATCTTGAGAGAAAGAGAAAGAAAAAGAAAGAGACAGAGACAGAGACAGAGACAGAGACAGAGACAGACAGACAGACAGAGAAAGTCCATTCAATTTCAAATCCCCCTCTCCCCATTCTTCCATTCAATCCCCGATCTCATATCATCCTATATAACACCACCCCCTGTGTCAACAATCCAAATGTACGCTCTCCTATTCTTCCTCCTCCCCATTTTGGCTTTATCGGCGGATGAGGCAAGCCATAAAACAGATGTTTTCCTACTTTATGTTTTCTTCAGAACGGATTTCTACCTCCCGGAAGTGTGGATAACATGAATAATAGAGAGACAGTCAGAGCTATTCTGGGGCAGATCAGAATTTCAAAAGAGGACAAGGAACAAGGAGGAGGAGACCATGATGTGATTCATGAACTCTTTTAATAAAGAATATTAATTGGTGAACATAATGAAAGAAATCGAGTTTTGGACTCTTCCACATGATTAAACTAGATACCTGTTCTTGATCTTTGAGGCAGCCTATTTCAATCTTAGCAGAGTGCCAGAGAACCAAATAGAGTATATGTGTGTGTGTGTGTGTGTGTGTGTGTGTGTGTGTGTGTGTGTGTGTATGTGTGTGTGTGTGTGTGTGTGTGTGTGAGCATGTGAGCGTGTGAGCGTGGCCTAGTTACGCGTAGCAAAAAGGACTGTCGCGTTTATAATCATAAAAAAACAACAATCTTGCGCATATTGAATAAAATAGAATTGATGTTATTTGTGTTTTTAACATGTAACGTTTAAATAGAGATTTAAATGAATGTAATGTTATATACCCATTTTTAGATCTTATCTCTATATTTCTGCACATAACTTTGAAAATATAAATTTCAATGTTTGTTCTTTGAATTCGTTTTTCAAATCAATTCTTTTTTAAATTTTAGAATAAATTTAATTCCAATTTCGAAATTCGAGGTCAAACTACAATTTTTAAAGGTTCTAACAGTCTGCCCTTATTTCAAAATTATTATCATCGGTTTTTTATTATATAGCTTAGATTCTAATTTCCTGTTAAGCGTGAGTGAGTGAATGTGTGTGTGTGCGTGACATACACTGACGCACATAAAACATGCACACATCAACACGCACACACATACAGACATATTCACATACACACGTACGCACATACACACATTCACACACGTACACACATATATACATACTCACATACACACAGAAACATAGATACATACACACATTCACACATAGACACAAACACGCGTGAACACAACCATACATACACATACACATATATTCACATATTCACATACACATACACACATACACACTTTCACATATACATACATTCACAAATTCATACACTGATACACTCACACATTTACAAGCAGGCACTTTCACACACTCACACGCACACATTCACACATATACACATACTCACATACACACGTACTCATGTATTCACATACTCACATTTACACATACGTACTTTCACAAATGCACACATTCACACGTTCACACACTCACACGCACACATACACACCAGCAAGGAATTTGACTCTCTATTCCTCGCCCAGCCACTTTCCTACGCGAATGACCTTCTTGAAACCGTCTTGAAAAGTCTAGAATTCCTCTCTTTTATCGATACTTCCCACCCAAATGGTCATATTTACCCTATGACGTGCCCTACAGCTTCCAAACGTAGCATTCCCTATAGAAAGATAAGAATAACCCCCTGTCGTATCGATGACGCCTGTCCGTCCACGCCCTTCTACTATCAGCCGCCCCATTTGACTAAGCGGCCTGTTGCCTGTGAGTCCGGATCGATTTCCTCAAATCCCGCCATTTGTTTATCACTCTGCCCCGGTATTTTTCCTCCCGTCGTATGAAACCGTCTGTTTTGCCCCGATTTTACGAAAAACAGCGTCAGAAATCGGAATTTCAAATTTTTGAATGCGAAAACTTACTTAATTTGAAGTTTTTCGACGAAAATTGGGATTTTAAGACGTATTTTCTATCTGAAAAATCGTTTTTTTTCTTGTTTTACTAAAGGACTATACACTTATGGCAAACAATAAATCACTTTTCACATTTGTCGCCGTTGGAAACGAACGCGGCGCCCTTTTCAAGTTAGCTAACTCGTTTAGTGTATACTGAACCTACATTATTTTTTTTAAATTTCAAAGTTTTTTGCTTTAAATTTTAATATTTTATATTATATTTTACATGTCGCTTTACATTTAAAAAATGGTGCCACGATTTTTGGAAAATCTAAATTGTCTTTTCTCATTTTGGGGTTTTATTGCCAACATGTCCTATGGTGTCATTATTTGTTTAGCTGTGAAAAAGCCAAATGGGAACGTTTCGGACACCGATCGTACTTTTTGTCAGCTGATTTTCTTGTCAAGACCGCTTTGCGGCAACCGACCACCCATATAGTTAGAGAAATGATAATGGACCACCCATGTAGCCAAAGAGGAGTCAATGACCGTCCCACGTAGCCAGAGAAAATACGACGGACCACCCATGTAATCAGAGAGTTAGGGAAAAGCCAGTGGACCACCCACGTAGTTATAAGCAACGGACCACATGTGTAGATAGAGAGCGGCCAATGGACCACCCATGCAGTTAGAGAAAGACCAATGCGCTACCCATGAAGTCAGAGGCAAACGGACCACCCATGTAGTCAAAGCAAAGTAATGGACCACCCATGTAGCCAGAGTTCAGCCATTAGACTTCCCATATAGTCAAATAGGCGTCTACGGACCATCCATGTAGTCCAAGAAATACCAGTGGACCCCCCCCCCCTTTAGATATACAGGAGCCAATGGACCACCCATGCCGTCAGTTAGTCAGGGAGAAGCCAATAGACCCCACATATAGCCTTAGAGAAATTGACTGACCACCCATGTAGCCAGCGAGAAGTAATTAACCAATCGGTCACATGTATGAGAGTGATAGAAAGAGCGAAGGCAGCGAAATGACCACCATTGTAGTCAGAGATAGGCAAACAGACCACCCATGTAGTCATGTAGCGGCCACCAACGGGCCACCCTTGTAGACAGTTAGAGATAAACGGGCCACCCATGTCATTAGAGAGAGAGACCAAGGGGCCACCATGAAGTTTGTGGCAAACGGACCACCCAAGTAGATATGTAGATAGAGGGAGGCCAACGGACCACCCATGTAGTCAGAAAGAGCCCAAAGGACCATTTATGTAGCTCTGAGAAAAAACAAATTTGCCCAGTCAGTGTCATTATTTGCCTAACTGTCTAAACATAATTTATGATTCGTTTATGATTCGTGGAACAGTGGAATGATGTGGCAAAGCGGACTTTTTGTGAAACTATTTCCACGCTTTAGCCTTTTGGCTTCTTCCTATTTGGCTGCTAATGTTGATAAAGGTAAGCGACAGGACAAACTGTTAAGTAGATGATCATTAATTGAAACATTGGAATGATGTTGCAAAAAAACTAGGGAAAATTGGCTAAATTGGCAAAATAGAGAGAGGCCAACTGACCACCCATGTAGAAAAATACCATTGGCCCATCTATTAAGTCGGATCGAAGTATATCGACCACCCAGTGAGATTGAAACCAACGATTTTTTTAAAGTTTTGAATTTGAATCATGGATTTCTCTAGTGTCTATTTTGTCTAACTGTCTAAATACAATGTATGACTCATGGAACAGTAGAGTAATGTGGCTAAACACATTCTGTGATGTGTGCCATCCCCACATAATAGTCTGTCCCATTTTTTTCTATTGGTCAATTAAACGCTCTGGTTTTCTCATTCTATTCTTATTCAACTCTCTGCTAAGGCAATTTCTTACAATTTGGTTTCTGGTGAGCTATTTTGACTAGAACTGTTCTGTAAAAAAAAGGCTTTGAGAATTGAAACAGTGGAATGGTGTGGCAAACGGATTTTATGTGGATAGACCAAGGGACCACCCCTACTGGCAGAAAACCACCCATGCAGTTAGAGAGACAGACCACCCTTGTAGTCAAAGAGGGGTCAATATACCGCATTTAGACCGAGAGAAGCGAATGGACCACCCATGTAGCCAGAGAGAGTAGCCAGTGAACCATCCATGTTGTCTTAGGGAGGTCTATGGACCACGCATTCAGTCTGAGAGAGTGCACCACCGAGGTAGTTAGAGAAAGGCCAACGGACAACTCCATCTAGTGAGATAAAGAGGTCCTGGACCACCCACGTAGTTAGATAGAGGCCGACGGACCACCCATGTAGTTATAGAAAGACCACCTTGATTGCCAGAAAAGAGCTAATGGATCAGAAAGAGGCAAATACCCCATCGTTGTAATCAGTGGAAGGCCGAAGGACCACCCGTGTACGGACCACCCTTGAAGTCAGACGGGGCAAACGGACCACCCATATAGTCAGAGAAAGGATAAAAGGCCACCCATGTTGTCAGAGAAAGAGGTCACTGGACCACCCATGTAGTTAGACAGGCAAAGGCCACCCCTCTAAAATTGTTGAAACAGTAATGCAAACATGTTTTCATGACTCATATACCGATTTGCAATACAACGCCGGAACAGTGTCCAGACACCGACTGTTAAAGTCCGTTTTTGCCGGTTTCCATGGCTGCAGGTGCTTGAAAACAGTATATTTCCGCTTTTTCCTTTCTCTCTCTCTTTAAAACCTGTAGAAATACAGTAATACAACTTTAATGGCCATGTTTTGCTTCTAAAAAACCAGTAGTTCGATGTTTAATGTTTCCCTTGAAGAGTTCAATGGGCATCGTTGACGGACGTCTCTATTGGAAACGAGACTAGATACGCCCGATTTTCCAAAACTGAAACGTGTTATTAAAAATTTTCTATTTCACTTTTTCATAAAACAAACCCATTTGTTTATTCTTTTATTTTACAGTAAAGCTATCCATTTACACAAAAATTCATAAATTTTTTGATTTCACTCAAGGGGAATTGGAGGAGTGAATCCAAAAACAATGTAGTCGTATTTGAAGATTTTCATAAGGAGTTTGAGATGTGTCTCGCTTGACATCAACTTTTGCTGGATTTCTTGACGATGATTGGAGAATTTTGTGGTGTGTTGGGTTCTGTCTGAAAAGGGATGGAGTTCACGGTCACACATACAAGCACATATACACACTTGTTCACTCACAGATACACTCACCCATGTACACTCACACATACACCTTCACACATTCACACATACACACATACAAACTCATAACACTTACAAACACACACACACATTTAAACACATTCACACACACATTCACACACACACATACACACTCACACTCACGCCGTATTCACACACTCATACACTCACACACACACTCTCACATGTACACTTGTTCACTTTCAGACACATGCACATACACATACACATACACACCTACATATCTTCACACCCACACATGCACACACATATATACACACACGTGCACGCATACACTCTCACACTCACACACTCACATATTCACATACTCACACACTAACACAATAACTTACTCACACACAATCACACTTGCATATACACACATACACTCACATACTCACATGTATACATACATAATACATACATACATATACTCCTCGCCCATCGAGCTTGGAATGAGATTAAACAAACCTGCACATCTAACTAGCAAGAGAGCGCGCACAATGAGGAGAAACAGAGTACATTAGCATAACCATGGCCATTTTCAATTGACAATCTCGATGGGCGAGGGGTATACATACATTCACGCTCACACACTCACACGCTCACTGGTTTACTCAATCACTCAATCACCCATACTTTTACTCACTTTGGTTACTTCCATAGTTCCCAGACAAGCTTGTTCTGATATAATCCAATTTGTGAGGCTCAACACCGTGTTTGCCCAGAAAACCGTAAAGTTCCTCTTTCATCGATATGTCGCTCTCCCTATCGTCTCCATACTTCAGGTAGCTGTAGTTTCCTCCTTCATCGAAAAGATCGCAGTACCTAAGAATTGTGTGTATATGTGTGTATGTGAGAGAGAGAGTGTGTGTGTGTGTGTGTGTTTCACATACTCACCATGTCTGTGGAGCCATGTGCTGTGTTTCAAAAGAAGGATAGATATAGGAATTCAAACTTTTGCTGACATCCCAATGAGTCGCCGAGATATTCATGACCTCTTTGTAAAGACCCTCAACGGCACAGAGAACATCTTGGTTACAGCCGTAGCAATAGGTTTTGTCACTGAAAAACAGTAGAGTAATGTGGTTTAAGTTTTTTTTCTTACTCATAACACTTGTTTACGAATCCACTGAGGAAACGTTGGATTGGGTCTCTGATTACAAAGAGGGTGTCATGTTCGAATGGCATCACCAGGTGTTTGTCGATTGTGAATTTGGCCTCGTTTCTGTCCATGCAGAATCTGAATAGAAGAGTTAGAGGGAGAGAGAGAGGGAGAGAGAGAGAGAGAGAGATAGATAGAGAGAGATAGATAGAGAGAGATAGAGAGAAAGAGACAGAGACGCAGAGGGAGGGGGAGAGACGCAGAGTGAAGTCAGAGACGCAGACACACAGTTTGACCTACCTTTCCTCCCAAATATCCTTCGTTATCGATTTATTATTCTTAATAAATCCATCCGTATCATACAAATAACACATAAAACCTTGTAAAACAGTACACATAGCTTTTTCCACAATACAACCAGAAATTTTATATTGAGGGGCCATCTAAAACAAAATTTTAAATTTTTTTGAATTTTTTTTATAAATTTTAAAAAGTTGAAACTTTTAAAAAGTATTTTAATTTAAAAATGTATAAAATTACCCTATAATGAGACTTCATTCTAACAAAAGGGCGAGGCACTTCACTTGAAAGATTGAAATCTAAAATTATTTTTATTTAAATCAAAATTTTTAAATTACCTTGATTTTTCAGTGCTTCAATTCTTGACCAAACTTCTTTTGAGTAATCAATTCTGGAGCCAATATTCAAATTCTGAAAATTGATATTAAAATTTTAAACTTTAAAAAGGTAAAAATTAACTTACATGAGTCAATTCATTACTTAGGGTAAAGAAGGTTAGAAATGAAGCAATACATAGTAACGTGATTTTCTGAAAATGGATTTTGATTTTTGAAATTAAAAAAACGATTTTAGAAAAATAGAAAAAAATGGACTTACAATATGGCTGTCGATGTATGTTTCGAAGAAATTGGTCATTTAGGCTGAAAAATGAGGTTTGGAGAGAGAGAGAGAGAGAGAGAGAGAGAGAGGGGAGCGCAAGGCACTGTGAAGGCTTGGGATTTAACCTATCCCTGAATCCCTTTCAAACTCGTTTTGTAGAAAGACAGGCGGATTACGGTAGTTCAGATAACCGTCCAGATGTGACGCGCGATTCGGCACGGACAGGGTGATCACAGTAGATCAAGGAATCGGTTTGATCTTGCGATGCCAGGATCTGGAGATCTACGGTTAAAAAAAGTCCTCTTTGGGTGGTCTGTGGTTACCAAAAGGATCCCAAATAGGCGGCCTACGGTTACCTGAAGCGGCCCATAAAGGCAACTAATGGATACCAAAAGCAGTTCACTTAGGCGGCCCAAGGCTACCAGAAGCGGCCCGGTTAGGCGGTCTATGGTTACCAGAACCGGACGGACAAGGCGGCCTAAGGCTACCAGAAGCGGTTTAATTGGGCGACCTAAGGTTATCATAAGCGGTTCAAATAGGCGGCCATAAGCTACCAAAGCGGCCCTTTAAAGCGCCCTAAGGTTACCAGAAGCGGCCCGGTTAGGCGGCCTACGGTTACCAGATGCGGCCCGATAAGGCGACCTCTGGTTACTAGAAGCAGAAGAACAAGGCGACCTAAGGCTACCAGAAAGCGGCTAAGAATCAATGACTACCCTTTGACCTAAAGCCGGAAAGCGGCCCCTAGGCGGCCGAAGGCAGACAACCAAAAATGGTAAAATCTGATTGAATTGTAAAAACATAGAAATCTTCAATTTTAGTTTTAAAACTGCCGAAAAGTGAAAATCCAGTTTGTTTCATTTAGCGATTGCACTTTTGCGAGATTGCTTTGCGATTTCAGCACAAAACAGAGGATCAAGGGATCACAGCGATCCATTGGACCGGCCTGCGGAAATCAGAGAATGTGGATCACAGAAGAGAGAGAGAGAGAGAGAGGAGCAAGTGAATGAAACGGCGTTTACTTTAACCTAATCCTGTATCCTTTTAATACTCGTTTTGAAGTAATCCATCAATTTACGGTAGTTTAGATTATCGTCGCGATTTGGCGCAACTTTTGGCTGGGCATGGTGGTCTCAGGGGATCAAGGAATCACCTTGATCTTACGATGCCAGGATCGAGAGATCTCTGCCGTAAGCAAATATAGGGGTGGTCTATCGCTGAAAAGTACCCTTATTAGGTGGCCGAAGGCTACCAAACGCGGCCTAAGCCTACCTGAAGAGGCATGAAGGCGGGCTATGGTTACTAGAAGTTCCAATAAGGCAGCCTATAAAAAAACCTCAGTTTTTTAGCTGGAAAAGTCTAGAATGAGCAAATCATGTCAAAAATTCATATTGTTTGATAGCTTTGCGACTTCACAAAAAAGAGAATCCAGGGATCGCACTGATTCATTGGAGCGGTCGATTTGCTTAACAAGTTACTGTAAACAACGAAAAGAAGGCAAAAAAGTCAATTTGGCATTTCCTTGAGAATTTCCTTAAAATGTTGAATAGAGACACCCGCTTCTGAATCACAATGGTTTCTTAGAAAAGGTACCGAAAGCAATCAGAAAACCAATCGACCAAGCGAAAAATGTGCGTACATTTGTGTTGAGAGAAATCAAAAAAATTGATTGATCAGAATTGGGGAACTGGGATTTTTGGGCCCTCTTTGCATTTACATTTTGGGTGCCTTTTCTCTGACATGTACTTAGGGAGAAAGGTTAGCATAAAGCAAGTCACTGAGACGGCTTGGGCTTTAACCTATCCCTGTATCCCTTCAAACTCGTTTTGTAGAAAGACCGGCGGATTACGGCAGTTCAGATAACCGCCAAGATGTGGTTCACGATTTCGGCACGGAAAGGGCGATCTCAATAAATCAAGGAGTCGCCTTGATATTGTAAGCCTAAGATCTTCGAAACAGACCAAAAATCGAAAGAGACTGATTTCTTCAAAATTTCGATTAAAATTTAAAATTTGGCCAAAAACAGAAAAAACAAGACTATACGTTATACAGAATTTTTTGTGAACGTTGTAGAAACGTCGTTTGATGAATGATCTCTACATATTGAATACGGACACGAATTTCTGATTCACAATTGTGTTCCAGAAAACCGACGAGACTTCAATCAGAAAACTAATAGAAACGACAAGAAAAGTCGATTGAAGAGAGTCTGATATTCGTGATGATTTTATGACATTCAACTATATTTAGCTGAACTTTTGTATTTCAAAATACATTTTTTGAATTAGTAAAACGAAATCTTTTTAATTGCCAGTAACTTCGAATTGAGAAGTGAATCAGAAAAATGTATCGGTTAAATGTAAAAAAGTATTTTGGCCAAACTTTGCTCAAACCCAAAATCCAATAAATAACCAATATTTTATCAATTTGATCCTAAAGAATTATCAGATAAATTTTGGTCAATATCGATTTTTGCTTCGGGTTATTGCGCGCGCGCCCGGTGTATTTTTCACATACAACCGATACACAAATATACTTTTTTTTCAAAATTTTGAATTTTTATTTTGAGTCAATTTGCAATCTAAATGGTAGTTTTAAAAAACAGAAAAATGAATAAACATACTGAAACAATCTAAAACAAATCGATTTCAGTCATTTTTAGCGCAAAACAATAGAAAAAAGTGCAAACTCGCGCGCAATAACCCGAAACAAAAAATCGATTTTGGTCCAAATTTCTGAGAAACGTATTTTGGGATTATAAGAATGTTTTTGACAAAACTTTAGCAAAATTAGTTTTTTCAATGTTTAAGGGTTCAATTTCCTTATAAAAATTATTGTGAAGGTAAAAAAACCTTTTTCCAATTTTTTTGGAAAAGAAAAGTTTGGAAAAAAACAGAAAAATCAATTTTTTCTAAGTTTGAAAATAAGGCTGTCTTTTTAAACATTGTTTTAGTAAAAATCTATTTTGAAACATTGTTTAAATAAAAAAAATCCTTTTTAAATAAACTTTAAAATAAATCAGTTTATCAGAAATCCATTTTTGGTATCAGATAAATATTTTGGGAAAATTTTGGCGAAATTTTTCGGGTGAAAAAAAATCTGTGACTCTATCTTTCCTCCATTTATACCATCATAAAATCTACCTCAATCCGGTTCTCCCAAGAAAAAAAAACCGAAGCACTTTCTTCGGTGGTCAGATAACCATCTGGGAAGTCTCTCCGTCTGGCGCTTCGTACCCAAAGGCATCAAACATCTGAAATGCATACTTCCTCTTTCTCCTCTCGGGCTGATCTATCGACCTCCGAAACCCAAAGATTGAGAGGGTGGAATTCACGGAACATGCACTCTGATGACCCACTAACCAACTACACCAGATGGAGGCTTTGATGAAATCGCCGACTTTTCTCGCTGCCCTTTGATTTTTCGAGCGATTTTTCAGGATTTTGAGAATGAACTATGAAAACTTGTTTTTCTCAGTTGTTGCCCAAGAGTTGTAAAGTATTGGCACGCGATTTCTTAGAGACCCATTCTATTCAATAAATATTGATTAACTGCACTTTTGCTTTTCATAATTTATCGATTAATACCACTTTGCTTATAAAGTGTCTAATTTTCAACTTTGCAATGTTTTGGCACGCGTTCGCTTTTAAACCCAACCATATCGATCGATATTGATTGTTGCACATATGTTTTTCATCCTCAATCGATTGGCCACTTTTCGATAAAAAAGTGTATTTAAAACTTTGATAAGTCCTCGCACGCCATCGCTTCAAGACCCTAATTGAATTTTGCATTTTCCTTTCCATTATCGATTGATTGAACCAACTTTAGGTAAAATATGCAAATTTTGAAATTTTGCAACGGTTTGGCATGCCATCGCTTGAAGACCTCAAATCGATGAAAAAACTTTATTGATTATTTCATATAGTTTAATTTTTTTATCGATTGGTATCTCCTTGTAATTTTTGAAAACTTGCTGGCACGCGATCACCTCGAGATCAAATCAAATCAATCAATACCGATTGATTGCGCGATCTGAATCTGTCTTAATTCACTGTAATGAATTGATTAAAAATAAAGCTTTTAAATTTAAAAAAAAGTTTTAAAATTTATTTTTCAACTTTTGCAAAGTTCTGGCACGCGATCCCTTCGAAACTAAGTCAGGCCAATTGATAATGATCGATTTTACCTTCAAGGTTCAAACTCAAGCGATTAACGTCACCTTGCCGTAAATCGACGAATTTCGAATTTTTGCACGCAATCCCTTCGAGACCCATTCAAATCAATCGATATTGATTGATTCCACTGTCTTTCCTTATGCCAATGGCAGATTTTCAACTTTTGCAAAGTTCTGGCACGCGATCGTTCCGAGACCCGATATTATTACCAATCACATTTGAACAATCCCCAGGGCCCGAAATGTTGTCATTTTTATACCAAGCCATACCTGTAGCCGGAAGTACAACGTTTGACCTCTTAACGACCAGGTGCATAGTTTTTTAGTTGTTTTGGGTAAACAGGTTTCCTTTGATAAGAACTTTTTGATAAGCTGTTTTCAACCAAAACGCTAGTAAAGCCATAGTCAAGTTTCGTTCCTGCTGACCCATCAGGCCTGTGAAAGATGACTCTACCGCCTGTATCCAGAAGAAAACCTCAAGTAGGTCAAAAGTAATCTAAGAGTAGGATGTTTCTAAATCAATATGAAATACAATATTTGGTACCTTGCTCCAGATGACCCAAATCTGTAGATCCATTGCCTCGATTACCGTTCTCTTGGCCTGATCTATCGATCTAACCTGAAAAATCGCGTTTTTTCGGATCTGACCCACTACTGACCGCCAGGCGGTGGTCATTTTGGGATAAATCTCTTTCCTCTGCTTTTCTTGTGTTTGATTACCCTGTTTTCCCTGAAATTTTGCTCAAAAAACCATTTTCTCGCCGAAAGTACAGCCAATTTGGCTCAAGATAGAGGTCTCTGAGGTGTAAACACCTGGATCGGATTTCCTTTCATCCATGCACTCAGATAATGAAGACAGAACGAGTTCATATTCAATAAGAAGCTTCTGAAGCTGCTAACTGAATGTTTTCTTTCTTCTGAAACGTAAATTCTTGCTAAGATTTTTTTCCTGTTTAAAAAAATCAAACTGCAATATATTCGGCTGACAATGAAAAGTTCAGTTAAGTCTTTAAAGACGAAAATTAATTTTAAATTGACGAAAATTAAATTTTAAACTACTCATTTCATTACATTTTTAAATTCTGTTTTAGCTTTAAAAACAAAATAAAGTTAGTTTCTCGAAAAATGAAAAACATATAAGTACAATTTAATTTTTTATTGATATTCGTTTTTAATTGAAAATGTAAACCGTGATTTTAAACAGCTAATAGAAGTGTAATTTTAGTAATAAATAATCAATAAAAGTTAATTAAACGAAACACGCTAAAAATTTCGCTACCTTAAATAATTTTAATACACGTGGCAAATAAATACATAAAATTTTATTTTTTATTCAGATTTTTTATTCAAATTAAGGAAATCTATGTTTATAAAACAGTGACACGTGTCGTTATCTTTGAAAAATTTAAAAAAATTATTAATTGGCACTTACAAAAGCTTCATAAGAATTTTTGTTAATTTAAAAACCGGTGGTGTGGTGAAAATATATGAAAGATGTAAACATGCACATTTCATTAACTATTTTAAAACAAATTTTTGTGCCAGAAAAACTACTAAGAAAGTAAAGTTTTTAAAGTCACCTTTTATTTAGTAGAAAATCAAAGTTTATAAAAAAGATATTTTGAAGAAAACCGGAAAACATATCACTGATTTATAATATAACATAAAAAAAATCTGTTTTAATTAATCGATTTTTTTCTTAATCTATTTCTCTCTCTCTCTCTCTCTCTCTCTCTCTCTCTCTCTCTCTCTCTCCCTAACCCTCTAACTTCCAGATGCTCCAGACGGTCTTTCTGGTCTTCGCATTGGGTAGTTTATGCCTACTCTCTCTAGTCTACTACATGGATGACTATAAAACCATCTACAATCAATTTTCCCCATTTCTGAGGGAAATCATAAGCTCTCAATTCAATAGCTCTGATGCGGAAATTGATAAAACGGTTCTAATCTTCGCTGCCACCGGATACTTCAGTGGGAGTATGTTGTCACCAGGAAAATTTGTTCAAGCGTGTCCCCAGGACATTCAGGTGAGATTTTTCATCTTTTGGCACTGTTTTTCGCCAAAAACTCAAACTTTTTGGGTAAAATTTTAATTTTAGTTAACTTAACTGTTTTCAGAGCAAGGAAAGCTGTCTAAAACATATGTTATTTTTGATTTTTGGTTAAATTTGGGGGTAGTTACAATGACCCGTGCGCGCAATAACCCGGACGCGCCTGCGATAACCCCTCGAGGTTTAAAATGGATATTTGTATAAAAATACCGTATCGGGGCGCCCCCGCAATAACCCTACGTTAAAATCGATTCAAAAGGGCTCGGTAAAGTAACCGCTCTCCAATCACAACTACCGTAACCCTACTATTCCAGGCGTGGTGTCGTTTGACCGCCAACGATTCCGAACTGGAGTCCGTCGATGCTGTGGTCTACCACAATCGAAATTTCAACGCCACAGCCGGAACACTCGATGTCTCAGCCGTCCACGTAATGTTCACTGCAGAAAGTCCAGTTCACGAGAGTATGCGCTATGAACCAGGTGGGTTGTTAAGGCCGTAACCCCTAAGGTAACAAATCCTAAAGTATTTAGGTTTTACGTGCCTAAATCGTTAAACTTGTATACCTTGTCGTTAAGACCTTAACCTTGAGACATACCGTCATAAGGTTTTAAAGTCCATAATCCTTAAGCCCTAAGACCCTAAACGTTAAACTCATAATCATAAGTTCTTTATCCTTCAGCTTTAAAAGGATAGGTTTTAAAGCCTTAACCTTAAAAACTTAAGATTTTACGAACCTAATCCCCCAAGTTGATATTTAAAATATTTTAACGATATCTAAAAAACCTTATAGTCATTGCCAAAATGAAATCGGCGGGGAAATTTTTGCATATTAATTAGAATATCTAAATCTCTTCATTCAACATTGTCTCTCGCACTGCGTATCTCATTTCCGCTGCACTAAGGGTAATTTTGGCATGATTCCAGCTTGGCGAAAGCTATAACACTAACCTTAACAATTCTTAAGCTCATAAGGTTTATTGCTAATCGTTACAAACTAAGGTCCTAAGAATTAAGCTTTAAGATCATTAGATCATCCATGAGCCTTAATAATGTAAGAAGTTATTTCCTTAACCTTCAGATTAAAGGTCTTTCCTTAACCTTCAGATTAAAGGTCTTAAGGCCCTTATCCTTAAAATCTTGAGGCCCTTAGTTCTGAAAGCCTAATGCCGCTGACACCTTAAGTTTTGATAGCCATAATGTCCTTAACTCTCCAAAGTTTAGACACAAGCAACTGGATGATGTCAATGTTTAGTTAAGTTCGTAAGTAGTTAGGCCTTAAATAACTTGTCTTAAGACTGAAGCCTAAAAATCTTAAGGTGCTTAATCGTTAAGGTTTAAAGCCCTTGCGCCTTAAGGTTTTAAGATTTGTTCTAAGTCACTAAGACCTTAGGGTCTAAGGACCCTTGAACCTTAAGATCATAAGATCTTAATCCTTAACTGCTAATTGTAAGACCTTAACGTCCTTAACTCTCAAAAATTTAGACACAATCAACTGGACGATGACATTCCGTCGAGACTCGGACATCTGGAGCCCCTACGGATCTCTTCTCCCCCGCGCGACTAGTCAGTGCGTTTCACCCGAATTTCACTATTCTGGGGGTCTGAATATTCAGATTTAAATCGATTTTCAGATGAAACTTACGATTTGAATGCAATCTGGGAGATGAAGGAAGAGAATAAGACGGCTGCATGGATGGCTTCGAATTGCGGAACTCCGAATAAGAGAAAGGAGTTGATAAAGAAAGCGGCTAGTTTGGGACTGGAGGTGAGTTTTTAAACTTTAAATTTTTATTTTTTAAGTTTATTTATTAAAATACAATTTGAAATTCATTTCTATATCGCGTCACTTTTCATAGTTTTCAATGCGCCAGCGTTCCGCGCGCCGCGCCGCTAACAAATCGATAATTGCGAATTTCTTTAGAAATCAATTCTATTTGTCATTTTTGTGCTCTAATAAGTCATTTTACAGAAACAATTAATTTTTCTTCCCCAAATCTAATTTCGAGGAAAAACGTTTAAGAGAAGGCGAGATTATCTTAAATTTGCCTAGAAAACATGCAAATTTTGATTTTCTAGTCGTGTAGGGAACTTTTTCTACAGAATATAAAGCCACTGCACATCTTTTCTGACTGTTGACATACAGGGCAAATGGATCACAAAGTGTTAACATAGCTTATCAGTATTTGGCAGTGACGTCAGTTGTCATCGTGTTTGAAGGACGAATGGATGATACTTTTATGGAAGTGTAGGGAAAGACAGCGTGTGTATGTGTGCGTGTGTAAGCGTGAGCGTGTGATTCTACATGTATGAGAGCGTGTGAGTGTGAGTCTGGCTGTAAGTGTAACCGTGACTGTCAATATGAGTCTGAATGAGAATGTGAATGCGAGTGTGAGTGCGTGTATGAGCGTGTGCACGTGTGTATTAAAGTGAGTGTGTGAGTGTGAATGCATGTGTGTGAGTGTATGTGTGCGTGTGTGCGTATGCGTGTGCATGTACGTGAATGTGTCTGAGAGGGAGGGTCAGCTTTGGATTGTAATTGGGTGTGTGTTTGTGTGTCTGTGTATGTTTGCGTGAGCGTGAAAGTGTGAGTGTGAACTTGATTGTGAGGGTGAGTATGTCTTTGTGTGTGTAGGTATGGGAGTGTGTGTGAATGTGAGTGTGTGTAAACGTATGTATGTATGTGAATATGTGAGCGTGAACGTGAGAGTGTGATTGTACATGTGTGTGTATTTGTATGTGTGTCTGTGTTTACGCTTTCTGCATTGCTGTCTATCCCCTTAAAGTCCAATCTCCTTATCTTAAATGCACTTCTAACCCGATTTGTGTGTTCTTAATCTGTTTCGTTCATCTGTTTCAAAACTTAAAATTTCTCTTGGGGCTAGGAAACTGTCTTTTTTATTTCAATATAATTCACTTTCAGGTTGATATCTTCGGCGGCTGTGGAAAGAAGATGCCAGCTTGTGGCCGTTACTCTAATGACCATTACGCCTGTGCCGTTAAAACCTTAAGGTACTTAGTAAGGAGGTCTTAGTACTAAACTTCTTTTAGTAAATACATGTTCTATTTCTCCTATGAGAATTCACTTTGTGAGGATTACGTCACTGAGAAGTTATATCAAGCTCTAAAGTTGTATATGGCTGTTCCAATTGTGATTCAAAGGAAGAATACAGAAAATCAGGGGGTAAGTTCTCTCTCTCTCTTTCTCTCTCTCTCTCTATCTATCTACCTCTCTCTCTCCTCTCTCTCTCTCTCTTCTCTCTTTCTCTCTCTCTCCTCTCTCTCCTCTCTCTCTCCTCTCTCTCTCTCTCTCTCTCTCTCTCTCTCTCTCTCTCTCTCTCTCTTTCTCTCTCTCTCTCTCTCTCTCTCTATCTCTCTCTCTCCTCTCTCTCTCTCTCTCTATCTCTCTCTCTCTTCTCACTCTCTCTCTCTCCTCTCTCTCTCCTCTCTCTCTCCTCTCTCTCCTCTCTCTCTCTCTCTCTCTCTCTCTCTCTATCTCTCTCTACCTCTCTCTCTCCTCTCTCTCTCTCTCTCTCTCTCTCTCTCTCTCTCTCTCTCTTTCTTCTCACTCTCTCTCTCTCTCTCCTCTCTCTCTCCTCTCTCTCTCCTCTCTCTCCTCTCTCTCTCTCTCCTCTCTCTCTCTCTCTCTAATCTCTCTTTCTCAGATCCCAAAAGACGCCTTCATCGCCCTAGACGACTTTTCCACAACCAAAGAAATGGTAGACTTCCTAAACGTCCTCAAAGAAGACAAAGATCGCTACCTCGCCTACCACAGATGGAGGGAAGATTCAGAGTGAGGACCCAATTTCAAAATTGAAATTAAAATGTCATTTTCAGGGTTGAAGTGGATAAAAATGACGGATTCTGTGATTTGTGCCAGAAGCTGAGAAAAGGAAATTTTAAGAGCAAATCTCACAAAGACCTGAAATCCTGGTTTTCTACAAAGACGTGTAATAACAAATATGCCTTCAAGTATTTGGATGCTTAATTAATTCGCTTATTTAAGTAGTACGGGTAATTACATGTCAGGTGATAATAAAGTATTTATATGTTATGTTTATTGTTTTTATGCTTTTTTTCTCAATCTCTTTCTTACTCTCTCTCTCTCTCTCTTTATCTCTCTCTCTCTATGTCTCTCTCTCTCTTTCTCTCTCTTTCTTTCTTTCTTTCTTTCTTTCTTTCTTTCTTTCTTTCTTTCTCTCTTTCTCTCTCTCTCTCTCTGTCTCTCTTTATCTCTTTCTATCCCTCTCTCTCTTTCTCTCTTTCTCTCTTTCTCTCTCTCTCTCTTTCTCTCTTTCTCTATCTCTTTTTCTCTCTTTCACTCTTTCTCTCTCTCTTTCTCTCTCTTTCTCTCTCTCTCTCTCTCTCGTTCTCTTTCTCTCTCTCTCTATCCCTCTCTCTCTCTCTTTATCTCTCTCTATTCCCCCCTCTCTCTATCCCCCTCTCTCTATATCCCTCTCTATCCCTCTCTCTCTCCCCCCTCTCTCTCTCTCTCTCTTTCTCTCTCTCTCTAGAGTTAAATCTTTATTGCTTGCATTCAACTCTCAAACCGTTTAAGAGCCATTTGCTGCCACAACCGCAGCAACCTCATCATTCCAATACGGAGGAAGAGTATCGTATGGATTTGGTAGCTGATCGTCCGTGACAAACATTCCTCCAATGTTTTTAGACTTTGCAAATGGAATATCCTCCTTCATCTGAGTCGCATTGGCTGCATAGACCATGTGGACAAAAGTGCTGGCTGGGTAGTTATCTTGCCAACTTGGCTGAGAATAGCTCCCATACGCAGTCTGGCTGTTTTCGAAAGTGACAAATCGGTCCGCCACTTTTTGGATCACAAAATCTTCCGGAATGAGGGTTCCTGGATTTCCCATGACCGTATAACTGAAATGAAACTAGTTTCCGTTCGTATTTCACAAAAAGCAAAAAATTCTCCCCGGCCGGGAATTGAACCCGGGTCTCGCATGTGACAGACGCGGATACTCACCACTATACTACCGAGGACCTAGGGAGCTGCGCTTAGCCGCCGCTTATCAAGGCGCCTTGCAATTCGAATGAGCGCCCACCTGCAATTTTTGGACTTTACATAGTTGTAGACATCCTTGTAGTACTGTAGTATTGTAGAATTGGCTATATTGTGCATTTCATCGATGAAGAAGCCATCGATAGTGTAGAAAGACAGATAGGCGTCGATATCGGCTTTGACTTCAGTTAAAGGTCTGTCTCCGTAACGGGAAGAAACGTAGCCGAGTACTCTTCCACCAGCGTTTCGTAGATTGGTTGTGGCTGTGACGTAGTTGGGATCGCTTGCTGTGCCTATAAAGTGTATGTGAATGCATGTATGTGTATGTGCGGCAATTTGTGGGACCACCCCCGTAGAATCTTTCTAACTCAACTTTTTAAAGTTCTGAAAACAGGAAATTGTAGATCATTAAAAGCTCTTTCCGATGATATCAAGTGTTCTTAACTCTTTTTCTAAGGAAAGTGTTCGAAACGGTCAGTAAATATAGAAATTTCGGTTTTTGCCTGTTTAACATTCACAAATGCCGGGAACGCTCCCAGTTTTGTTAACATATTAAAATTGAAGTAAAATGAAAGATTTTAAAACACTAAGATCCTAGTTTCATTCTGCCGTTTTCTCATGACCCTCTTTCAAAAATCGCATACTTCGAAAAATGCCTTCTTATCGATTATCTTTTTATTTTGAGCGGCAACCTCATGTTTTTTATTTATAATCTTTGTTGTACATGTTGTATAAAATCAAATAGGTGCACTAAGTCAACGATTTGCCCTTTTTTCAATTCATGGGACGAGTTAAAAACAAGTGACTTGCACTCGTGATTTCAATAAATTGGATATTACTCGCTGTGTATCGTGGGAACGCTTGAGTTTTTATATTTATATTTATTTATCGGTATTTTTAGAAAAAAATATTGGCCGAAATTATTCTGCCGATTAAAAGTTTGAATAACTTAAATATGTAAAACTTTCAAAATTCTGGAAGAAGTATGAAGAAAGTGCGCTCCAATCGCACTTTTGCCAGAACTTGAAATTACTGTAAAAATGAACTAAAACGTATTTCCAAAGTTTACCGAGGTTATTTCGATGGAAGATGCCGACAAAAACCCTTTGCAGCCTGAGTTTTTAGGATTTTCTAAGCGAATCAGCATGTTTTGTTTCATAGTATGCCTTGAATTTTAAATAATTCATTTAATTCAACATGAATAATCCAAAAATATTACAAATTTGGTAAAATATGAAAGAAAACGGCCCCCATTACAATTGCGGCTGCTCCTGCCCGCCGCTGAGACCAAAAGCCCGGAAAACACCGCCTGTGAGGCCCCCGTTCAAACCTACAAAACTTGCGTCTACCTGAACCAAATGAACTTTTTCAAATAAGGAATTCTTAGTAAGAACCTTGTCTATTCATATATGCGGCACTCGACTTGATACACTGTGTTTGAAAAAATCGTTGCGGTGCCTACGTGTGTGGGCATCTGACCTGGTCCACTATTCGGATTGAGGATAGCCGTCGCCCCAACTTGGGAGGCCGCTGTTGCCATATCACTCCAGTATGTTCCCGCTGGATAGAAATAAGCAGGAACAACGATGTCCATAGCCAAAGCCAATGAGAGAGCTGATAATAAGAGAGAAAACAGAATCATCGTGTTCAAACTACCTTTCTGAAGAAGACCGTTTTATAGAAGTTGTGGCAAAACACCACATGCCTGTTTGTGCTCACGCACACATTCCAGAATTAGGTAATTTTCATAATCGAATTACAAAGAGAACAAAAAAGAACAAAAACCGAATGAATTGTGATCAACAAGGTGGGTTGAAAAGATTAGTTTTTGATCAGAGAGAGTCAAGGCCAAAAATTGCTTATTCGAACTGGGGCGCCTTGATAAGCGGCCGTAAGGCGCGGTTCCCCCAGGTCCTCGGTAGTATAGTGGTGAGTATCCGCGTCTGTCACATGCGAGACCCGGGTTCAATTTAGGTGACATCACCAGAAGAGCCTTCTGAAGCCCTGCCAATGTGCGAAGAACTTCTAACTGATCGGGAAGGAAGTCTATTCTCCTGTCATCTAGGGTGATAGAAGTAGGGGCTTCTGATTGAGGCTTGACCTCCAGTGACGCCCCACCGAAGATAGCCTTCAGGGATGGTGGGAACTTCAAAAATTGGGGAGTCAGCAATTCAGAACTTGCGAAGACAGATTCTACTGGGACTGAGGCTGGAGTTTCCATTTCTTGTCGAACTAGGAAGTTGACTGAAGCCTTCTTGTATCTGAAGAAGCCTAAAAGAGCCCTAGAAAAAGGGTCTTAACTCAGCTTTAAAGGGGAGGACCTCGTAAAATTGATTTTTCAAAGTCTCTTTACAATTGTTTCATTGAATAGATATCGTTTCCACGATTCTGAAACATACCATTTTTATATGATTTGGAGTGCAAAAGGGGCGCGTTTACACGGCCGTTTTACGCGTTTGCCGCACGGAAACACGGCCAGAGTGGGCGAGAGAGTGTTGGAAATGGGGAGACGCAGAGTTAGCGGCAATTAAAATGACAATTTCCCCAAAATTCAAGCGCTCCTAAATCGATTCATTTTGATCCAAAATGGGTAAAAATGGTATTTTTCGGAATCCTGGGAATGAGATCTAGGCTTTTATCGCAAAATCAGAAAAATCATTTTTACGCGGTCCCTCCCCTTTAATGGGAAAATTCTTGTTCCCTGAAATCCGAAAAATTTCCGTAAAGTGTATGCTTTCTGGGCTCCACAGAAACGGATGACTAATGCGCGTCCGCCCGTCACATGCAATCATGTCGTTGTGCGGGCTTTGTTTCAGAGGTGGCTGACCACTTACTCTTCAAGATCTGAATATTCTGAATTTCCTTGGGAACAACCAATTTCTAAGCATTTTCAATGAGGTCAAACATAGAAATTATATTGTATTCCATCTTAAAACCCTGTCAAAATGAGTGTTTCGTTGCTGAATCTAGTGAAGAATACGTTTTTTTTCCTTTGCCCGACGCTCACGAAATAACCCTGCACTTTCGTAATAAAGTTAATTATTGGACCAAGAAATGATTTTAGACAACTTTCCTAGGTTCTCTCTCTCTCTTTTCTCTCTCTCTCGTTTTTCTATTTCTCTCATTTTTTTCTCCTTTTCTCTTTCTCTGTCCCTCTCCTTCTCTTTTTTAGTGATAACACGGTTTCAGTGGTCATATATACCTTATCCTTCATTAACCTTTCCCAGCAGAGGGACATGGAATTATGGTTCAAGGGATTCTATGGAGCTGTGACCTTCTTCTGGACTCTTAAGGTCCTTAGTATCGCCAGGTTGGGTATGAATGTGACCTTATCTAATTCTAAATTAACAGATTCAACCGACGGATCTCCATCCTTGAGGACACCCTCTTGAATTCCATGGGAATCCAAATGGATGTGCGTGGGATTCTTTGTCCTCTCCTGTGGGTTCAACACCGCCCTCTGCGCACTCCTGCAGGATAAAATGGAAGAGTGAGTGTAGTTGTAACTCAGGGAATCACGCACA
>JAJQXH010000030.1:312500-360000 GCA_022343465.1 Oscheius sp. G VE-2021 | reverse complement strand
GTAGATTCCTTAAGGTATGTAGTAAGCAATATGAATAAGGAATACCATAACGATTTGGTTTAAACAACCCAAGTTAAGTGTCTTAAAGTTGTTAACGTTCTTAAGGTATCTTTAAGCCCTTACCTTCGGTAAGAATAGTATTTAAGTTCTAAAAAGCGTGAGAAAAGAGTTGCCTAGTTCCAAACGATGCGCCGTTCGATCCAGACGGCTGGCAGCACACAAAAGGGCTGCTGACAGCCGGGCGCCCGGGTGCAACTAATGAAACCGCAAAGCGCAAAGGAAAGACGACACCGCCGCTCAGCTCCTCGAGGAGTTTAAGCAGGGATGATGTTCTAGGATAATGACCTAATAAAAAGGATCTAGGAAAATTTACATTAAAATGCTTAAAAACGGTTAATTTGAAGAAAAAGTAATTTTAACTTTATTCAATTGAAAATTTAAGTCAAAATAGTTCATAATGTTGTGTAAAATTAAATTTGGAATCGATTGGTATATCGCACATGGCTTGGTCTTTGTTTTTGGTGGCGCTACAGTATTCCGCGCGCGACGGCGCGGCGCGCGCCATTCAAAAATCGATAACATCAAATTGATTATAAATGGTTTCAAATGCTTTAAAAAAAGCTCTGAACTTTGTTTAAACAAAAACACAAACGTTTTTTTCTGATTTTCCCTTGGGAAATCGAGCCTTGCCTGTCTTTGTGTTGTCACCTCTGGGAATTTCCATTACTTTTTTGATTAACCTAGGTAATTACTTATTTTTAGTGGTTTTAGAGAGAGAGAAAAACAAGAAAAAACCGCAGGAGACAGGTGTCATTGGAAGAGAAGAGTGCATTTGTGCAGCTGTCACCAGGGACCAGTCATTATTCAGTGCTTTCTCTTGTTGACAGCCGGCTCAAGACAATTGAGGTGCCGCGTTCGAAATTCGAACGTAAAGTTCGTGGAAAATGGCGGAAATTTCACATTTCTTTTTTTAATTATTGGTTTTGTAGTCGTGGCGCACTGGGCAGTACTTAAAGGCGTCGCAAGCCGTTCCGCTTATTGCACCGATGTTCTAGTGGTTAGTACTCCTGGCTGGCGTCCGAAAGGTCTGGGGTTCATTCTCCGCAGCCGCTCAAACTTTTTAAATTACTGATTCCGTAATTTTTAGAGCTTTTCTAAATGAAAACAATCATTTTTGACGTTTATGAAATGTAAATCCCACGATTAAACAAAAATTATCCACACAACAATAAAATCATGGTCAAAGCCGAAAAATATTTGAATTTTTTGACTTTTAACTGGTTTTTGCGGAATTTAAAAAATTATTTTTACAACCAAATAACTATTATATTTATTTCATCAGATCTGTAATAAAGTCATTTTATAAATACGAAAAAATTACTATTTTGGGCGTAAAAATGAATAAAAATTCTTTTTTTTGCATTGAAAAACTAAAAGTTCCACTAGTTTTACGCACGTTTGCCTGTAAATAAAATAGTATTTGACAAAAAAAAGTTTTTAACAATCGGAATTTATTTAATCTATTGATTTAATTTAAACAAAAAATATTGCCGCAGCGGGGAATCGAACCTGCGACCTTCTGCGCGGGAAGCGAGACCCTTGCCACTGAACTAGCCAGCGCACCATTATCGACGCGTTTATGTAAGCGGTGCCGCCTGCAACATCTTTTTGGGAGAGTTTTCCAAGATTTTAGGGTTAAGGTAAACAATTTAGGGTTCTTGAATACCGCGGGAACAAGCCGTTGAAGCCGTACAAACCGGCAGGTCGGAGGAAAAGCAATGAAAGAATGGTGGGGGGGGGCGTAGCCGTTAGGAATCAAATCAGCAGGCTCGGCATGTGAATGGAGCGACGGAAAAAACAAAAGGAAGAGCTGCGGAAGGGCGGAATCAATGGTCGCGGTGGTCTCCGCTAATTCCGCTAAATCCCCAACGCCAGACGCAACTCGTGTCTCTTGTAAACCCAAGCCACACGGCAGTTACGCATGGATTAGGAGGTTAATTGGCGACCGGTGGACCGATGACAAGACATATGGCTGCCAATTCGAGCAGACAGCCGGTAACTGAAGGGTTAATAAGGTGAACTCAATAAGCATCTACGGTGAGTGGGGAAAAGAATATAGAGTCAAAACAAGAAAAGCAAAAAGTAAGCCCGATGCGGGGCTCGAACCCGCGACAGCCAGATTAAGAGTCTGGTGCTCTACCGACTGAGCTAACCGGGCGGCGACAACGGAAGGCGCGCGCCGCCTTATCTATTACGACCCGGGCGCAGACCACATGCAAGGTTAGCTGTTTAGAATTATGCGAACACTTGACTTCAGCTACCGTAGGAACTAAGAATGTAAGAAAACAGCACTCATGTGAGGGGATGACAAACGTCTTTGCAGGATGTTTGTCAAAACGAATCATGTTGTTAGGATGCGTGTGAGAAGAGGCTGGGAAGGGAGGCAACCAGGAAGAAGAGAGAGAGAGAGAGAGAGAGAGAGAGAGGGGAGAGAGGCGAGTAATCCGTACTCAATTAGGAGTTCTTCCGCCTGGCGACAAGTGCTCCCCACGGCTGGCAGCAAGGATTATCGACAGATGGCTCGACCTGCGACTACGACAGCCTCCGGAGGGAGCACTCAACGAGGGCTGATTATGCAAACCCGGGGGGGCAAGGGGAATTCTGGCGGGAGGGTGTTTATGGCAGGGAATTGGCCGGGATTGACGGAGACATAACGACAATGAGGCGACGCATTGGAGCAACAACAACATGATTCTGGCTAATTTGGGAGAGAGAGAGAGAGAGAGAGAGAGAGGGAGAGAGGGAGAGAGGGAGATAGAGAGAGAGAGAAAGAAACATAGAAAAACAAGAAAAGTAATCTTGATCGGAAAGATCTCAAAGAGTGAATTTGAGGCACAGCGGGCGCCGATCTAATCTCATCGAGAAAATCTACTTACGCGCCTCGCCGACCTTGAAACTCCTTCTCAAAAGTGTTTCCTGAACGAGAAAAGTGGCTGTGGACAATGGGTGGCGGCCTATTTCCAAAGGCTGTCAGGCGGAAGAACCCAGAAAGAGACACTCCTGAATTTGTGAATAGGCCGTGGGCGAGAAGTGGCTGACTGGGCTATTTACACAACCCACTTTTTTAGACTTTCGAATTTCAATTAAATAAGCTAGGAACTGACGAAAGAAGTAAAGCAAAAGAGTAAGCCCGATGCGGGGCTCGAACCCGCGACAGCCAGATTAAGAGTCTGGTGCTCTACCGACTGAGCTAACCGGGCAGCGGAAGACAACTTATCAATCACGAGCCAGCGCCCATCCAGAGAAAGAGGAAAAGAAAGGGATAGACACAGTCGAGGACTGCAAGAGAGAGAGAGAGAGACACTCGAACGAAATTCGAATTTTCGTTAAAAACAGTTTAATCATGTATTCAGTTGATTCAAGCACATTGATAACAGTTTGGTTCTGAATTAACGTTGGCATGTACATGGCGGTTCGGAATGAAGATAGCAGCAACTTCGTTTGGTTTCTAAAAGACGATATAATTCTTTCAACAAAAACTCACTTGTTCCCGATGTGATGTTAGTTGTTGCTTTGGACAACCATCGTTTCCTGGTAACCAGAAAATGTTTCGTTCACGCAGCTTAACAAGTTCATCAGTTCTATCCATCACTGCATTCAGTGATAGTGTTTTAAAATGTGAGTACTTCTCTGCTTCAAAGCCATTCATGTTGTTGTTGATTGTCTCCCAATGAGTCTAAAAGAAACAGTTATACATGGTTGAAACCAACAAAAAAGAAAAACTTTGCTGTCGACAAGAAAGCAAATTTCAAAAGTTTCGATAATTGCAAGGAAAATTTTACATCCTAATTTCGAATGTAAGAAGCGATTACGAAAACCAACTTACTTCGGGGTCAAAATTCGGAGTGCAAATTGAATTTCCCTTCACAACAGCTGCTAAAATACCACCTCCCCAGTTCAAATCCCTTACTTCGTCTGAATATTTTGGGCATTCTTCTTTTTTTTTGAATTTGATATATTTAAAGATGTTTCTAGAAATGAAAAGCTTCTTTGTGTCGTCAGCATTGTGAGGGGATTGGGATGAGGCCAGCTTCAGCATTCTAATTGCTTCCGATCGTGCAGTGTCGTAGCTTTTCCGGGCAACACTTTCCTCAGCCGCAGTGGGTTTTACCTTAAAAAAATATTTTGTGAAAGATTGTATACTTTTATTTACGATTTTCAAAGAAAACACTGTTTTGCCTTCTTCATAACTCAACTAAAAGATATTTATTCTGGGAGCTAGTTAGAATGGGTCCCGCAGCGACCTTACGTTCACCAGCCGCTGGCAGTTTTCCAGAATTTTTGCAACGACCCGATTAAGAAATATGCTATATTTTAATTTATGTTTTATTGTTTTTATGGCTCTTTTTCACCTCCCACGTCCAATGATATTTATCCACGTCCAAAAAATTAACCCACGTCCGTAAAATTAATCCACGTCCGTTGGAAATCCACGTCCGTGGAAACCCACGTCCAATGGAATTGTTTCACATTACACGTCCATTGATTAAAAAAACACGTCCAAACATTTTAATTATTTCAATAATAAAGCTGTTTCACCTCCCACATCCAAAGAGTAAATATTAAATATTTTAGTATTAAAGCTATTAAATCTGTTTCACCTACCACGTCCAAGCTGTTTCACTTCCCACGTCCAATGGTAATATAACAACCACTGGACGTGGTAGGTGAAACAGCTTGGACGTGGGATGTGAAACAGCTTTAATATTAAAATAATTAAAATATTTAATATTTATTGTTTGGACGTGGGAGGTGAAACAGCTTTAATAGCTTTAATATTAAAATAGTATAAATAATGTGTATTTTCCCATTGGACGTGGGAGGTAAAACAGTTTGGACGTGGGAGGTGAAACAGCTTTAATAATATTATTATATTATTTTAATATATTATAAAATTTAGATTGGACGTGGGAAAAGAGGCTATTTTTGTGATTGGACGTGGGAAACAGAAATTATGGACGTGGATTCCCTACGGACGTGGATTAATTTTACGGACGTGGGTTAAATTTACGGACGTGGATAAATCCCATTGGACGTGGGAGGTGAAAAAGAGCCGTTTTTATTGGTAATTGGCAATTACCCCATTTGATATTTTTTCTCATTCTTTTCGAGGAAATAATCAAACATAGTTTTGGTTGGATTCACATTGTGTTTAACCAGATTCTTTGTAATTTTTGCGTTCTTAAAATAATTATGCTCTTTTCCTTTTCGCTCTTCTTTTTTTCATGAAACAAATGTTTATTTTAGAACAACGAGAAAAACAACATCAAAATGAGAAGCAACGCCAGGCTGTCACTCCAACAACTTGGTGAGGATCAATCATTGCGAAAATGCTGGTTGGGCCGGCCCGATCCGATTTATTATTGGTTTTGTAAAAGCCGCCCATTTTGCTTGGTCGAAAAAAGGCCGGCCCGTAAGAACTCATAGCGCTTTTCCCATTCGAACGGCAAATATTTCCGCAACGTGAGCTTCTTGGACCCAACGTTGTTGCAAGCAGTTCAGCGTCTACCAATTATTGTTTTTCTGAGTGGAGTTGTCACTTTTCTTACTCATATTTGAATTATTATTTCTGAGAAAAATTAATCTGAACTCGGAGCGCGGGCTGGCCCGCCAAATCATATTTTTACAAGTTTAAACTGAAAAAAAGCTGATTTTTCCTGGTAGAGTCCATTGTAATTTTTTAGATGACTAGTCTTACTGTGGATTGTCAGCTCACTTGTGATGATTATTATTGCTTCTTCTGAATGGACTACAAAAACTGGTACATAAAGCATGCCGTTCATTTACCCGTATCGAATTCTGTCTTTCATTTAGTACAAACAGAATATGGAAAAATTGCGTAACCGTACCTCAAGGTGAATTAGGAAAAATTGTGTCAGGGCCCACCAGATTGTTGTTATAACATTGACGTATGCGCCGTTTAAAAAAACTAGAGAAAACCCTTCAAATTTTGGTGAAACAAATTTGGTGCTAGACCCTAATTGCTTGTAGCAATCTGCGTCAACAACAAAAAAAGACAAATAATCTTGGTAGACTTCAGGGTTTGGTAATTTATAGGACCAACATGAGTTGACGGTCAAAAATTATCCGTACTTACCGGGACGACTAACTTTTCCAAAAAGCACGGCCCGTGAAAACCTTGGAAGACCTTTCCGTCAGTGCCAAAACATACCCTCACCCTTTTGTTTCGATAGCAAACATCCCAGTACATGTAAGCTAGAAGATTGCAATAGTGTTAACATTGAACACAGTCAAAATTGTCTCTCCACCTACTATATACAATCACGTAATGTTAAAGAATTTTTGAATTCGGCAAATCTGTTATCATAGAAGGCTTACACAGTGCCTCAGTAAAATTTTATATTTGTGGACTTTTCTCTCAAAACCGCTCCAAGCCGAGATAAACTACAAAGTATAACGTAATTTTTTCGACGGAGAGCAATCCGATTCGGCTAAATTTTGGCGCCAAACTTACTGTGACTGTTACCTATTATTCCACATAAATTTCGCGATTGATTTAATAGTCGAAAAAACATTTTTTTTGGGTGTGTTCCAAAAAAATTTCGATTTCGGTCTAAAAGTTGCTTGCGAAATACAAAATAACAGTTGAACTACCGAATCGTAACATTCAGTCGTTTGGAGACTCAACACACAGTATGGAATTCAGCAAAATGTGCAAAATGTCACGTTTAAAAAAAGTTTCATTTGTTTTACCTCGAAGGAGAGATCTTTTCAAGGGGTCTATTACTGGTTGGGTTAACGTACATGCATGTACCAATTGTCTGAGCTTAAAAAATCTTTACATTTTTAACCCCTGCGATTTTTCAAAACGTGCATGTTACTACCGAATTGATATTAAGGATTCGGGTCTACCGCAGCTACTTGAACCTGGTCACAAAATATTGATTTTCACTTAATGAAAGAGCATGCTGGCGCTGGACTAGGTGGTTTGCTGCCGCTTAAATAACCAGCTTTCGGCATTTATAAGCAGTCTCACATATCAAAAAAAAATTAAAATGGTTAAAAATAGATATTTTGTATTTTTTTTAAAAATCAGCTACTTGAACTCACCCCATTTTTTGTTGCTGCTAAATTCAGAAAACCACAATTGTCGAAATAAAACGTGTTGTCTTTGTCGAACGAAATGTGAACTCGATTGCCTTCTTTCTCAATTTTATCCAGAAGAGGTTGTAATGTGTCGGACAGTTTGTCAATCTAAAGTTGTTCAACTATTGTTTCTTATTCAACATACCGATAGTTTGAGTTTGCGGAGTTGGTAATACAGAAGGCAAAGTTTCCGACTGCACCTTTGTCAAACTGTGAAATGAGCTCCCTCATGCAGTCTACAAATTTATCTTTTTCTGCTAGCTGCTCCGGTGTCATCACGAAACAGATCAAGTGAATTTCCTTTTCGTTCCACATTGTTTCGACAATGTTTTGCAAACAAAGAAAATTTTCGCTAGACTGAGTTTTCCAGGAACCTATTCCAGGAGTATCCATGATCGAATAAATGGTGTCGTTCCATTTGAAATGATAAATTTTCGCTTGTTGAGTCACTGATGTGTTTGGTGCATTTGCATGTACTTCGTTTGGTGATGCTTTTCCGCACCGAATAATTCTCGTTGTCTTTGAATGTTCCTCAGGATATTCAAGTTGATATGAAGTCAGGGTCTCCAAGGGTTTTTTCTCAGCTTCATCAATTGAAGCGTGACTTAGATAGCTGGGCAATGAATTTATAAGCGTCGTTTTGCCAACTCCTGTTCCACCAACAAGAACAATGTTCACCTAAAATAAATTAGTTTAAAAGGCAATAATTGCATTTTCGTATGTAACAATCTTTTCAATTGAATTTTAATGCTGGTAAAAAGGGTCAGCGACCAAGTTATTAAATGACAGTGCCCTGAAAATGTTTCGACATCGACATGTTTTGCTTACTTTTTTATACGGCAGTAGTTGTGAAAGTTTGTCTTTTAGCTCGCGAGGAGGGTAGTCCACTTTGTTAACGTGATGCTTATTGTTGCATTTAAATTGGAATTGGTTGAATTCACGTTTTCCGCATCTAAACACGTGTTGATCAGTGAAAGACAAAAAATCTCACTTGCAATGGAAGGTAGCGTTTTGATCATACTCCAAAATATGTGAGCATGTCGAGCAATACCACCTCCGCATTAGTTGATTATTTTTGCAGTCTGTATTTGGGCACGGAAAAAGGGCGTCCACAAGGTGAAGTCTGTTTTTGACAAGTTCGCTTGTTGGGAAATCACGGCCAGCTGATTTCGGCTATGCCCAGTTGTATTTGATCAGCTCCTTGCATAATCCAAATAGATCATGTGATTCGTAGTTGCCTTCTTCCATTAAAGCAATTCTGGGACCGCAGCCGACTTTTTCATTCTGTACCACTTTACTCAATTTTGATCTATTGACTACAGCAAATGTAGATCCAAATGTTTGTTGCTTGCAGTCGTTAAAGAAAAACTCTGCCATTTCCTCCCAATGCTCTCCGCCCATGTCATCAGGAGAAACAAAGAAGATACACGCTTCTGAAGACTTCTTCAATTGACGGTATGTATCCTGATCAGTGATCATTTTAACATTCCATTTCTTCAGATTTTTGATAAAATCGTCAAACGCCTTTCGCTCTTGGAAAAATTCATCCATGCTTTCTTTTGACAAAGCAGTGGACTTGAAATCACTAACAAGTTTCTCTGTTTCTTTGCTAGAATTTCCTCCTCCTCTGGTTTTCACTAAGAGTTCCTTAACAGCATTTGAAAGTTCAACTCTTCTTGATTCGCATTTGGATAAATGTTCCTTCAGCTTCTGAATTTCCTCAGGGAAAAGTTCTTTGTAAAACTCCATCGTCCGCACTTTTATTCTAATTCTTGCAAGTTGTTCCTCGGCTTCGTAAAAGACTCCTAAAATTCGGTCCTCGGCTGCTTGGTCCAGCTTTTTGTAGACCGATGTTACAGTAACTGGCACTTTCAGAATTTCGGATACCTTTGCGACAGGCATCAATTTATACTTGATGGGGACTCCTGCGTACTTTGAGGGCACCTCAAACTTATTTGAAAAGTCATTAAGAACTTCGACTCCTTTTCTAATATCTGTTGGGAAGAAATTCTTTTTCAAGGGTAGATCAGCGTGAATTTCCAGTTTCATGTTCTTGAAACTTGCGTTCTCGCTCTTTTGAACACTTGCTTTTCCGTTTACATACGGTAAAAATTCTTTTTCCACAGCTGCTTTTAACTTTGTCTCGGTCGATGTTTCATCCATTTCACAGGTAAGCATTCCATCCTCGATGAATGGCAACCACGACATGGGTGGCATTTTCAGGAATTGCCCAATTGGCGAGAGAGCTGTTAATGTTCTTATCTTGAAGATTTACTTCCTCGACCTCCGTTTTCACACTGCTGATGTAGGCGCAGTGTAATCTGTTGCTGTCTTTCCTTTCTTCACTCAGGTATTTGGCGGATCCTTCTACTTTGACCATTCCTGAGAGAAAACTCAATCCTATGTCTCCTTTTAGATTTAGGGCCTCGATATGGTCCCTAGCTGATGTGGTGAAGTGGAACGTTGCAGCCACATGAGGCGCCTGTCTTACTGCGTGTTTCGTCGCTCTGCAAAGAAGGCGCCGCTAATAAAAGCTGTACATTTGCATGCACTCACGTCTTCACTCCGTCAAACACTCACTCGGTCACGTACTCACTCACTCACATACTTCCTCTCTCATTCACGCATTCATTTATAGCTTCATCTGGATGTAAGCCGTCGTCAGATGAAAACCTTATTGCGAAAAAAAACGGGTTGCGCATCAGTTTTTTGTCGTTTGAACTTAATGTGAGGAGGAATCATGTGGAGGTCTCGAACACCACGGGTGCTGGCCAAACGTGTGAGAACGATACTGTCAGGGACCATTTTTGAATTTGTCTCAATTTAAAAAGCTTGAAAAGTTAGTTTTAAGAATTTTTTAACATTTTGAGGTTTTAATGTGTTGTTTTGGGAAAATCTGGCCGCATTTTAACGAAAGGTGTTTACGCGACCATCAGTTTATCGAATGGTTGGTCATCACTTTTGAATTTTCAATGTTCCCGCCTGAAAAGACGCAGAAAACTCTTGTTGTTTGCCATGGTAGCGCAGCGAATTTCACACCCGTATGAGATCGGCGGCCGCGATATAAGTTCAGTCGCATACTGTAACTCATTCCCAATTGAAACAAGGGAAAACTCACGTGTCGAGCAAATTCCTTCCACTTATAAAACAGTCTTGTTTTGCGTCATAGAAAGCGCCGATTCCATGTATTCGTCCAAGTGCTGGTCGTTCAATGTCTTCGCCGATACCGTCAATGTTTTCTCCTGAATTAGTTATGTTTATAAAAGACTATGCTTACTTTGAGGATTCGACAGGATTCCTCCGAACCAAGACCACTTCCAACACTGGCGCCACCAGTGCAAACGAAGGCGATTGATCATACAGGTTTTGAAAAGTACCTAAATATAATTAATGTCCAAATTTTAAGGTTGTTGCAACGATAATCGATGTCATCCGCGGTAAAAAAAAGTGGTCTAAGGATGCCATCTGCGGCTGTCTGCGGAAACAGGCGGCCTGAGGATGTCATATGGGGTCATCTGCGGTAAAAAGCGGCCTGAGGATGCAAACTGTGGAAAAAGAGGCTGCCATCTGGGAAAACAACGCTAGCTTTCTAACCACTCGTAGCAATCATCCAATTTAGTAAAGGTTTAAAATAATTGCTTCGAAACTTAAAAATGGAAGAAGAAGCCAACCACTTCGATGAGTTCTGCGTTATCAAGTTCTCTTATCTTCTTTTGCTAGCTTCGCCACCAGGCCATCTCAACAGTGAACAATTATTTATGTTTCAAAGTTTCAGGAAAATCGATACACTAGAATAAGATTTCCAACTGCTTGGAATTATTATCAATTAGAAATTCAAAATATTAATTGTAATTTAAAAAACGAAACTTCAAATATTAATTTTCCATTCAGGACGGGTTATCAAAAGGAACCCATGTTAATGAAACGACGATTTCAAAACAAAAGAGTAAGCCCGATGCGGGGCTCGAACCCGCGACAGCCAGATTAAGAGTCTGGTGCTCTACCGACTGAGCTAACCGGGCGCCGATAGATAGGTGCGCGCGGCGCTTTATCAATTAGACCCCAACGCCCCGCCAAGAGACACGAAAAGAGGGGAAACCGACATGATAGAGCGAGGGAGTGGGAGAGAGAGAGAACCAGTACTTAACGATTTATGTTATTGGAATCTACTTAGCTCTTGGATCTCGGCTGGATCCTCAGTGCCTGCCCCTCCTCTTCTTCCTCTTCTTGTCCTCCTTCTTGGCGAATCTCGGCTGGAAGTGCATTCGGTTGGAAGCGAGGGCCTTGGTGACGTAGACATGGCTCCAGGCGAAGATGGCCGTAGTCAGCAGGCCACAGCCGAGGCCGCTCAGAAACGGATACAGGAAGTTGCTCTAAAACAGTGGAATGATGGTACGAAGGGAGGGATACCTCAATTGCTTCGTTTGAGAAGCAGACGTCGTCGTTGGAGGTCGACATGACCGCTCGCAGGGCGGTGGGAGGGAGCAGTGAAGGGAATTGGGAGAGGGGGGAGGCCACGTACTCACGTAGTCACATTATCATAATCGATAGCTTAATCTTGTTTAGAAAACCACAACTTAAAACATAAAAAAAAAGAATCTTTTTTTCGCAAAGCTTAATCCATTCAGACAATGTGTCAATTAGCAGCGATCAGCGCACGGAACATAAGGCATCGTGCCCGGTCTGCCTGCGCCGCCCGGTTAGCTCAGTCGGTAGAGCACCACTCTTAATCTGGCTGTCGCGGGTTCGAGCCCCGCATCGGGCTTACTCTTTTGTTTGCTTTGAAAAACATTCTTTTTGGGTTCTGAAAGTCTACAGAAGCTTATAAATGACTCTATATTTTTTTTCTTCGAATTGTTTTCCCTAAATGCCGAGTACAACCGACTAGCTTCCTTATTTAGTTCTCTGCCCTAGACTCTAAAGTATAAGTAACCAATCCACATCAGAATTATAGGGTACAATGGGCACAACCGCACTTTCCCTACTGATAACACCAAAAAAACTCAAAAGTCCCCTTTTCCCTCCAAAACAGTTCCTCCCTTCAAATTTCAACTGATTTCCATCTCTTAGGAGTCTTGAACCGTCAATTTGTGCCATTTCTAGGCTCCTGTAGCCTTCTGTGGCAGAATTCGCCCCAATCCGACGTGTTCACCGTCTTTGTAATCATTTTATCTCGTTTTACACTCTGATAAGGAGGGTAGCTGCGGCCGAAATCGACTAATCTTCAGTCCAGATACACCGCTTTTCACTTTTCTCCAGGAAAAGACCCTTATATTTTAATTTTATAAAATTTAAAAATTAATTACTCCGTTTGAATGTTTCAGATGATGCAGCAGGCGCTGCTCCTTTTACTTGCCCTGGGGGCTTGCTCCGCTTTTATTCCGAGGTCGCCGACCTACTGGAAAAAGTGAGTGCATGTGAGTGTGTATAAGTGTGTATGTGTGGCAGTGTGAGTGTGTGACTGTATGAATGTGTGTGCGTGTGTATGTTTGAAGTGTGAGTACATCAATATGTGTGAATGAATGAGTGTGTAGATGTGTATATGGGTATGTATGAATGTGTTTTAGTGTGTACGTGAATGTCTACGAATTTATGTATGTGTGAGTGAGGGAGTGAGTGAGTGTGAATGTGTAAATGTGTGAGTGTGTGTAAATGTGTATGTGTGAATGCGTGTGTGTACGAGTGTATGTGTAAATGCGTGCGAGTGAGTGTGTAAAGGAATGAGTGTGTGAATGTGTGCACGTGTGCACGTGTGGGTGTGTGCAAGTGTGAATGTCTGTTAGTGTGAATGTGTGAATGTTTGTTAGTGTGTAAGTCTGGATGTGTAAATGTGTGTATTCGAGTGAATGTGTGGAAGTGTCAGTGTGTGAGGAAGTGTGAATGTGTGTATGTGTAACTAGTGTGTGTCTATGTGTAAATGTAAACGTGTAATTGTGAGCGTACGTGTGTGATAGAGTGAGTGCGTGAGCGTGACATTGTGAGTGTACATCTGTGATAACGTGAGCGCATGAATGCGTGAGTGAGTGTGATTGTGAGTACGAAAGTGAGTATGTAAGTGTAAGAGCGTGTGCGTGTGTACGTGTGTGAGGGAGGGAGAGAAGGAGTGTTAGAGAGAGAGAGAGAGAGAGACATATAGAGAGAGAGAGAGAACCCACAACCTTCCTCTTTCAGGCAGCTCTTCGAAAAGCGCCTGGACCGCAAAATGAGGGAATCCCAAGAAGACTACCCCTGGCTCGAGAAACGCTGGTTCACCCAAAAGATGGACCACTTTGATCCCTACAACACAGGCACCTGGAAGCAGAAGTACTGGTTCAACCCCAAGTACGACAGGAACAATTCCATCATCTTCCTCATGATCGGAGGAGAAGGGCCCGAAGGAGTCCACTGGGCAGCCAACCCAGACGTCCAGTACATCCAATGGGCCCAAGAGTACGGAGCGCTTGTTCTCGATCTGGAACATCGTTTCTTTGGAGAGAGCTGGCCTGTCCCGTGAGTTTGTGAGAAAGTGTGAACGTGAGGCAGTGAGGTTGTGAGGACGTGTGGGCGTGAAGACGTGTGAACGTGTGAACGTGAGAAAGTGAGATGAAAAACAACAATGTTTTCAGGAACATGAACACCGACAGTCTTAAGCTCCTCACGTCCCAGCAGGCCCTGGCTGATGTGGCCAACTTCATCCAGACGATGAACCAGCAGTTCGGATTCAACAACCCTCGTTGGGTCACTTTTGGAGGATCTTACCCTGGTTAGTTTTACATGTGAGCTTGTTAACCCGTGAGGATGCGGCCTGTTCAGCACGTGGGATTGTGAGCGCTTGTTGGAACGTTAGCTCGTGAATCCGTGAAATCACTTTTTGAGCGTAACCAATGGAATTGTGATAACGTAAACTAATAATTTCTTGAGCAAATGTGAATGTGTCGATGTGAATAAGTGATTTTTGGCCTAAATGGAACGTGAAGAAGTGAACACGTGAGTTCGAGACTTCTTCAACAAGTAGCCATAAAAGTCATAGAGCTCGTGACTTCTGCGCGTGAGGACGTGAACTTGTGACAATCCTAGCTTCGAATTACCATATGCAGACGTGAGCGCGTGTTTACTCCGAGCAAGTGAGCATGTGACAACTTTAACACGTAAGATCGTGAGAACCTTTTAAGCACGCAAGAATTATCATTTAAGCGCTAGTGAGCTTGTTTGCACGTGAATATGTACATGTACATGTGAACTTGTCAGTTTATCGACACGTATGATCGTAAACTTGAGAGCACGTGATCAATAAGGCATGTGAACATGTGAGATCGTGGTTTCTTATTCACGTGATCCTGTGAACAAGTGCTTTAGAGACTTTCGGCGTCTATGAAAATAAAAGTGAATCTGTGAGCTTGTGAGCTGTTCCCACGTCAACATGTGGCCGTGACATCGTGAATAGTTGTGATTTAGAGCACGTGAAAACGTGAGCTCAGAAATTGCTGAGACAGTGAGTACGCGAAGCCGTGAGTCTGTGACAAGCGTGTGAATGTGAGTAAGTTAACTGTGACCCCATAAAGACGTGAGCTCGTTAACTCGTAATAACTTTTCACGTGGGCTTGTGGCCAGTGACATCGTGAGATGTTCCGCTCGTGAGCACGTGAAAACCTGGCTTCGTAGATAATTCATCAACGGAGTATGTGTGCTCGTGATTTATTCAGACCGTGAATATGTGAAACCGTGAATCGTTACAAGCGTGTGAATTTGAGCAAGTTAACTTTAAACTTTTCAGGAGCCCTCGCCGCCTGGTTCCGCTCCAAGTACCCCGAATACACCGTCGGATCTATTGCCAGCAGTGCCGTTGTCAACCTCAAGCTCGACTTCTACGGTAGTTCTCTCTCTCTCTTTCTCTCTCTCTCTCTCTCTTTCTCTCAGGACCCTTTTTCCAGAATACGCCATGGGAGTCCAAGACGACCTCTGGGTTACCAACCCCGCCTGTGCCCAGGCCACCAAGGACGCCTTCCAGCTGATCCAGAATATGACCATGACCAAGGCAGGAAGGTCTCAGCTCAACACCCAACTTCAGTCAGTTTAAAGGTCTATTTCCCACTTACCTTTAAATTTTAGCCTCGTCCCTCCCTTCGGCGACAATGTCACCAAGTTGGACATCACAAACCTGTTTGGAAACCTCTACAATGTCTACCAGGGAATGTCCCAGTACACCTACGATGGCCAAGTAAGGATTTTGGCTTAATGCCAAGGATACGGCAGTTTTAGAGCACAAAGACGGAGACGGTGCTGACTGACGCGGCTGTCTGTAACATTATGACGAATGCTACCATCCCTAACTTGGTGGATAGGGTATATCAGCTGATGATGTGGTACGACCAGATCTATGGAGATAATTCGGGCAACTTCCCAAATAGCTATTCGGATTCGATGAAGGACATTTCTAGTGGAAATCTGACTGTATTGGGAGGAAGTGGGTAGAGAGAGAGGGGAAAGAGAGAGAGAGAGAGAGAGAGAGAGAGAGAGATAAAGAGAAAGAGAGCAAAACGATCTCTTCAGATGATTCCGGCCGTGGATGGATGTGGCTTTGCTGCAACGAACTTGGATTTATGCAGACTACTGACCAAGGTGACAATGTTTTTGGATCTACCATCAATCTCAAGTAAGATTTCAGTTTTCAGAGAGAGAGAGAGAGAGAGAGAGAAATGTGTGTATGTGAGTTTGGGCGTGAATGTGTACACGTGTGTGCGTGTATATGTGTATGGTGTCGGTGCGTGTACATGTGCGTGTGGGAGTGTGAGCGTGAGTCCTTCTACTGAATAAGTTAGTGATTCAGTGATTGTGAGTGTGAGTGAGTGTGAGTATGCGAGTGTGCGTGTGTGCGTGTGAGAATGTGAGTGTGATCGGGATCGTGAGTTTGAATGTGAGAGTGTGACAGCGTGACAGTGAGAGTGTTAGTGTGAAAGTGTGAGAGTGTGACAGTGAGAGTGTGAGTGTATGAGTGTGAAAGTGTGAGTGTGACAGTGTGAGTTTGGGTTTGCGTGTGAGTGTGAGAGTGTGTGAGTGTGAGTGTACGAATGTGTGTGTGTGACAGAGAGACACAGTTGTTTCCAGTTACTTCATTGACATGTGCACCGACATGTTTGGCCCCTCCATCACTATGGACCACGTCTACAACATGAATGCCAAGGCTCAGAAGTACTACGGTGGTGCCGACAAGTACTACGTAAGTATACGTTTTTGACCGTAAACGCAGTGCAAACTAGCCGTAATAATCCAACCGCCGTAAAATAAGTGCAGGATGTAAAAGCAGTACAAGTTAGGCGTAAAGTTTAAGTTTATGTGTTTACTACTAGTAGCTACGTAAGTTACGTAGTGGCTACGTGAGTTTAAGCTTTTGACCGTAAACTCAGTGTAAATTAGCCGTAATAATCCAAACGCTGTAAAACCAGTACATGCTGTAAACGCAGTGCAAGATTGTCGTAAACTTCAGACTGATTAGTAAACACAGTGCATGGTAGATGTAAATGCCCTAGTTGTGATCCAACTTGTAACCGGTCTTGAACGTAAACGCAATGCAAGCTAGCCGTAGGAATCTGACGACTGTAAACATAGTGCGAGATAGACGTGAACAACATAGTGGGCATTAACCACAGTGCATGGTGAATGTAATCATCCTAGTTTTGATTAAACTTGTAAATGCAGTGCACTAAATCCCAAATGATTGACTAATCTGTACCGCAGTGCATTGAAAATATCACCAACTGGGTGGTCAGTAAACGTAGGGCTTGTTAGACGGTGAAACTAGAAGGCCACTAATGCAGGGCGAACAAGTTGAAAGCACCTAGGTGGCTTGTAAACACAGTGCAGGCTAGTTGTTGTCATCCAATGTGTAAACACAGTGCACTTTATTCCAAATGATTGACTGATCTGTAAGCGTAGTACAGTGGAAGTATCATCAACTGGGTGACCGCTAAATGTAGGGCTCCGTAGATGGTAAAACTAGAAGGCCACTAAACACAGTGCAAGTCAATCGTAACCTCTAGTGATCGGTAAACGTAGGTCTGATTAGACGGGAAAACTCAATGGGTGGGCTGTAAACGCAGTGCACAACAGTTGCAACCTCCTATGCCACTTGTAAACACAGTGCAAGCTAGCCATAACCTCTGAAAACTTTAAAAGACACCATTTTCAGGCCACCAACATCGTGGTCCCCAACGGCTCCATGGACCCTTGGCATCTCCTAGGAACCTATTTCAACAACGCCACCCTTGGAGCCACCTCCATCCTGATCAATGGCACCGCCCATTGCTCCGACATGTACCCCTCCTACGTTGGGGAGCCGCCCGCTTTGGCTCCTGCTAGGGCCCTAATCAAGAGCCAGGTTCAGAAGTTCATCCGTAAGTTCTTAGACCTTAGGGCTTAAGGAACTTTGGGTTTTAGGCTACGACCCCGTCAAGGATGGACCTACACCGGCTCCGACCACCCAGGCTGCGACCACCCAGGCTGTGACAACCCCCAAGGCTGTGCCTACTCAGGCCCAGACCACCCAGGCTGGGACCACCCAGGCTGTCAACACGCCGGCTGCCACCACCGTGCAGGCTACCACTTCAGTGGTTACAGATGCTCCTACCACAAGGAGTGCTTCAGGGATTTCCGCTTTCTTTGCTCTTGTTGCCCTTTTCCTTCAGCTCTAAATTAATAAACGTTTAAGAGTCAATGTTTGTTAAAGTCCAGAAGGCTTAAGGATTAAGGCTTATCGTTAGGGCCAAAGGCTTAAGGGCAATTGATTAAGGCCTGAGGCTATAGGATTAGAGTCTATGACTTAATGGGAAAGGCTTAAGGTCTAAGGATTAAGGCCTAATGGTAAAGGCCTAAGGGTTAAAGCCTACAGTTTAAGGACTAATGGCAAAGGTTTAAAGTCTAAGGATTAAGGTTTATTTGAGGCATAAAACCTAAGGATAAAGGCTTAAAGCCTAAGGTTTAAGGCTTAAGGTTGAGAAATAATGCCTAAATCAAGAGGCCTAGTCATTAGGGCCTTAGGCTTAGGGCCTAAGGCTTGAGTCCAAAGGCTTATGGTCTAATCGTAAGGCTTAGTGAATAAGTCTTAAACCCTAAGAATTAAAGACTAAGACTTTTAAGATCTATGGCCTAAGATCATTCAAAACAACTCCGCGGGTATTTTTTATTGCCGAGTGATCTACAGTCAGTTCCTTCCCTAGACCTCTTCCTCCTCCTCCATCATCTCGCAGCCTCCGACCACCACCCGTCCCCCCTTCTTCTCCTTCTCCATCGTCTTCTCACTGTCCTTGGCCTTCGAAGATCCGACGGTTTCGGTCAGTTTGTCGATCATCTTGCTGAATTCAACTGTTTCCTCAATTTGAAGGCTAAACTTACAGATAGATCTCATTCTGCCTCTTCAGATCGGCGTTGGTGGCCGAGATGTCCCCCCTTTTTCTGAAGGCTGTCCTTCTGTTCCAGGAAGCTTTTCTCCTGTACGGTCATCTTCTTCTTGTAATGCTTCGCCAGTTTCTCCATCTCCTTCACTTTCCCGAAGGCTTCGTCGAGGGCGGTCTCCTTTTCAGCCAGGGTGGTCCTCATCCCTCCCAGGGCGACGTCCTTGTCTCGGATGTCCTCCTTGGCCTCGTCGAGCTCCTGCTGCACCTTGTCCTGCTTCTCCAGGAAGGTTCTCTCCTGCTCGGCCAGCTGGTTCTTCGCCTGTCCTTCCATGTTCTTCTGCAGCTGAGCCATCTGGTCCTGGTGAAACTTGGCTTGTTCCTCCATCTCCTGCTCCATCTTGGCCTTGTATTCGACGAAGGAGTTCTTCTGGTCGGCCAGGAATTGTTCGTTCTGGATGGACTGCTGCCTCCAGAAGTCGGTAATGATGGCTGCATCTTCCAGCGTGTCGTTGGCAGTGGAGAAGGCTAGAAAGGTCAACGATGAAGAGAGCAAGAGAGCAAGAGAGAGAGAGAGGGAGACCAACCCTCCTGGAGCTCCTCCATCTCCCTCGCCGCCTCTTTGATCTCCCTGGCCATCTTCTCCGTCTTGGCCACTTTGTCGTTCTCCTTCTGCCTCAAGAGGCTCAGCTCCTTTTCCAACTTCTTCGCTCTGCCCTCAGCCGCTTGGAACTTTGCCTCCTTCTCAGTAATCTTGGAAGCACTTTCTTGCACCATTCCGAGGGCCTCGCTGAGGGCGGCCTCCTTTTCAGCCAGGGTGGTCCTCATCACTCCCAGGGCGTTGTCTTTGTCGCGGATGTCCTTCTTGGTCTTGTCCAGCTCCGGCCGGACCTCCTCCAGTTCCCTATCCTTTCTCTGCAGTTTCCAATCCATCGTCGTAAGGCTCAACTCGGTTCTTTTCAACTTTTTCCTAAATGAAAACCATCTGATCTTTCTAAAACATGGGTTTACTTGACGTCGGTGAGCTCTTCCAATCGCTCCTTGACGATTCCCTCGACTTGAATTGTCCCGTAGACCACCTGGCCAGTGCGAATATCGACCACCTTGTTGTCTAAACAAGTATTTCAAGCCTTTAGAATTAAACATTAATGGGCAGTACCAATGACGTAGAAGAGTCCGTCCGATTTCACAATTTCCTCAGTCGCCACAACTTTGTGGATATCATTCGCAGTGTCACAGTACCTAGTGTGTATGTAAATAGAGATACCAAGGAAAACTTACTTCCATTCAGTAGCGATCGGACAGAGGAGGAGATCTTTGCAGGAGGAACAGTTGACTCCCCAGTCGTCGGTGGGCAGAGTGACCTTCTTTCCACATTTACAGACGGCTTCCATCTGAGACAGGAATATGAAGATAGAAGGAGAGATAGAGGGATAGAGGGGAGAGGAAGAGAACTAAAGAGACCAACCGTCGGAGGAGAGGTGAGTAAAGGAAATGAGAGAAAAGGGAGTGAGGTAGGCTCACGTGGAGTCACGCATTGAAATTACGTAGCGGAATATGTCGCCTCTCTCTCTCTCTCACTCACTCACACTCTCTCTCCTCTCTCTCTCTCTCTCTCTCTCTCAAAACAACTCCTCTGGTATTCTTTATTCCCGAGTGATCTACAGTCAGTTCCTTTCCCTAGACTTCTTCCTCCTCCATCTTCTCGCAGCCTCCGATCACAACCCGTCTCTCCTTCTTCTCCCTCTCCACAGTTTTCTCGATGTCTTTCGAACCTGTGAGAACTGGAACAGACCCACGTAGCACTCCTGCACCGGCGTCGTGAGGAAACTGAAGCAATTATGCGACCACAGAATTATAAAGTGGTAAAATTAATAAAAAAAATTATAGCGGTCCATTAAAAAAAAGGAAAATTTAAAAAAAATTCACTTTATTTTATTTTTGTAGGTTATTGGTTTTTTTTAAACATTTTCGACACTTTCACTTTCGAAAAATAAAAAAAATTATTTTAGGTTTTTAAAATATTAAGTTTCATTTTTATTATATTAATTTTTATTGTATTAAAACATATTTGTAATGTTCTGGGTTTTTTTTAAATTTCGAGATAGAGAGAATGAGAGAAAATACAGGGTAAGAAAAAGAAAAAATCTACTGAAAGTGTCAAAAATTAAAAAAAACCCTACAACTTAAAAAATTAAATATAATAAAAATTTAAAAAAAATATGTTTTTAATTTTCAACTTTTTTTATGGTCCGCTATAATTTCTAAGGACCGCTATAATTTGAGGACCGCTATAATTAAATTTTATGGACCGCTATATTTAAGGGCCGCTATATTTTTAAGGACCACTAAGTGGTTTTAAGGACCGCTATAATCGTATGGACCGCTATAATTTTTAAGGACCGCTAATCCAGGACAGAGCCGTGTTTTTCGATAGGGCCACAGCTGGCTAATGTGATTTTCGAATTCGCCAGTTTTCAATTTTTGGCACGGTAATTCCCAAACTTCCCCGTGAACTTCAATTAATTCCTCTCAAATGAACTTTATTACAGAGATATCTTTCAGGACGACATGCTTTATCAACAACAACGGTACCTTCAAAACATGACCGGGTGGCCCAAAACTGTGAAAAAATCGCTTCTCTCAATAATCAACATGGTCAACATACAATCTAAACAACTGCTTTCATTACCCACGTGGATGGTCGTGGGCTCTCACAGCTGCACATGCTTCACCATAATGGTGATCATTTTTTCGTAGGCTTCGGGGGTGCGACGCATCGCCTCCTGACGGAGGTGGGGGTCCTGCATCAACTTGCAGATCAGTCCGACGCTCTGCAAGGCGTTTAGATGAGAAGAATGGGACAAAAGTACCGTGGTCTTGGATACTATGGCCCTCATAGGCTTTCCGGTGCGATGGTGGCCAATGTGGAGATTCGAGTCGCTGGCCACGGCCCTGCTGCTGCCGTCCGTAGTGGACGTTCCTCCGCTGATGGCCGAGACGCTGGGGCGAGCACGCTCGCGGTTCCTCGGGCCGGCCGCTGAAAGCAGAAACATTAGCATTCGGCAGCAGAATGATTGGCTCTATCCTGGATTAGCGGTCCTTAAAATTATAGCGGTCCTTACGACTATAGCGGTCCTTAAAACCATATAGCGGTCCTTAAAATGTGATCATAGCGGTCCTTAAATTACAGCGGTCCTTAAAAAAATTTTAAAAAATTATTTTTATTATATTTTATGTTTGCAATGTTTTCGTTCGTTTCGGTTTATATTTTCGACACTTTCAGTAGATTTTCTCTCTTTCTTGTCCTTTGATCTCTCTGTCTCTCTAACAAAACATATATGGGAAGGATGTGTTTCACTTCTTTGATTAGAAAATAAAACTAGGAGAAGATGGGCGAAGAAACGAACGAAAACATTGCAAACATACAATATAATAAAAATAATTTTTTTTAAATTTTGTTTATTTTTAATTTTTTTTAAATTTTTAATTTTTTATCAAATTTTTTATCAAGGACCGCTATTATCAAATTTTAAGGACCGCTAATCCAGGATAGAGCCGAATGATTTTGGGAATCCAAGAAACGAAAGTACTCACGAGCCTTGGGGCATCGAGCAGCCAAATGTCCCAGATTCTGGCAATTGTAGCACCCTGAACAAGGCAATTAGACCTCAAAGATTGAAGAAGACATACTGACTGTATCCGCGTGGCTCGTACTGTAGCATTCGTCCGCGTGGTGGCCGTACCTGGCACACCTCTCACACTTCTGGCAGATGCGTCCTGAAATGGGACCGTTGAAGCGGTCAACAAAAGGAACCGACTCTTGGCAATCTCCCTGGGAGACAAGTTCCCTCCCAGTCCTTGCGCAGCAACGGCGCCGACCCCACCACTAAGATCCCAAGGGGGGAGGAGAGAGGCGGGCTTCGTCCACACGCCTTCCAGAAGAGGTCTGGGCTTCGGCAGCTGCTGGACCTCCTGCGGGCGCCATTCAGATTCGCTCCTGCGTCCACCTCCTCGACGGCGGGCAGACGATCCTCTACCACCGGACGTCCCTGAAATTAGGAATATGAGAGAAAGAAAGAAAGAGAGATGGAGAGGAAACGGCTCTATCCTGGATTGGCGGTCCTTAAAAATTATAGCGGTCCTTAAATATTACAGCGGTTCATAAAATTTCATTATAGCGGACCGCTATTAGCGGTCCATAAAAAAGTTGAAAATTTAAAAACATTTTAAATTTTTTTTACTATATTTCATTTTTGTAAGTTTTTGGTATTTTTTAAAATTTGAAACATTATAAAAATATATTCAATATAATAAAATTGAAACTCAATATTTAAGAAAATTTTAATTATTTTTTTGTTAATGTTTTTTGAAAGTTTTTGTTAATGTTTTTTGAAAGTGAAAGTGCCAAAAAAATTTTAAACCAACCAAAAACTTACGAAAATGAAATATGATAAAAATAATTTTCTTAATTTTCAACATTTTTATGAACCGCTATAATTTCCAAGGACCGCTATAATTTAAGGACCGCTATGTGGTTTTAACGACCGCTATAGTCGTATGGACCGCTATAATTTTTAAGGACTGCTAATCCAGGATAGAGCCGAGGAAACTCACTCGAGCGACTGGTGCGCTTGGACATCATGGCCATGTCATCATTGGAGCAGCCGAATCCGCTGTTCCTGGCTCCCATATCCATCGAAAACTTGTTGTCGTTGTTGTTCATCATATCTTCGTATCCGTGCTTCATGCCTGCAAAAGAAGAAATGAGTGACTGGGGGCCGATTTGGTGGAAGCTTCCAAATTAGATGCTAATCGCCAAATACTAACTAAAAGAATTAACTCACCCTCTTTCTGGCTCTTCTTCATAACATCTTTTCCCAGTTCCTTCGCCAGCCAACGAACGTCGAGCTGTACTTCATTCGGCTGGGTGGCGACGGGCAATCCAAAGCCCTCGTTGGTGATGGGAACTCCAAATCCTTTGCTGGCGGTTCCTCCGAATCCTTCAGTGGCGACGGGGTTTCCAAAACCTCCAGGAGAAACGGGCCCTCCAAATCCACCTCCATTGTAGGCGTCCAGTTCAATCTTGGCATCGAAGGTGCTGTCTCCGAAGCCACCGTCCACGGGGGAAGGGATCGCGAGTGCGGGCGGCGGCTGATTGAACGAGTTCGCCTCAAACGGCATATTCTCCAAAGGGGGCATCGGCTTCAGCAGCTGGCGGACGGAATTCAGGAGGGGAGGCGGCAGGTTGAGATTCAGCGGAGGCGGCTGGTCGAATGAGTTGGTCATCGCGAGCGGCATCTGGTTGTCGCTGTTGAAGGCGTTGGGCACTGGAGCGACGGGGAGAACGAAGGAGCCGCCGAACGCCTCTGAGATCGCGGAAAAGGCGCTGAAGTTGTCTGAAAATGAAACATTAGGATAATTCAGGGAATACCTATTTTAAACGAATTCAGAAAAAAAAGGTTTAATCCTGGTTTTCCGGATTTTTAGAAAATTACCGGGCCTTGAAAATAATACCGGACCTTTGATGTTGTTACCGGACCTTTGAAAAATTACCGGATCTTAAATTTTTACCGGATTTTTGAGGAATTGGTCATTTTTCAAATTTTTTTGTCAGATTTTCGCAATTTTACCGGATGTTTAATTTTGGCTCTGTTTCACCCCCAACATCCAACAAAATTTATCCACGTCCTTAGAAAAAAAAGGTCCGCTATTTTTTCATTTTCATCATTAGTCCGCTAAGATTAAAAAGAGCCAAGCATATTCCTTAAAATCCGGTAATTTCTATAGAATCCGGTAAACCAGGATTGAACCAGAAAAAATAATCTCAAATAATCTTGAGCCTCCAATAAAACAACAAAAAAACTCACCTGTTCCCACGGCATCCGGTCCATTGTCGCCGAGGTCTACTCCGAGCTCGATCAACAGATCTTTAAAAGAGCGATTTTAAGCCAAACAAGCGAACTCACCATCCAAAGAACTCTTGCTTTCCTTTTTAGACTCCATTCCTAATATTACCTGAAAATAGAGGATTAGGAAATATAGAAAGACAAAAACTGAGATAAACAAGCGATAGCATTCAATATGTAACAAACATAGAATTCTTCTCAATAAAACACATCCAAACCAACGAATTACATATTGTCACGGTAATTTATATTACAAATCCCTTCTTTGGCTGATTTATACGCTTTACTATAGAAAAAAAAATCAAATACACCGAAAAATAAACATTTGCAACGACCAGCCGCAAAATGCGTCTTTTTTCGCTAAAATACGTGCAATTACATGACTTTTAATGTTTTAATTATATTTTGCATACTTTATCATTATTTTAAAACATAATAAAATCGCTTTAAAAATGAAAAACAACGAACCTAAACAAATTTAAAAATTGAAAAGGTAGGGAAGAGGTCCCGGTGCGGTCGCAACCGCGGTCCGCCTGCGAGCAGTACGGTAAGCCACTTGGAGGGAATTTCAAATTCACATTTTTAAGTTTTTCAAGCATTTTTGCTTTAAGAAACTAAATCTATGAAAACATAATTAATTAACTAAATTTAAAAATAGAAACATTCTCTGAAACAAATTCCCGAATTTTCCTTTTTTTTTCTTTTGCTGCTCATCTCCCCATCTAGTCTTCGCAGAATCCAACAAATCGAATATTTTGAAACAAGAAACGCCGATTGTTTCTTAATGATGTCCTTAAATAACCATCTTTCTGTGTCTACGTCCCTAACCTCCCTGGGTCTCTAGCCACATGTCTGAGAGTGAGTCTCTAACTGGTTGTGATCTTACTGACAAGAGCTGCTTTTCTCTCTCTCTCTCTCTCTCTCTCTCTCTCTCTCTCTCTCACTCTCTCTTTCTTTCTCTCTCTCTTTCTCTCTCTCTCTCACTCTCTCTTTCTTTCTCTCTCTCTCAAAACAATTCCGCTAGTATTATTTATTCCCGAGTGATCCACAGTCAGTTCCTTCCCTAGACCTCCTCTTCCTGCGTCATCTTCTAGCTGCCTTCGATGACCATCCGTCCCTCCTTCTTCTCATTTCTCATCATCGTCTTCTCACTGTCCTTGACCTTCATAGAACTGGCGGTTTCGGAAAGGTTGGCGATGGTCATGCTGAAATCAACTTTATTATGATCAAGGCTAATCTTACATGAAGATCTCATTCTGCCTCTTCAGATCGGCGTTGGTGGCCGAGACAGCAGCCATCTGGTCTTCGAAGTGTTTCTCCATGTCCTCCACCTTCTTCTGAAGGCTGTCCTTCTGCTCCAGGAAGCCTTTCTCCTGTACGACCATCTTCTTCTTGTAGTGCTTTGCCAGTTTCTCCATATCCTGCTGCATCTTATCCTGCTTCTCCAAGAAGGCTTTCTTCTGGTCAGCCATTTGGTCCTGGTATAACTTGGTGGTCTCAGCCATCTTCTGCTCCATCTTGGTCTTGTATTCGATGAAGGAGGTCTTCTGGTCGGCCAGGAGGTGTTCGTTTTTGATGGACTCCTGCCTCCAGAAGTCTGTCATGACGGCGGCATCTTCCAGCTTGTCGTTGGCAGTGGAGAGGGCTAGAAAGTACCATAGAGAGGGATTAAGGGAGAGAAAGAGAGAGAGAAACACACCCTCCTGAAGCCCCTCGATCTCCTTCGCCGCCTCCTTGATCTTCTGGGCCATCTCCTCCGTTTTCGCAACTTTGTCGTTCTCATTCTGCTTGAAGATGCCCAGCTCCTCTTCCAACTTCTTGGCCCTGTCCTCTGCCGCCTGGATCTTCGTCTCCATCGTTGTCTTCATCTCAGCCATCATGGAGGCCTTCTCAAACATCTGCCGGCCGAACTTCGCCTCGCAGTCTTTGACTTTTCCCAGGGCTTGGTTGAGGGCGGTCTCCTTTTCAACCAGGGTGGTTCTCATCCCACCCAGAGTGTTGTCCTTCCCGCGGATGACCTCCTCGGCCTCTTCGAGCTCCGACCGGACCTTCTCCAGATCCCTCTCCTTTCTCTCCAGTTTCTTATCCTTCGTCGCAAGGTCCGCCTCGGCAGTCGTCAGCTTCTTCCTAAAGAAATCGACTGTTCTTGGCCCAGTTGTCTTCTCACTTGACGTCGATGAGCGCCTCCAGCCTCTCCTTGACGATTCCCTCCACCAGGATAGTTCCGTAGACCTTCTGTCCGCATCGAGTCTCGTATATTTTGTTGTCTAAATGGTTGTTTACATAATTTCTGCAAAGATCTTTACCAATAACGTAGAAGTTTCCCATGCGCTGGATCAGTTCCTCAGCCACCGGCACTCTTGTCCATTTGGTGTTTCATTTACAGTATCTAAAACAATGTTTGAGATTTGGGGCAAATCTTACTTAAATCCTGGATCAACTGGGAAGAGGAGGAGGTCGCTGCAGGCGCAGTTCTCATACCAGTCGTCTTTGGGAACATCAGTCGTCTTTCCACAGCTGTCACAAGCGATCTGCATCTGAAACAGGAGTAAGATCACAAGCAAGCTAGATTGAATAGATGTAGAGAGAGGGTAGAGAGAGAGAGAGAGAGAGAGAGAGAGAGAGAGAGAGAGAGAGAGAGAGAGAGAGAGAGAGAGAGAGAGAGAGAGAGAGACCAACCGTCGAAGGAGAGGAGAGTGAGTGAAATGAATGAGAAGGGAACTCGGGTCAGCCGCGTGATCAATCTATGCTAATTACGTGAATTTCAAGGATTCTACGCCCCACGGGCCTCTCTCTCTCTCTCTTCTACGCAGCCAAATGCCTTCTGATGGTCCTACGCAGCCAAATGCCGCTTGGGCCGCTTTTTGGCAACCAAAGGCCGTTTAGACCGCCTTTTGTAAACCAAAGGCCGCTTGGACCGCTTTTTGGCAACCAAAGGCCGCTTGGACAGCTTTTTGGCAACCAAAGGCCGCTTGGGCCGCTTTCAGCAACCAAAGAAAGCAACACAACTTTTTGCTAATCTTGCCAGCGAAAATGTCTGATGAGGCCGTTGTTTTGAATCCTTTTAAAGCCTAAAAGACATAAAATCACATAATTTATGGAGATCTTCATTAACCAAAACAATAATGCATAACAACATCGAAATCTGAATTATACAACAAGGTGTTTCTCGTAAATCTGTCGGGCCAGGAAGTCGTTTCCACTGCTTCTGTAGATGAGCGCCAGGTTGTGGGCAGCGAACGGGCGGAGATCGTACCTGAAACTTACTTTTTATACCCAAAACTACAGTAACCCTTACCTCTGACTGGGACACGGCTCCTCGACTCCCTCGGCATTGATGAAAGTGACGACGGGCGGTGCGACGGAGAGCACCTTCTCGTAGAAATGGATGGCCAGGGGGATGATGGACATCTGGTGGAACATTCGGCCGATGTTGTACCAGACCTCTTGGGAACAGGCACGGACCTTCTCGTACTTCTTCATGAAGGCGATTCCCTGGAAACAGAGGGTTAGGGAGAGAGAGAGAGAGAGAAAGAGAGAGAGAGAGACTAACCCTGAGTGCTATCATATGCCTACTGCTGAGGTCCTTCTTACAGGCCATGTGGGTGAAAGTGAGGGCCAGAAGAAGGCAGATCAACGGATTGTTCTGGTTCTGGTTCCACACTCTCAGGTACTCTCCCAGGGCGTGGCGGTAGGTTCCCGTTATGAGGGAGTTGTTTCCGGAGATGGCCTGCAGGGCATGGTTCCCGGGGGCCTGAATTGGTGACATTATATGCTAATTAAGGAAGGTGGAGGGACCTTGGCCAGGGCGCGCATGATGTAGCGGTGGTAGCAGACGTTCTGCGAGTGGCAGAAGACGTAGTTCATGGCGTTGAAGATTCTCTTGTGCAGCTGCTGGGTGGCCTCGCGCTCGCCGTTCTGAAATGGTAAGTTTCGATCACAAAAAGCATGTCAAGCGGCCTTTGACTGTCAAAAAGCGGCTTTCAATTGCGAAAAGGCAGGTCGTCTCTCACCTGCACCATGGCGTGGAACCATCTCACAAATTCGAAAGCCAACGGCCAACTGCCGGCCTTCGTGGCGCAGTAGTAGATGAGGTTTCGGAACGTAACAGACCTATAAATGTCAGTTTATCAAGATCGTACATGGTCACAAATCCATCGTAAGGCCCTAATTGGACCACTTCTGGTTTCCTTAGGCAGCCCAATTGAGCCGCTTTTGGTAGCCTTAGGCCGTCTAATAGGGCCGCTAATGAGACATCCGCCACGGTGATGCGAACATAATTTTAAGAATAATTTTAACACCTACTTATCCGTCTTGGTGATCTTCGGCTGGAGGAAGGCGTAGCAGCAGACGACCAGACCGTCCTGGTACCTCTCCATCGACATGAGGCATTCGATCAACTTCAGGCAGTAGTCGTGGAGCTGGAAACAAGAGGCTAATGAGAGGGTTTCAGCAGAATATGCATAATTTAGGTTAGAACGGTTCGATTGTTAAAGGGACCGTCAGGGACCTTTTCACAGCTTGTATTTGCTTACGGCAAGCATTACTGCATGCGGCTGGACCACCCTTGCCGCGGCCGCCGATCTCGTACGGGTTCGAAACTCGCGGCGCTACCAGTCAGACAACCAGAGTTTTCTGCGTCTTTACAGGCGGGAATTTTGAAAATTCGAAAGTTACGACCAAAAAATCGATAAACCGATGGATTGGACGGGTGCGTAAACACCGTGCACATAGTTCGTTAAAATGCAGGTAATCCAAAGGTACCTGTCGCCTGGAATGACCAAAAATGGCATTTCAGATACAAATTTCTCCAAAACTAAGCATTTAAACCCCAAACTCTTATATATTTTCTAAAATAACTTTTAAAGCTATTTAGTTTAAAATAAAGTCAAAAAGTTCCTGACGGCCCCTTTAAGACACACCATATTGGCGTCCATATCGTTGGTGGTGCGTCCTTCGCTCACGGCCACCGATCCCAGCCGTCTCACGAACTTCTCCCAATTCGTGTTCTGGATCACGTTCATGGCAGAGACGCGGAGGGTGTTGCTCAGCTGCATCCCTGAAATAAGGATAATCAGAAGCTCCTTTTTCCTTTCTAACCCGGCGTATTCTTGGCACTGCGCCTCTTGGCGAAAACCTCCGGATTCTTGTGAATCTCGTAGAAGTGCGGGGTGAGCAGCATTCTGGCGCAGCGCACAAACTGCTCCACCTTCTTCTCGTCGAACAGGACATCGGCCTGCCGGAGGAGCAGTCTCTCGTCCTAAAAATAGTATTTTTAAAGATAATAGTGAATTTCTTCGATTTTCATGACAAATTTCTTTGGTTTTCAAAGAATTTTAAAGGTAATAGTCCAATTTTTAAACAAAAAGGCAAAAGAAAGTACCGGGAGGTGGGTGCAGGTGTCCAAATCGTAGCCCTGAAGTGTGGCCAGGGCCTCCTCGCTCTGACCGGCCTTCTGCTGAAGACCCGAGAGATTGATTCGGGCGTCCACGTGCTCAGGCATGAACTGAAACTTTTGGTTTAAAATGTGGTTTTAAAGGGCTAAAATGGCCTTTTAAAGGTCTAAAAGTATAATTTCATCGATTTCCTCACCTCCAGACACTTTTTGAAGGCTTCGGCGGCTCCGTTGCTTTCTTTCAGAGCCGAGAGGGCATTTCCGTAGATGAACCACAGCTCGGCATTGTATCTCAGCTCTCCGTGCTGCCTGACCGTCTCCAGGAAGAGTTTGCAGGATTTGTAGCTGAGACTGTTGTAGAAGGCACGGGCCACTTCGAGCAGATGACACTCCAGGAGGGGGTCGGAGAGGTCGCGGCGGAGGAGGACGTCCTTCAGAGGCTGAAAGGAAGGGATTAGAGAGAGAGAGAGAGAGAGAGAGAGAGAGAGAGAGAGAGGGAGAGAGAGAGAGAGAGAGAGAGAGAGAGAAACAGACCGTGGCCAGATCTCTCTTGTTCATTCCCAAAAAGCAGACGATCAGCCGGGAGAGCATTTCCGAGGGGAATCTGTCTTCTACGATCATTTCCACATTGTCCGGCGGAGGATAGGGGCGGACGAAGTAGACTCCGCCAAGGAAGTAGATCTGAAAAATAATTTGGTGATTTGGACGCTTCTGGGGAAAAAGGCCGCCATGGGCCTACTTTAGGGTAGCCTCAGGCCGCCTAATAGAGCCGCTTGTGGTACCCTCAAGGCGCCAAATTGGACCGCTTCTGGTAGCCTTAGACCGCCCAAATGAACCGCATTCTAGAAACGTTAGGCGGCCCAATAAGACCGCAACTGGTAATCATAAGCCGGTTGATAGAATCGACTTCTGGTAACCTTGGCCCGATTTATTAAACCGCTTTTAGCCTCAGGCCGCTTGTGGCCACCTTGAGCAGCTTCTGGTAGCCTTAGGCCGCCTAAAACGCTAAAACGAGCCGCTTCTGGTAACAATAGACCGCCCAATAAGACCCCTTTCCGGTAGCCTTAGACCGCCTAATTGGGCCGCTTTCCGGTAGCCAAATGCCGCTCTACCAGGCCGCTTCTGGCGTCCTTAGGCTGCTTAAATGAATCCCGTTTGATAACCTTAGGCCGCCTAATCGGGCCGCTTTCAGGCAACCAAAGGCCGCCTAGTTAGGAAGCCTCTGGTGCCCTCAGGCCGCTTTGCTTCCATCTCTCCTCACTTCAAGTGCATTCTGCCCCGCTTCCATTCCCGGTCCGTGGACCACCGTAATCCCATCCACCAGAGCCAGGATGGATCTGCTCGCCTCCACGTATCTTCCCTTCGCCAGCAACATCCCTAAATTCAAATTTTTAATTATTTTTTTAATATTTAAATAATAGTTTTTATATTATTAAAATTAAAATATATAATAATTTTTAAAATTTAAAAATTTAAAAAAATAACTTACCCAATAAAGTCTCGTGCTGGGCCGTGGCGTCCTCTCCAAACTCCCTGCTCCTGGTGATGAATACCTCGAGGCAAGTGATGGCCTTGTCTTCATCATTCGCTCCGATGTAATAGCCAGCTACCTGAATATGGCACCCATAAATTAGGAGATACAGTAACCCGCCAGTCGGATATTCTCCTGGAACCATTGGAAGCTGACTTGTTTGTTCGCGTTGTTGATCTCCTGCATCGCCTGGAGACGCATTTTCATGGCCAACGGGCGGTAGCCTGGAAATTATGGTAAGTTGCGGGTTACGGTAGTTTTCTTCACTTGAAAGTGGATTACGGTAGCTTTTCCCAATAAAACTGGCTTATTTTCCCAATACAACTGGCAATAAAGTGGATTTGTCCATTTTTCTCATTACGGTTGGTTTTCGTCCTGCCTTTTTAAGCAATAAAAGCCGCTTTTTGGCAACCAAAGGCCGCTTGACCTTATTATGCCAATTAAGGGATTACGGTAGATTTCTCACTTCAAAATGGATTACGGTAGAATTCACCGCTAAATTGGACTACTGTATTTTTTCCGATTTTAATTTGAAATTGGATCGCGATAGTTTTTCATTAAATGGGTTACTGTAGTTTGTTCCATAAAAATGGATTACTGTAGAGTTTATAATTAAAATTGGATTCCGTTAGCTTCCTCTTTTATGGATTACGGTAGTTTTTCTCTCTTTCAAAATGTATTACGGTAGGCTTGCCCTTGAAAATGGATTACTGTAGGTTTCTCCCTTTAAAATGGATTACGGTAGTTTTCCCCCTTTAAACTGGATTACTGTAAGTTTTTCCATTATACACGGATTACGGTAGCTTTTGTTATCATTTTCAAATAATGATTACGGTGGTTTTCCAATTTAAAAGTAGCTTTCATTTAAATGGATTACGGGCATTCTGGATTACGGTGGTTTTCCCCTTTAAATGTATTACGGTAGGCTTACCCAAGGCATCGAGGGCCTGTATCCTCTTCTCGTAATAGGTGAAGTTTCCCACGTCCATTTTGATGGCTAAAAATGGGATAAATTAGCATTCTGGGGGTGAATACCTCGTCCGTAGCAGGCGGCAGCCTCTTCCAGAAGACCCAGCTGGGTGGAGAGGTCTCCCCATCGAATCCACATATCGGCAGGAGTGCGGGGATTCAGATGAGCCGCCAGGAGACCGTATCTGGAAAGAAAAGAGGTTAATTTGAATATAGTCAACAGAAAAGCGTACTGTAACCGATTGGACGGCCTGAGGCTACCAAGAGGGGCCAGATTAGACGGCCTAAGGCTTCCACAGAGCGGCCCTTTCCAAAGTCCTGTAATCAAATTAGGAACCGAAAACTTACTGTAGACTCTTCTGTTTATCTCCCACTTCCGTGTACATGTCTGAGACCTGCTGGTAGGCGGCCGCATTTCTCGGATCCGATTTTATCACCTGAAATTCTCAATTTTAGCAAATTTCACTTAAAAATATCCTTAAAAAGAGGTCTAAATCCCTTTTAACATTAAAAAAATTAAGAAAAAAGGTCTAAACCCACTTCTAGGAGCAAATCGAGGGCCTCTCTGACGTGTCCTCTGGCGTATTCCACATTCGCCTGTCCCAGCAGGGCATCCATCGTCTTCTGGATCTTCTTCGGGGGCACTCGATCTGGAAATAGATGGTTGGTTGGGAAAGCGGGCTGCGGGTGGCAGAAGCGGCCCGATTAGGCGGCCTGAGGTTGCCGGAAGCGGCCAAACTTAGCAGCCTAAGGCGGCCAGAAGCAATCGACTTAGGCGGCCAACGGCTACCAGAAGCGGTCCAATAAAGCGGCCAAACTAGGCGGACTACGGCTGGCAGAAGCGGCCAGATTAGGCGGCCTGAGGCTGCCAGAAGCGGCTAAATCGGACGGCCTAAGGTTACCAAAAATGATCCAATTAAGCGACCTGAGGCTAACAGAAGCGACCCAACAGGCGGCTTGAGGTTACCAAAAGCGGCCTAACATTGTGGTATAAGCCTACCAAAAGCAGGTTAATTAGGCGGCCTTTAGCTACCAGAAGCGGCCAAACTAGGCGGCCTAAGGCTACAAAAAAAGCGGTCTACTTAGGCGGCCTAAGGCAACCAAACGCGGCCAAACTAGGCGGCCTACGCCTGCCAGAAGCGGCCCTCTCACCGGCTGTGGGAGGAGCCTTGAAAGCGGACTGCTCCGACGGAATCTTCGCTTCATCATCCGGCTCATGAAGTGTCTTCGGCACGACGAGACTCGAACTTCTCGGATCATTTTCGTCCGAAACCACCTGGAAATTGGATTTTAGTAGTTAAAATAGGAATTTATTAATTAAAAATCAATTTTAAGGCCTTAAATTACTATTTTAAAGTGAAAAAAAAACAAAATCTACCTCTTTGACGAGATTTCTGACGAAGAAGGGCAGCTCCACACCGAGAGTGGGTCCGGCGGTTTCGTCGGCAGAGGTTCCTGGCTGGATTTCGTCCTCGTCTTCTTCTTCTGGAAAAGTTTGTAAGAAAAGTGTGCGGCAATCGGCAGTTTGAAGGAAAAAAAGTGTACCAAATGAGCCAGTCAGCTGGTTCAAGCAAAAACCGTGCGGCAACCGTTTTATGGTACAAAATGGCTCAAAATCGGCATTTCCGTCCATAAACTGTGCGGCAATCGGCGAATTCTGTAAAAACCATGTGGAAGCCAGCTGGCTGGATCAAAAACCGTGCGGCAAACGGCTAGATGGCTATAAAACCATGCGAAATCCGCAATTTTCGAGAAAAATCAAAATAAAATCCAGAAAATGGCGCTTACCTGCCCCTCTCAATTCGTCCTCGATCGTCTGTCCTCCGGAAAGCCGCATAAATTCGTCGTAGGTGATTTCACTGCGCATGAATTTGGCGATCAGACTCTCGCCCTCCTCCGCCGGCGCCGCCTCTTCATTCGAACCTGAATTATTATTAATTTTAATTTAATTTAACAAAATTAATAAAAAAAATATAAAAAATTAAAGAAAAACCAACCTGGCAAGTCTCCAACATAACCAGCCACGTCGACTCCGCCGAGGATGATCTGCCCGTGGTCCGTGTCGGCGCCTTAAAAAAATTAAAAATCATTTAAATCCTTTTTAAAATCATCTTTTAAATTTAAAAAAAATAAATTTAAAAAAATATAAACAAAGAAAAACAAACCTGGATGAATAACTGGAATCATCGGAGTGAGATCAGCATTCGATCCGAATCGCGGATCCATTTCTGCAATAAAAATTAGTTAAAATAGTTCTATTTCTTTAAATTTAAATTTGAGCTAAAGAACCACTATAAATATGAATTTTAAAGTATTTAAAATGGCTTAAAATTCAAAATTTAAATTTAAAAAGCAGTGCCGCATGGTTGTTGTGAGCCTAGATGTTAGTTTCGTTGCGGGACCTGGGCCTTTCAGGAAGGTGATTTTTACAATGATAAACATTGTAAAAATGGATAAAAACGGTTTTAAAAATTGGATTAACGTTAATTAACATGCAAATGTTGATAAAAAGTGAATATTTATTTAATGGGTGGATTTTAGGGGTTTTAAAGTTTTTTGCATTCTCAGCACACGTGAGTGAGTGAATGAGGAAGAATTGGCGAATTCCTTATTAAGGTCCATTAAGGACCTATTTCCCTACCAAGTTAAGTAAAATCGGGGGTTAGGTCTGAAATGGTCTGCTTAGGGTTCCCCGGCTACCCACGTGGTGACGTCCCCTTTTGTAATTTTTGTGGAAAAAAAATTAAAATTAATTTTAAAACTGTGTTTCTTTTCCATTTCTTCCATTTCACCCACTGAAATCTCTCTCTCTCTCTCTTTCCCCACTTTCTCTCTCTCCCGTAAAGGTTTTAATGAAGACGACTATCTAATCGATTCCTCCCCTTTCCTATGCCTATTACCGCTCCATATACCCCCTTGCCCTTTTCAAAAGTGCAAAGTCAAGGCACAGACTGGTTGGCGCCAAAAGAAAATGGTTGCCTCTCGCAGCTGCGCATGGCTGGAACTGCATAACATCACAATCAACTAGTTTAGCCAGCCAGTCCTTCCTTTGTCTTACTCTCTCTCTCTCTCTCTCTCTCTCTCTCTCTCTCTCGCTAAAAAATCTCTCTTCTGATGACATTTAGCCGTCTCTATGCCATAAACTTCCCGTTGCTATCCATTCTTTAACTATGTTGAAATATCATCCTTCAGCGCAGACGGGCGCTTTTGATGCGTCATCCCGCCGACGTGGTCTTCTTCAATCAACGCTACTGTAAAATGGCATAAAAGCTAGGAAATTGCACGATTCCTCAAGATTTTTTCTGTCTGCGACTAGTTTTCTAACTTATTTCTCTTAAAAAACTATATTTTCCCTATAAAATAGCATGTTTCTGTCTTTTGTTGACGATTATGTTCACTTGCAGCATGTGTTGTTTTCCTGACTCACATCACGTGATGACTTTCTGGAAGAATCTGTTGTTTTGTTAGTGATTCTTGTCTTTGTGTGTATGTGTGTGTGTGAGTGAGTGAGTGAGTGAGAGAGAGAGAGAGAGAGAGAGAGAGAGAGAGAGATAGAGAGAGAATACCGAGAGAGGGAGACAGACAGACAGACAGACAGACAGACAGACAGACAGACAGACAGACAGACAGACAGACAGACAGACAGACAGACAGACAGACAGACGGTTAGAGACGCAGACGTGTGTACGTGCGTGCGTGCGTGAACGTAATTGCATGTGTGTATGTGTGCCTATGTGCCTGTACCTTCCTTTGTCTCACCCCCTTGACATCTTTGATTGACATCCTTCACCCCCAACTGTCCGCAAGACGTATAAGAAGTGTACAAAACAACAGCTGCTTGCATAGGCCAGCTTTGTCGGCGGTCAGTCGCTGTATTCTAATTCTGCGCCTCGGCGGTCCCCACTTTGTTCTTCTTGCGTCCTCACTAATTCTTTTGACCTTTCTCATGCTAATCTGCATGGGGCCTAGGATTTGCTTTTTTCGTGCATACCCCCTCCCCCCCTTGACTTGTAATATTTCTATGTTTCCTTCCTCTCTCTTCTTTTTTCCTTTTCTTTCTCTCCCTCCCCTTTAGTCTTTTTAAAATTAAAATTCCTTTTCTCTTAATATTTATCTGATGCTTATTAGGTCAACCCTGCCTTCTCTCTCTCTCTCTCTCTCTCTCTCTCTCTCTCTCTGTTTCTCTCTGTCTTTCTCTTTCTCTCTCTTTCTCTTTCACTTTCTCTCTCTCGCTTTATCTCTCAAGTTTACTATATGGGTCAGTCACCCTATCTTAAATAGGCTATCCCTTCCGCCCATCTTGCAACGCATTGATCTCTAGTCGTTAGTGATAACAAACTGGACACATAAACAAATCAGTTTTCGTCGCCAAGTTAAATATTTCAGTTTTTTGACACCAATTTTCTACTTAAATCGTTCTGTTCGCATTGCTTCACACCCTTTTCCATTGCATTTCGAATTTGATTGATACCCTGGTAAGCTGAAATCACCAATCACTCTCTCTTTCTCTCTTTCCTTCGTTCTAACTTTGAATATCTGCAATTTAAAACGTAAGATAGTTCTTTGGAAGTTTTCTTTGTGAGTCAGATGGCGCGGGATGAATCTCTTGTGAATGAGAGGACAGTCAATGGGAACCCATTCGATTCTCTCTCTCTCTCCCCCCTCTCTCTCTCTCTCTCCTTCCTTCTTTCCTTCTCTAACTCTCTCTCTCTCTCACATCCTCTAACAAAGAGTATTGACCTTTATCTCATCACGGTCATCGTGTCACAACCTGATGAATGTGATCTTGATGCAGAAACCGGACACCTAAACAGATCAGTTTTAGTTTACGATCAGCTTCAATCACAAACACACATACCACTCTAATTCCCGTCTCTCCCTCTTTTTCTTCTCTCTCTCTCTCTCTCTCTCTCTCTCTCTCTCTCCCTCTCTTTCTCTCTCTCTTTCACTTTCTCTCTCATTCTTCTAGTAATTCTCTTGTCTAGAACAGTGAAGTGTTCCGCTTGCCTGTTCACACCTTGTTGTGGGTGTTCCTGTTTGCTAAACCGGGTAGACCACCCAAGAGGATGGATGGATCGACCAACAGTCTCACCTAGGACAGTTAGAGCCACACAGTTCTTCTGTTTTTTGTTTTGTTTTGCAGTTTGTGCCTTTCGAATTCCTTCAATTCTGAGTTTACATAACAAAAAACAGCACAAATATGCCGTAGCTATCAAAAGACCGGTCCTTTCCGAAGACAACAGCAGCCATTCTCTCTTTCTCCCTCTTTCTCTCTTTTTCTCTCTCCCTCTCTCTCTCTTTCTCTCAATCTTACCTACCGCTGCCATCGAATGCGAGCGACCTCCAATTTTTTGGCGCCAACCAGCTTTGTTTGCACTTCACTCGCCATTTCGGAACGGACTGGAAGGAACTGTGAGCGGTCAATGGCAAGCCCACCTTCGTCTTCTCTCTCTCTCTCTCTCTCTCTCTCTCTCTCTCTCTTTCTCTTTCTCTTTCTCTTTCCCTTTCTCTATCAGAAGTTATTTACGACCACTGGGTACGACCTCCCCTTATCTATATCGGGCAGGCTCCGTCTGTTATCTTATACTTCTTTCATTCGTATCTTTAGCGCGAGGGTGTCAATCATTCTATCGTCCTAACAACATACTGCGGTTCCTTTCTAGGACACGTATTACAGTCATTACTTGTTTTCGTAAAGGAACTGTCGTCATATCATACGGAAAGATCATTTTACTACGTGTTTTGAGACATATCCTTCCGGGTGGGCCAGTGCACACACACACAGACACACACTCACTCACTCACACATACACTTTCTCTCTTTTCCTCTCTCTCCCTGTCTAATTCTCTCTCTCTCTCTCTCTCTCTCTCTCGCTATCTTAAAAAGGGCAAACGTGAATCTCTTTGTTTGAGCTCCTCATTCCTAATTGTTTGCACAAACGCGCAGTTCGAACGGTTTCTTATGATTTTTTACTTGGCTCTCTCTCTCTCTTTTTTTTCTCTATGAAGCGCTTACTAGATTTGATACTCAGGCAAGCATAAGCAGTCAAATTGAATAATGTTTTTGTGCGCGAATAAGGCCTATTTGTTGTGCATTGTTTGACTTGCGTCACATCTCTTCACACCTAATTTTTGCTCACTTACGTCCTCTCTCTTTCTCCTACTGTCTCTCACTCTCTCATTCTCTCTTTCTCTGCCTGACTCTCTCTTTCTCTCTCTCTCTCCCTCTCTCTTTCTCTGTTTCTATCTATCTATCTCTCTTTCTTTCTCTCTCTCTTTTTCGTTATTTCGCTCTCTATACATATTTTTATATGTCTCTCTCTCTTTCTCTCTCTCTCTCTCTCCCTCCCTCTCTCTCTCTCTCTCTCTCTCTCTCTCTCTCTCCTGTTTTCATATCTTTCCCGAATCTAAACCCTTTCCACCTATGAAGTCGCGATGTCTGCACCAAACCGGTCCGGTTTCGCGCATTCCTCCTTTCTCCCCCTGTTTTTTCGAAATACCTTGAACTCCCTCTATAAAAGCCTCTGATTTGATCTCTTTTCAATTATAAATTGCCTGTTTCGCACCCAGTTCCACAGAAACATCGCAACAAAGGCACCCTCCGCGTCGTAATTGCAGTCCCTTGCGCCCTCTCTCCAGCCACCCCCTGACCCCGCCCCCTTGCCCCATTCCTCCACTGTTTTTCTCTTCCGGCATGTTGCCATTTCAGTTTCCTCCAGAGGACATCAAAATGGATCCGAATATGGGAGGATACTTCTATCCTCAATAGATGCAGCAGCAGGTGCTGCTAAACAACGGACAGCAGCCGATCCTGCTAAACAACGGACAACAACTACCACCACAGGCTATGCAATTTGCGTGGCAACAAGGGTAAGTATTGCAAATTATTAATCGATTTTCAGATTTGTTTTCCCTGAAAATCGTTAAAATATGAATTTGAATTGTAAAAATGACCTGAAAATCACAATTTTGCCCAAAAATCAGCTTTTTTGGCATTTTCAATGGGTTTAAAATCGAAATGGGTCAATTTTTAAAATATTTTTCAATTTTCTACCTGAAATCTCTTAAAAGTTTGGTTAAATCGGTCAAAATAGCGATTTTAAGCGCAATCGGCGTTGTTGACCATTTTTAAAAGTCGCGTAAACAGCGGGCGCGGCGGTGTAACTACGAAAACTGGAAAAAGAGAGAATCGGGTGTTTTGATTCGGTTTTTTCTCGCAGTTTTACCCGTAACTGATGCTTTTCTGCCCACGAATAGGAATATTTATGTATATTTCTAAATTTAAACGTTTAAACCTAATTTAATTTGTAAACACCGTGCAGACAGGGCGTAACTGGCCCACTGTTTTTTACATTTTTACATTTTCTACCAGTTTAAATCAAAAGAATTCGTATTTTTTACAATTTTATAATAAAAATCGAAATTTAGCAATGTTGTCAACATATGTAACTGATTTTCCACAGAAATAGCGAGATTTTCCATTTTTCTACAATATTCGACCCCAAATTCCACTATTTTCTACCTTTCCTTCATTATTTTCAACTTAAATTACAAGGTAATTTAAATTTTTAAATAATCGATCAATCGAAATTTAATTTCCATTCATACGCGTGAAAATCAGGTTTCGAAATGGGCGATGCATCTAATTTCACGCTTGGTCTCTTGTCGCAGTGTCCCGCGGGGTCTCTCGGCTTCCCGTTGAATAGAGGGGCCAGGGACCGAAAGGGCGGCGCGTGCAAGGACTTGTGTTTCCGCGTTGTAATGTTGTGGCGCAAAGGCGCATCTCGTCCTATAAGAGACCGCGCTCAGCTGTCCTCAAGGTTGAACTCGTAGTCTATTGGCTAGCGCGGCTGTCTCGCGCCCAGAGCTCGCGGGTTCGATCCCCGCCGCGGTCAATTGTTTTGCTTTTTGATAGTAGGTCACTAAATCGTTGTTATACCGTATTCTAATACTTCTATACAAGGAAAACATTTCTCTCGGCTGATATAGGCAACCAAAACGCTATTAGGAAACCTGTTTACAGCCAAACCTAGCGCTTCGAGGCCATATATTTCGAAAGGAATAGCGCGTGCCGTAAATTCCCTTAATGTTTACTGTCAAGTAAAGGTCATCGATCAAACTGCGGGGCTTCGGTGCAGATGTTCTGGTGTGGAAAACAACACCACTGCGATTGCGCGAAAACCTTCCCGCCAGGTCAATGGACCATGGGGAGATCGGGATTAGCAGGTGGTCTTAATCCATAAACTGGCGATAAACAGTTCCGGGACAGGTGGTTTTACGAATGAACAGGAGTAATCTGTCAAAGGGGATAGTTGATAGCGGGGTTAGCAGAGTATTTAAGGCGCCGCGCACAGACTGGATGGAGTCTGCTCAGTGGTGTAGTGGTTAGCAGCGGCGCCTCCAACCCACAGCTCGTAGGTTCGATCCCCTCTGCGGCTAAACTTTTTGTTTTTTTTGCCATAACTTCATGATATCATTAGGAAACCTTGCTTTTTGACAAACAAAGGCTCATAAATTCAAATTCTGCCATTTTCCCACAAATTACCGCAATTAATCAAGTCCGCGGCCCCAGAACAGCTGTTGTGATTTGAAACGCAACAAAGCGCGTGCCAATCTCTTTGTCCATTGTAATATGGGGGACAATAAGATAAAAAGAGTGAGCAGAAAATGTTTCAAACAAAATGTGCCATTATTTGGCTGTTGAAACTATGAAACTAACCAGCTTCCACCTCCAAATCCTCTACAAACGCTTCTGGAGCTATCTAGCTTCGAAAACTACAAACTACAGCCTGCAAATCCATCCAAATCCTCTACAAACAGTATTTTTTGTGAAGAAATAAGGGAAAAAAGCCAATTTGGCTCACACACACACACACACACACACACACACACACACATTGTAGTACGATTCTATGAAACAGAAGTAATTTACCAATCGATGTAGTTTTTTGTATCACTTCTGTTGCAAAATCGTGTGATAGCGGCCGAAAGCCGAACCTTTTACGACCGTGTGAACAAGACAATACGATTAGATTTTCGACTATAGCGGTGGGAACCTCAAAAAATCGGGCGATAGGGATTGTCATACTGTACTGGTAGGCGGCTGCGGACATATTGACTTCCCATTTTAACATTTTTACTTCCAATTTTCATACGGGTGCATGTGTACACTTTCACACATACTCACGCGCTCACACAAACATACGTAACACAGAAATATACACACATGCACATACATATACAGACCTACACACATTCACGCGCACCAGTTAGAGACGAGGCCAGACTGGCAGAGAAAGAGAGATTGTTAGAGACGTAGACGCAGGCTTGGTTTGAGACAAAGATAAATTGTTAGAGACGCAGGTACGTTAGAGACACATGCACGTTACGCATGAAGGTTAGAGACTCAGACACCTATAGATGGTTAGAGACGTAGATATTTGGGTTGAGGCGAAGTCAGAGAGATAGAGAGAGAAACTGAGAGAGAGAGAGAGAGAGAGCCAGACTGGTAGAGAATGAAAGAAAGTTAGAGACGTAGGCACAGGCATATGGTTAGAGACGCAGATATCTTTGAGACACAGGCAGTGAGCTGGTTCGAGAAACAGGCACGTTACTAGAGACGCATGAAGGTTAGAGACTCAGACACCTATAGATGGTTAGAGACGTAGGTGTGTGTGTGTGTGTGAGAGAGAGAGAGAGAGAGAGAGAGAGAGAGAGAGAGAGAGAGAGAGAAGAAACCAAGCCTTTTCCAAATCCTCTACAAACTCTGCTCGGACCTTGGCTTCCTCGGTTCCTAGCAGACCTGAATCCAGGTGTCCTGGCAAAATCTACGTATAACCTATGTCATATGTGCCGTGTCCTGAGTTTACAACCAAAACCAGCTGTTCCGATCAATCGTAAACCAGGGGACCACCTTGCGGGGATCGAATCAAGGCGACAGGGGAGATCGGCAAAACAAAAAAAACTAACCGCTAAAGTGGGGCCACCCATACTGACCCCTACTGTTTTTCTGTATTTCGTTGCGGGACCCTTTAACCTTTCGTTACGGGACTAAGAAATAAGTAGGGTCCGCAATGCTAACTTGCCAAATTGCATCCTAAAGCCCAGAGATCGCGGTTTTCCCTATTTTCGTGGCGGGACCCTTCATTTACACACTTTTTATTGGAATGTTAGGCAACTATGGTCTATTCTAACCATTCTAATCATTTAAAATAAGGAGTGATCAGTCAAAAACTGCAATTTCCAGAAGGTTCCTTCATGAGCGGGGTCCAATAATCACTTCCAATTGTTTATATAAGCCGCCAGAAGCCACTGGCCAGTCGCCAGTCGGCAGAAGGACAGGTTTCCGATGGCTTCCTTGGCTTCCTTGGCCCGTCTGGCACGGCTGACGTGGGCATTAAAGATTCAAAGATTTCTTCCCAGCCGCCTGCCCCTTGGCCCCCTGCCAATCGATCGCTTAGGAGAGATAGAATGACCCGGTCAGCGCCCTTCGCCGACTCATATCCCGCAAATTATGCCAAATACGACCTTGGATTATCGATTTTTGTGCTTTTTTTGGCCCTTTTGACCGGAAAAGTCTCATTTCCGCTGTATTTTTTGGCTAACTAGCCTGCAATTGCTGTTTTTCATTAGATTTTTGCGATTTGCCCCCCCCCCCCCTTACCCCCAAAATATGATACCCAGGTAAGAACAGAGAGGAAAATTTGGCTGAAAACCAATTTTGTGGTCTAAAACATTGGAATGTTAGAGCAAAAATTAAGAACCGTCCCCTTTTAACAGAATTTGAGTCCAAATAGTTCCCCTTAACTTTAAATGTTGTAAAAAAAAACGGCCTAATGTTGTAAAAACGGTCTTCTGCGGCCTGAGGCTGTAAAAAGCGGTCATCCGCGGCCTTATGTTGTAAAAAGCGGTCTTATGCGGCCTTATTTTGTATAACGCGGCCTAATGTTGAACAAGCGGCCTAATATTGTAAAAAGCGGCCTTAGTTTGTGAAAAGCGGCCTAATGTTGTGAATAGCGGTCTAATGCGGCCTTATGTTGTAAAACGCGGTCCTCTGTTGTAAAAAACGGCCTTATGTTGTAACAGACGGCCTTACGTTGTTGAAAGCGGCCTTCCGCGGCCTAATGTTGTAAAAAACGGCCTTATGCCGTTAAAAGCGGCCATATATTGTAAAAGTTTTCTGCGGTCCTATGCTGTACAAGCAGCCTCACCTTGTAATAAGCGGTCGTCTGCGGCCTTATGCTGTAAAAAGCGGCCTACTTTATGCAGTAAAATGCGGTCTTATGAGGTCTTATGCTGTAAAAACGGCCTTATGTTGTAAAAATCGGCCTTATGCTGTAACAAGCGGCCTAATGTTGTGAAAGGCGGCCTTACGTTGTTGAAAGCGGCCTTATTCCTTTTTTGTTTTTGTAAACCCCACGAAACCGACCAGTTCTTTCTAAAAATCTTAAAAATCAAACTTTTAAAACCACTTGTTTATATAATTTCAATGTTCTATTTTCAGGAACCCGTTCCAGATGCAGATGCAGATGCCAATGCAGCCGATGCAGGCCTTCAATCCGCTGAGGCCGCCGCCTCCCATGAACCATCACGGAGGTCGACCACCAGAAGACCACGGCCCTAGGAAGGTGGTCCTCCAACTGACCTCCCTCCCCGATTGGTGCCAGAGAAGACCACCCGCACCGATTATCGTACCCATGGGGTCTACAGTACCCCTGGGCGCTACAGTACCCCAAGGAGTGGAGCCCACAGCCGCCATGGCCGCGCGGGGAGGACCACCTGGCAATCTGCCAATTGGAACCTCACCAGGACCACCCGTACTGACACCTTATGGCAATTTGCCAATTGGCATTTCGCCTGGACCACCCATACTGACACCGTATGGCAATTTGCCAGATACCCCGTTGGCAAGGCTTATTTTGGAGCCTCTGACGCCCCCAGTGGGACAGGCTACAGTACCCCAAAGTGGTACCCCGCAAATACCACCCACGATGGTAAATGGGGCCCCGCAGGCTGTCACCAACTCTCAGCCGGGTGGCACGAACCTAAACGTTAAGCCGACCCCGCCAAGTGGCAATTGCCAGCCGGCTGGCGTCAGCAGCGTCAACGTCAAGCCAAAGATCACCCAGACAAGTCCTCAGGCTCAGGCCTCGGCGGTCACCAACACGGTGCAGCCAGCTGGCACGAAGGAGAACCAGCCGATTGGGCCAAATGAGCCAAATAGAGCTCAAACTATGAGCAAGGAGGTGCCGGCTGTCAGGAACGAAGGACCGGCTGGCAGGAGCCAGGAACCGGCTGTCACCAAGGAGGCAGGCACCAACAACGACGCCGTTCGAATCGAAACTGGCAGTAAGGAGGCGGCTGTCACGAACACGAGCCCGGCTGGCAGAACGGAGAGACCGGCTGTCACCAAGGAGACTGACCAGAACGCCAACATCGTCACTGAGGCCAAGAAGAGCCTTCCTACTTCGACGTCACCGGCTGTCACCAACGATGAAGCTGGCAGGAAGACCCCAGCTGTCAACAGTGAATCAGCTGGCAGGAGGAGTTCCTTAATCGTTACCACTCCGACTGTCAGCAAGGAGTCTCCGGCTGCCTCCAAGGAATCGGCTGGCAGGAAGACTCCACAGGCTGTCACTACTCCGACTGTCACCAAGGAGTCTCAGGCTGTAACCAAGGAGGCTCCAGCTGTCACCAAGGGTGTCCCGGCTGTCACCAACGAACCAGCTGGCAGGAAGACCCCACCGGCTGCCCCCAAGCGCCCGGTGCCACCTCCTCTTCCGCAGCGCAAGACGCTTCCTCAAGTTCCACCACTACCGAAGGCCAAAAAGGAGAACCAGCCGGTTGTCAGCAAGGAGAAGGACCAGGCAACTGTCACGAAGGAGGCTGTCACCAAGGAGGCTGGCAGGAGCACCCCCTATTCCCCAGTCGAACGAGATATCCTTCGTCCGGATGGAATCGTCGACCCCAGGAGGATCAAGAGAGAGCTGGTGGCTCAGAAGGACCAGAAACAGGGTGGGTACTTATTATTCTTAAAATTGCAATTTAAAAAATCAAAAATAATCAGCGGGGATCGAACCATCGACCATTTTATCGCAATCTACCGCTTTACCACCTGCGCCATGCACTCCAAAACTAAATTTAGGTATTTTAAACGCAAAAACTGAAAAATTTGGAATTTTTGTTGCGAAAAGTGGCAAAATGGGCCGGTTTCCATGGAAATGGCCGCTAATCTGGCCTGTTTGGCAGCTACGTCACTCGCAAAAAGACACCGCCGGGCGCGGGCGGCCGCGGCGCGTACCACGATTATTCCCGCCGAATTATTTGTCAGCAATCGAAATCGGAGTTCTAGTTCTCTTTTATAACTGTTTTATGCATTTTTGGTTGCTTTATTCTAATTCTGAGTGCTTCCCTTTTGGCCCATTTTGGAGGGAAATAGTGATGGAGAGAGAGAGAGAGAGGGAAACAGATAGTGATTGAGTTAGAGCGTATCTCTCTCTCTCTCTCTCTTTCTCTCTTTCTCTCTCTCTCTCTCTCCTTCTCTCTCTCTCTCTCTTTCTCTCTTTCTCTTTTTTTTTCTCCTTTTCTCTCTCTTTCTCTTTCTCTCTCTCTGTATCTATGTATCTTTCTGTCTCTCTTTCTCTCTATGTCTCTATGCGCTTTTGAAAAACTTTACCAAGTAAAAATTTTGACAACACTTCAAACCAAGCAATATCTTCCTTTCAGAGAAGAAGAAGGCAAAGAAGGAGTTCCCAGAGGAGGAGCAGAAGAAGCCCACCTGGGACGATCTCTTCGGAGAAGACCCTCCTGCTCGCATTCAGAAGACAAAAAGACGCCGCCCGGTTGATTCTTCCGACAGTGAGGAGGACACCAAGAGGAAGAGAAGAGACCAAGACACTGAATTGCCTTCGATCACCAGGGAGACCATTATCAGGCAGACGATTGAAGGAGACAAGGTCATCAGGGAGGAGATCACCAGGGAGACCTTCTACCTTCCAACGACGCCTCCTTCTTCAATCCACACTAGGAGCAGCTTCGGAAGTCCAAGGTCGGACGCTCAGAGCCTTCCCTCTTTTGGTTCCTACTACGCTTCCCCGGTTGAGGTGAGTGATGTCTGCGTCTCTGTCTCTACCTCTGTCTGTCTCTCTCTCTCTCTCTCTCTCTCTCTCTCTCTCTCTCTCTCGTTCTCTTTCTCGTTCTCTCTCTCTCTCCCGCTGTAACCCCTTTTTACAGGTCCACGAGTTCAAGCCCGGAACCGGCGATGACACTGAGACCCTTCCCGCTGTAAGTTTTGTGTCTTTCCCTTTGTTCTTCCTCTTTTCCTATGAATGTTTTGATCAAATTGTCTTTTTGTGGCCATGAAAACAGTTAATTTTAGCTTCTGAGTGACCAGAATCTTGGAGAAGATGAGCCGATGGATTTCCAGGAGCCAAGGATTCCCAGCAGAAATGTGAGTCGTTTCTCTCTCTCTCTCTCTCTCTCTCTCTCGCTCTCTTCCCACAGCCAAAAATTTCTCACCTGGGCAAACAAAGAGAGTACACGTGGTGACTAATTGGGAAATCGACGGCCTCGAATGTTCGACCGCCCTTTTCTCACTTCCACCCCTTTGCCTCTTCTTCGGCCTTTCTCTCTCTCTCTCTCTCTCTCTCTCTCTCTCTCTCTCTCTGCGTCTCTCTTTCTCACGCAATGTCCCTTCGGCCCTCCATTGTTAGCCATCGTGCAGCTGTTTAAACAAAGAGAGGGCAATGGCGATTGGGCAGTCGCCGCTGTTCCATCACCGCCCATTACCCATTAGCGTCCATTCCATTTCCTGTTCTTGCCTCTCCTTCTCTCTCTCTCTCTCTTTTAATGATTAAAAACTGTATTTTTTTAGTCCCGAAGGGTTCATTTCGAGAAGGAGCCGACTAGAATCGCGGAAAGGCAAAATGCCCCGCTTCAGCCCAAGAAAGAGGCCGTCGACATCTCTCCCCTCTACCAGCCTAACCATGTAAGTCATTTTCACACTTCTGTTTTTTTTAAACTTTTCCTTTTCTGCGTCTCTAACCCTTGAAGATTCTTGCTAATCTGCGTCTGTGATCTCTAAGAATTCTCTAACTCTGCCTCTCTGCAGAATCATGCTAGTCTGCTTCTCTAACCCGGCTGAATTTATTGAATCTGCGTCTCT
>JAJQXH010000030.1:160000-307500 GCA_022343465.1 Oscheius sp. G VE-2021 | reverse complement strand
CAGGTAAAGATAGAAGAAGTTTTGGAATTCAATAGAGATTTTCAGGAGGATATTACGGTGCCAAGCCAACAGAAGGAGCCAAAGCGTACTTCAAGCGACTGTCTAGAGACATTTCTTGGTGGTACGCCCCAGACAATGCTTACATGACGTCACTTTGTCAATTGAGTGGACTGGCTAAGTGTGGTCATCTTCCTTTCAGGTTGGTTGCTCTCTCTCTATCTCTGTCTCTGTCTCTCTCTCTCTCTCTCTCTCTCTCTCTCTGTCTCTCTGTCTCTCTATCTCTATCTCTCTCTATCTCTCTCTCTCTCTCTCTCTCTCTCTCTCTCTCTCTTTCTCTTTAAAGGGGAAGGACCTCGTAAAATTGACTTTTCAAAGTATTTTTATTATAGTTTCATTGAGTAGATATCGTTTCCACGATTCTGAAACATACCCCTTTTATATGATTTGGACTGAAAAATGGGCGCGTTTACACGGTCGTTTTACGCGTTTGCCGCACGTAAACACGGCTAGAGTGGGCGAGAGAGTGTGGGAAATTTAGAGACGCAGAGTTGGCGGCAATTCAAATTGTAATTTCCCCAAATTTCAAGCGCTCCTAAATCGGTTCATTTTTGTGCTAATTGGGTAAAAGAGGCATTTTTCGGATTCCTGGGAATGAGATCTAGGCTTTTATCGCAAAATCAGAAAAATTATTTTACGCGGCCCTTCCCCTTTAATTCCCTCTTTTCAGTTTCATAACAAACTGGCAGTGGCTGGACTCCTCACCTACTGATGAACCTCCTACTTTCATTCAGTTCGACGGGGAGACCCAACTGGGAGGCAAACTTGGAAAGGTAGTTTTCCCAGAAGACAAAAGTTTCAACCAAAATTTAGATGAAGAAGTTAGGGTTCTATTTCCTGAATGAAGACGGTCGTACCTGCAATGTTTCAGCAGTTGAGGTGAGAAAGAAAGAAAGAGTAAGAGTAAGAGTAAGAGAGAGAGAGAGAGAGAGAGAGAGAGAGAGGAGAAAGTGAGTGAGTGAGTGAATGCCACATTTTCTCTTCAGACGGCTCGCTCTACTCTCCATTCCCGTAGATCAGCCTGGTCAGAAATTGCCTCATACAGCCATGGCCAATTCAAATTCTACCAAAACGTGGTGGATTCTCTCTACAGTAACCCAGTTACGGCCTGGCTTTTGAATAGGTGGATCCTACCGTATGCCCATTTTTGTATGTTGTCTTTGTGAGTGATCAAAATTTGGCGAAAAACGGGTGTGGAATAAAGAAATCAATTGATTGGACTTCTATCTAACTGGCTTACTTGCTCACTCACTCACTCATTCACTCACAAACTAATTGTAAGGATATCTCTTTCTCTCTCTCTCTCTCTCTTTCTCTTTCTCTTTCTCTTTCTCTTTGACATTGACACGTTCACACACTCACACTCACTCACGCACTCTCGAAATTAATCACATATACACACACTCACGTACTTATAGATTCACATATTAACACATTCACACTTTCCCACACTCACTCACACACGGAAATCCCTCACTCACATTGACACACTCACACACATACACACATACTTACTCACCCACTCATACACTCACATTATGTCACATTCACACTTTTATACACATGTAGACACATTCACACTTTCACACACTCACACTCATACACGCATATATTGACGCATTGACACATTCACACTCTCACACTCACTCACGTGCTCATTCTCTTCAAACAAGAAATGACTACTACCCCTCGATCTGTTTACTTTTCACGCGATTACGAAGCAATCACTCTTCAAATACCTCGGGTTCTAGTCTCTTCCCTGATCTTCTCCTGAAATTAAACTATTATCTCATCTTCCAATCCGTCCTTTGCTGTTTTCAGCTCCGAACTACAACTTCCCCCTGTCCCTTCAGTCTTTTCGTGTGTCGTCGCCTGGCGCACGTGTTCCGGGGAGATAAAAGGCCAGAGAGTCTAGTTACCGCTTATCTAGGCACACAGGGTCCGCCCAGAAGTCATTGTGCCCCCCGTTCCCTTGTCTTCAGCTGCAGGATGAGGGTTCTTCTCTTTCTGGGGCTATGCGTGGCCTTCGCCGCGGCTGGCCTTTTGCCACACCGTCAGGACCCAATGAAGACCATGAGCAAACATAAGGTAAGTGTGATTTAGCAGCTACATTTGAATTTAATGCCCTAAAATGGCCCTATTTACATTTAAAGACCAATTAAGGCCCTAATTTTAGGAAGTCTTAAGTCTTAGGTTTTTTCGAATGTTTGAGGTACCAGGTACCCCCTTGTTTTGCACTGGGCAGTAAACATTGAATCCAAAGGAACGGAAGACGTTGATAAGCTTAATCCGCTTAGGCCCTGTTTCTTTGAAGTTTCTCATAGTTAAGGCCTTAGTAAGGTCAGGCAAAGTCTACCGGAGAGGTCCATTAGAGCCTTTGAGCCTAATTGTAAGGTAACTGGGCCTTATTGCCCAGTAAGTAATCTCAGATTTCCCAGCTAAGCTTGTCTTCCGCCTTAGTAAATTAGCGTAATGCCTTAATGACCTTAGTTAGTAAGACCATTAAGACCTTAACTAGGCCTGGCAAAAAGGCCTATTAAGGCCTTAAGGTAACTTTGCCTAGGGCACACCAGATATCATAGTTTTCCTAGCTGGGCTTGTCTTCCGCCTTAGTGGGCCGGTTAGGCTCGTTAAATTAGCTTAGTGCATTAATGATCTTAGTTAGTAAGACCATTAGGGTTTTAACTAGGCTTGACAGAAAGACCTATTGGGGCCTTAAGGTAATTGTGCCTGGACCACACCAGATATCACAGTTTTCCCTGCTAGGCTTGTCTTTTGCATTTGTGGGCCTGGTTAGCTCCGGTAAAACAGCTTAGTACCTTCATGACCTTAGTTAGTATGGTTGTTAAGGCTTTAACTATGCCTGGCAGAAAGGCCTATTTGCGCCTTTAGGCAACTAGGCCCGGTTAGGCTTGGTTTCCACCTTGATAGGCCCGAATAGACCTGGCAAAGTCCAGAAAACTTGGAACTTCGGATGACATTCAATTTCAGATGATCCGCTTGGTCAAAGATGCGGCACACAAACCAGAAAACAGAAAGGCCTCCTGTCTAACTTGTACTTTGCTCGTCGATGGAGTCCAGGCTCTTCTGAAACAAAACAGCACCGATAATGAAATCGCCAACTTCCTTGTGTAAGTCTCTCTCTCCCTCTCTCTCTCCCTCTATCTCCCTCTCTCTCTCTCTCTCTCTCTCTCTGCCTCTCTCTTAAAAAACTCTCTCTCTTCAGTGAAATGTGCGATTTCATCAACCTCGAGCAGCCCCACGTCTGCCGTCACATCATCGAAGCATTCCAGGTATGTGATTTGTAAACCTGGGTACAATTTTAAAAGTGTCTGAACTTTTATCTCTGTGATTTCAAACAGACGAACAATTAAAAAAAGAATCGGGAAGACTTTTAGTGGTTTGAAGAGTAATAAAGATAAGGAGAGGTAGCACGTAGGAGAGGGTAATTTGAGATATCGGTGAGAGCAACTAGAATTTCTTTGAAAGTTTGACACTTTGAAAGGAAAGAAATAAACCACTTAAAGGTTCACATTAAGAACATTTACCTTAATAACCCTAAGGCCTTAATGGCTATGTCTTTCTCTGAAAGAAAAGGGGCCTTAAGGCACCTGCCCTAAAACCTTAAGGCTAGGTCATTCTTTGCAAACACATAAGGTTACTTTGCCTTAAGTACACTAAGGCCTTAAGGGATAAGTCATTTTTATCTGTTTCAGGATGAAGTGATCTTTGTTTTGACAAGAACTGCCTTCACTCCTGAAGAGATCTGCGGAGCCTTTGTCACCGACTGTGGCCATTCGGTCAATCCTTTGAATGTTATGTGGAACATTACTATTCCTGGAAACCAGCCGCCTGTTAAGCCATGGCCGACTATTCCGGTAAGAGAGAGAGAGGGAAAGAGAGAGAGAAAGAGAGAGAGAGAGAGAGAGAGAGAGAGAGATGGAGAGAGAGAGAGAGAGATACATCAAATCCATGTTTCTTCAGGTTGGAAAGCCGACCTACCGTTTCCTCCATCTTTCTGATATCCACATCGACAGACAATACGCCGTAGGATCAGAGGCTTACTGCCAGATGGATGACGTTTTGGGTAAGTATTTTGACTTCATATTAATTTTTTGATTATTCAAATGTCTTTCTAATTTTACTCATTCCATTTCCAATCTTTTTTACCAAGACATCAAAAAAGTTTGCCCCAGGGCGGATCCGAACCCTCGATGTTTGTCTGGTAAGCGGGCTGGCCCTGGAGCTGAGAATCTTCCCAAGTATTCCCAAATCGAAGTATGTCCAGTTCATGGTCCAACAGGGTTCCACTATTTCGCTGTTGTAATAGGAAAACAAGCCCATCATTTCTACCTTGATGCTTTCTCATAGCGGTGGATTTGGCTGATCCAAACTCTTCTTCCCTGCGTCATTCCCGTGGCCTCAATTCTGGGTATTCTAATTCCTTCTGAAAACAGCAAAACGACCGAATCGAGCCATTCGGTCGATTGAAATGACATTTCCAATGGGAGGAAGAGAAGGGAGGGTTGGAAAAGGTCAAACCTGGTCAATTTAAAATACTTTAACATTGATTTTGATGAATACTTGTATAAATCACATTGATTTTTAATACTTAAAAAGCAATTGTTTACTATTTCTACTGTATTTAATCTATTTAAAGTAATAAAATCAGAAGTACGCCAAGAGGGATCGAATCCTAGTCGCTTGGCTGACAGTTTGACTGGGTGGTCCGTGCAAAGGGGCCTGATGCTTCCAAAAGCGGCCTTTTGTTGCAAAAATTCGGCCTAATGTTGCCAAAAGCGCGCTTATATTGCGACAATGGGTCTGAACTAAACCAAAAAGCAGCCTGCGGAAAAAGCTGCCTGAGGTCACTAAAAAGCGGTCTTAGGCTGCCAAAAAGTATCCCGAGGTTTCGGAAAGCGGTCCGAGGTCAAAAGCGGTCTCAATTTAGCCAAAAAACGGCCTGATGTTGCCAAAAGCCTTTTCGTTTTGTCAACCAAAGGCCGCTTGCCTTGCTTCGTTTGGGTTGAACCCATGGCTTTGTGTCTGCGTCTCTAACTGCCCTTTTCTGTAACTTTCTCTAGCAGCCTCTAACAAATGTCTCTAGCCACCTGTCTCTACCAGCGGTCTCTGCGTCTCTAACAGTGTCTAGCAGTCTGCTTCAACCATTTAAGTATTGTTAAAACCGGTCCTCTGCGTCTCTAACAATGATTCTCATATGTCTCAGTCATCCTCCAAAAGTTGCCTCTGCGTCTCTAATCATGTCTAATCGTCAGTCTCTCACACCCGCTTCTGCGTCTCTAACATGCCTGACAATTCCACCCAAACAATACAAGAAAAAGCAATAGAACAGTAGAGTAATCCTCCAAATAGAATATGAAGCAGTACTTAAAATGCTTTATGACTCCGACGCTTTGTGATCCTTGGTTGATCCTCCTTCATTCCTCCTCCTGGACAGGCTTGCTCTTCTTTTTCTCCTCCTTTGCCGGCTTCTTCTTCTCTTCCTTCTTCTTCTTGTCCTTCTTCTTCTCGTCCTTCTTCTTCAGCATCTCCGGCGGAATCCTTCTGTTGGTAAGGGCCTTGACGAGGACCACCTGGATGAAGGCACAGATGCCGCTGATGATCAGCCCCGGGAAGAAGGCGATCAGGAAAGGGAAGACGAAGTTGCTCTGAAAGGGAAAAGTATAGAAGTGAAGGCAGAAGAGGTGGTACTTCGTCTTCTTCGCGGAGGGACATGACCGCTCACAGCGCAGGCGGGCCGGCGAATGAGGTCTAGGAGAGGTGCAATTGACTCACGCTTTGCCACGTGGAATTCCCCAACCCCAATTAGACTAAAGGTTAACAGAAAAGCAATTTTATTTTTAAGATAAAAAGCGAGACAAAACCAGAGGCAATAGTCTTCCCACTTATTCGCAGGCACCGGATGTTATCAACTACGGTTATTACTCTAACAGACAAAATGGCGTAACACGCCAGGAACAAAATAGGAAGGCTAAGGCTCCGATAGGAGATATGAAAGCGTCTAGGCCCTGGCGGTGGACTGGTTGAGCACAGCGCCGGCCTCGGCGACCTTGGAGCGGAGGAGATCCGTGTCCTGGAGCATCATGAGCAGCTCGGCGTTGTCTATCTCCAGCATCATTCCCGTGATCTTGCCGGCGTCCTTCATGCCGGGGTACAACTTGTCGATCAGTCCGTAGATGCGCTCGCCGAGCAGCTGCTTCTGCTCCTGAAATTAAGTGATTAGTCGGTTTTTGGAGGGAAAGGCGTACATGAGGAGCGGCCGAGGCTAGCATTTGGATGGTGAGGGGCTCCTGTCCACCGATGACGATTCCCTGAGTGGGGCGAGCGGGTTGGTTCTGCACGTGGGGCTGCTGGGTGTTGTACTGAGGCGTCTGGTACATCACCGGGGCTCCGGGCTTGGCACCAGTGCTGGCTGAGCGGGACTGAAGCATACGATTGACAAGGTACATCTGGAATGAGCTACCGGGAGAGTGCGGACACCGGCAGGCTTGATGGGCTGCTGCTGTCCGGGCATCGGCTTGCGAGAAAGCTGGGTAGCATGGGCGAACGGTAGGGGCTGCTGGGTGTTGATGGAGGACATAGCTGGGCGAGCGCCTCCACGCTAAAACAGAATTAGTAAACGTCGATGCATAGGATCCAACCTGCATCATGGGCGGCATCCCTCCTCCCTGGACCATGAAGGGCTGCTGAGTGGCGTACTGCGGCGGAGTGGGCATCGGCCAGCCTCCGCGCTGCTGCTGCTGCATGCGCATTCCGGGGCCTCCAACTCCAGGAGGAACGAAGCCACGCTATAAACAATAAGACATTGTCAACAGAAAGTGATACCTGCATGGTGTTGGTAACGAAGTAGCCTCCCTGTCCGGGAGTGTACATGGTGTTTCCGGGCATTCCACTGTTCTGGACGCGCATGCCGGCCAGCCGCTGCATGTACTGCGAGGCGAGCTGGGCACGGCGGTCCTCCTTCCTCTGGGCGACGGCAACGTAGAGAGGCTTGTTGTAGATCATCTAGAGGCGTGTTGAACAAGGTGGGCCGAGCTGTTACCTTAGAGTTCAACTCGGCGACGGCCTTGTTGGCCTCATCGGAGTTTTCGAAGCAGACGAAACCGAATCCCTTGGAGCGGTTGTTATCATCGGTCATGATCTGAAAGCAAAGAATCATCGACAAAGGAATAGGTTTACCTTGACAGAGGCGAGAGTACCGAAGGGCTCAAACGTCTTCCTCAGCATCTCCTCGTCGACGCTGTCGTCGAGGTTCTTCACGAAGAGGTTGACTCCTTGGTACTGCTGGATCCTCTCCGCCTTCACCTGGGCGTACTTCTTCTTCAGCTCCGTTTGGCGCTCGGCCTTCTTCTGTGCACGGCAGACCGTCAATTTCTTGTCGGATCCGTCCAAGCAGACGTCGTGCATCTCAGCCACGGCCTTCTCCGCAGACTCCGGAGCCTTGAAGGAGACGAATCCGAATCCCTTCGATTTTCCATCAGGTCCGGCCATGATGGCGCTGCTTTCGATCTCTCCGAACTTGGAGAACAGCTTCTCGAGACCCTCCTGGTTAATGTCCTCTCCGAAGTTCTTCACGAACACGTTGGTGAAGCTCTCGGGGGTGTCTCCCAACTCGCGCTGGCGCTGGGCACGCGGCTGGAACTTTCCGACGAATCTAAAGTGAACGGATTAGGATAGCCCTGGTGAACGGAACATACACTTTCTTTCCAGCCAACAGCATTCCGTTGACCTTAGTGATGGCGGTCTGAGCGGCCTCCTCCGTCTCGAAGTGAACGAAGCCGTAGCCTCTGCTGACGCCATGCTCATCTTGAGCAACCTACAATTGTATCATTAAATGAAACATTTGCAAACAACCTTGCATGACAGGATGTTTCCGAAGAGTGAGAACGTATCGTAGATGGACTTGTTGTCGATGACCTTGTCGAGATTCTTGATGAAGATGTTTCCCGAGCCAGAGCGACGGGCAGCGGGGTCACGCTGGGACCACATGAGGCGCATGGGCCTTCCGTTGAGCTCGTCGAAATTCATGGTGTCTAGGGCACGCTCCGCTAAAAATATAACCATTAATGAAGCTTTAAAGATGAAACATACCATCAGCAGGCTGCTGGAAGTTGATGTAGGCGTAGCCGAGGGACAGACGGCTAGCGTTGTCACGGCAGACGCGGATGGAGAGGACGGGTCCGGCGACGCTGAACTTCTCGAAGAGCATCGACTCGTTGACCTCGGGGTGGAGATCTCCAATGTAGAGAGAAGACATCGAGTAGGAGGTGGCCGAGGCAGGGCTCGCCTTGGTGGCGGGAGCGGTTGTAGCCATTATCAGACCTGAAGAGAAACAATTACCGAAGGAAATGAGGCGATAAGATTAACAACAGATTTGCAAGGAAAAACAAGTGGCTTACTTACAATTACACAAAAGGTCACGCCATAATTGTAAGTCAGTCGCATTTAAACGGCTTGTTGCCAAACACTGGAATTTCGTCGAAATAGAGTTGAAATACACCTTCACAACACAATAACGCATTTAACACTGCATAAACTACGGAACGAGCCCCCAAAACACCAAAATCAGCATAACCTTCACCAAGACGAGTACTTCCAAAACACTGACGCAACCATCGAAAATAACTGATTTTGACGCCATTTCACGTAAAATCACCTAATTTCACCACAACAACATAGAAATACATAAAAACTCAAGGATAAATACAAACTACGAGATCTGCGACGCAAGAATATCAAAAACACCAAGATTACACTTTTTCCATAGCGTACAAACGGGATCTGACCACTTTTTAACATTTTACATCAATTTTAAATATATTTTACAAACAAAAATTACAGAAATAACATAAAACAACCCAACAATCGCTGAAAAGAACATGAAATTTTAGGAAAGGGAGCTTGCGAGATGTGGCTCTGCCCGCTGTTTACGCCCTCTGTTTACAGTACTCCCGACTGGAAAGATTTTCTTTTTTCGCGTCCCGGTTGCATTTAACTGCGCTCTTTTGCGGTTTGATGGAATTTCACTGAAACTTGGATTGCAATCAATATTGACGTCAAGGTACCTCTTTTGACCGGTATTGATTCGAAATTCAAGAAATATTGTAAAAATAAGGTTTAAAATAACAAATTCGTCAGTTAGCTTTATTTCTCGAGTATTGTTCAGTCAGTTCTGACTAGACCTCCTCCTCCATCTTCTCGTTTCTGTTGACCACCACCCGTCCCTCGGGCTTCTCCCTGTCCATTGCCTTCTCGTTGTCCTTGGCCTTCGAAGACCCGCCGGTTTCGGACAGTTTGGCGATGGTCATGCTAAATTCAACTGTTTCATCATTTTCGAAGCCAAAACCAACAAGAGGATCTCATTCTGCCTCTCCAGCTTGGCATTGGCGGCCGAGAGGGAGGCCATCTGCTCCTCGTTGAGCTTGGAGACGGCAGCCATCTGGTCATCAAAGTCCTTCACCTTCTTCAGAAGGCTGTCCTTCTGTTCAAGGAAGGATTTCTCCTGGGCGGCCATCTGGTCCTGGTAGAATTTGGTGGTCTCAGCCATCTTCTGCTCCATCTTGGCCTTGTATTCGATGAAAAAGGTCTTCTGGTCGACCAGAAGCTGTTCATTCTTGATGGACTCCTGCCTTCTGAAGTCGGTCAAGGGCCCCAGCTCCTCTTCCATCTTCTTGGCCTTCTCCTCAGCCGTCAGGGCCTTCTCACAGCCACCTGGGCCTTCGTCACAGCTTCCTCCAGCTGGACCTCCTTCTCGCTAGCCCTTCGGGGTCCATTTCCTCCACTCTCCCAAGGGCTTGGTTCAGGGCGGTCTCCTTTTCAGCCAGGGCGGTCCTCATCCCTCCCAGGGCGTTCTCCTTGACCCTGTTGTCCGCCCTCACCTTCTGAAGCCTCTTCAGAAGCAGCCCCACATCTCCCTCCTTCTCCACGAGGTCCATCTTGACGCTCCTCAACTTTCTCCTAAAGGAAGCCTTCTGATGACATGTCAGAAGCCAACTTGACGATGGAGAGCTCCTCCATCCGATCCTTTACGATCCCCTCGACTCTAATGGTTCCGTAGATGTGTTGGCCACAGCGAGTGTCCACCACCTTCTCGTCTAAACCACTGTTTCAAGCCAGAAGGCAGGGATACGGTACCGATGAGGTAGAAGCGACCGTCCCGTTCGATCACTGCCTCCATCTCATCCACCCTGGTGATGTTGGTTTCCCGTCGGCAGTAGCTAACGATCTGAAGTAAAAGTGGCGGTTTTTAAGTAAAATTACATGATTCCGTGAGGGATTGGAGAGAGGAGGAGGTTGCCGCAGTAGGAGCATTTGACTCCCCAGTCGTCGGAGGGCAGAGGGGTAGTCATTCCACACAAGTCGCAGGAGGCTTGCATCTGAGAGAGTGGGATGAGAGGGAGAGAGAGAAAGACCAACCGTCAGAGGAGAGGATAGTCAGTGAAATGAATGGGAAGAGAAATGGGTGACGCACCCTCACGCATTGGAATAACGTAGCTCACGTCAATCTTCTCTCTATCCCCTCCCTCCCTCTCTCTCTCTCACTCACTCTCTCATCTCCCTGACTGCCTGCGTCTCTACCCATCTACCTTTCTCTACTTCTTTAACCATCTCTAACCTCGTCTTCAACCACATATATGCGTCTCTAATCAGCTAGTGTCTACTTCTCTAACAGTTTACCTTTGCGTCTCTAACATAACAATCGGTCTATCTGCGTCTCTCACCATCGGACTGTCTGCGTCTCTAAATAGCTGGCTTGATGTGTCTACGTCTCTCTCTCTTTTTACTTTTCCCTCCTGCATTCCGCCCCTTTTGCGGTATATTGAAACTTTTGGAGGGGAAAACTGTTTCCGAGATGTGGCTCTGTCTGCTGTTTACGCCCGCAGTTTAAAATCCTCCCGACTGGAACTATTCTTAGCTTTCGCGCTCCTGTTGCATTTAACTGATCTCATTTGTGACTGACTGAAAGTTTCATTGATAAGTAATCTTCTGCATGTCAACAATTATGTGCATAGCATGGTCAACTAGGGATTAAACAACAAATTCGACAGTTAGCTTAAGGACTAAGGTTTACGCCCTAAGATCATTCAAAACAACTCCGCTAGTATTCTTTATTCCCGAGTGATCTACAGTCAGTTCCTTCCCTAGACCTCTTCCTCCTCCATCTTCTCGTTTCTGTTAACCCGTCCCTCCTCCTTCTCCCTTTCCGCCGTCTTCTCACTGTCCTTGGCCTTTGAAAAACCAGCGGCATCAGTCAGTTTGTCGATGGTCTTGCTGAATTCAACAGTTTCACCGTTTTTGGAGGCTAAACTTACATGAAGATCTCGTTCTGCCGCTTCAGATCGGTATTGGTGGCCGAGATGTCCTCCACCTTCTTCTGAAGGCTGTCCTTCTGCTCATGGAAGCTTTTCTCCTGCACAATCATCTTCTTCTTGTAGTGTTTCGCTACTTTCTCCATCTTCTGCTGCACTTTTTTCCTGTTTCTCCAAGAAGGCTTTCTCCTGCTCAGCCATCTGCTCCTCGTGGAGCTTCGCCTGACCTTCCATGACCTTCTGAAGGCTGTCCTTCTGCTCCAGGAAAGTCCTCTCCTGATCGGCCATCTGATCCTGGTAGAACTTGGCTTGATCCTCCATCTTCTGCTCCATCTTTGCCTTGTATTCGATGAAGGAGGTCTTCTGGTCATCCAGGAGCTGTTCGTTCTTGGACTGCGGCCTCCAGAAGTCGGTCATGATGACGGCATCCTCCAGCTTGTCGTTGGCAGTGGAGAGGGCTAAAAGTGGATTTGAGGGCTAGAAGAGAGGACCGATAGAGAGAGAGAGAGAGAGAGAGAGAGAGAGAGAGAGATAACCCACCCTCCTGGAGCTCCTCGATCTGCTTTGTCGCCTCTTTGATCTCCTGGGCCATCTCCTCCGTCTTGGCCGCCTTGTCGTTCTCTTTCTTCTTGAAGATGCCCAATTCCTCTTCCAACTTCATCGCTCTGTCCTCAGCCGCTTGGAGCTTCGTCTCCATCTCAGTCATCATCGAAGCCTTCTTCACCATCTGACGGCCGAACTCGGCCTCGCAGTCCTTCACTTTCTCGACGCCTTGCTTGATGGCGGCCTCCTTCTCTCCCAGGGTGAAGTAGACGCTTTCCAGTTCGGTCCTCATTACTCCAAGGGCGTTATCCTTGTCCCGAATGTCATCCTTGGCCTCGTCGAGCTCCGACTGGACTCGATCCAGGTTTGTTGCAAGGTTGGCCTCGGCGGTCCTCAGCTTCTTTCTGAAGAAATCGACTGTTTCTGGCCCAGCTGGGTCTTACTTGACGTCGGTGAGCTCCTCCAGTCGCTCCTTTACGATTCCCTCGAACGGAACCGTTCCGTAGACCTGCTGGCCAGTGCGAATTTCGATCACCTGCTTGTCTGAAAAGGTATTTCAAGTCTGTAGACAACGATAAACAATACCAATGATGTGTGCGCGTCCGCCGAACATTACAATTTCATCAGTGTCAGGAGAGTTGTAGTAGTAACCACCAGTTTTACAGTACCTAAATTATCTATCATCATGAAATCCAGGCGACAAACTTCTTTCCGGCAGTTACTGGAGGGAGAAGTACATTCCCGCAGGAACAATTGAACCAACAGCTGTTCATAGGGAGAGCGGTCTTCTTTCCACAGCTATCGCAGGCTACTTCCATCTGAGAAAGTACATGAGAACGTGAATGTAGAGGAATGAATTAAAGAGAGAGAGAAAGAGAGAGAGAGAGAGAGAGAGAGAAATACCAACTGTTGGAGGAGAGGATAGTCAGTGAAATGAATGAGAAATGAAATGGGCCACGCACCTTCACGTACTGACCTTCACGTAATCACATAGTTCCACGTTATTCCTCTCTCTCTCTCTCTCTCTCTCTCTCTCTCTCTCTCTCTCTCTCTGACGATCTCTCTCTCTCTCTCTCTCTCTCTCTCTCTGACGATCTCTCTCTCTCTCTCTCTCTCTCTCTCTGACGATCTCTCTCTCTCTCTCTCTCTCTGACGATCTCTCTCTCTCTCTCTCTCTCTCTCTCTCTCTCTCTCTCTCTGACGATCTCTCTCTCTCTCTCCCTCCCTCTCTCTCTCTCTCTCTGCAGATCTCTCATGAAGATGCTCTCTAAACCAACCCTTTTCCAGGAACCTACGCCATGTGCTGCCGCAATTACCCCGACGAAGATGGAATCCACCACAAGCAAAGTCTGTCTTTCCCCCAGAAACCTTAAAACTTTAAATTTAGAGCCTATCTACGTCCCTTCCGGACCCTGGGGAATGCCCTACGCTTGTGATCTTCCCTACCAGACCTTCGACGCCACTTTGAAGCACATCGCCAAGGCTCACACTGATGTAAGTTGAATTTTCTGAACAATTTTGAATACAACTGATTTTTCATCTACATTCTTTGAAAACTCCCGAAAACAAGAGAAATGAGCTGTTTTCCAATCAAAAATGGTGGCCGCAACAGCGGGTTGTCTGTAATCGCGCTCCAATCGTAATCGCGCGCTACAGTACCCCATGCACGTCGAAATTGAAATAAAACGGATAGATTAGCTGTGAAAGTGTTTTTTTTTGTTGCTATTTTACCTTAAACTTTGCTTAAACTTATCAGTTTTCATCAGGAAAACTTAGAAAATTGAAAAGAAAATTGATAAAATTTGCAATTCCAGCTGGATTACATCATCATTACCGGTGATTTCGAAGCCCACGACTCTTGGGACTATTCCGAAGACCTTACCAAATCTAACATTGAGGTACCTTACCTTATTTATATCCTTAGCTATGTAGTTGTTTAGAATGTAACAGCCGCTCTTCTGAAGTACTTCCCCAGGACTCCTGTCTACGTATCGATTGGAAACCACGAAGGAGTGCCCCAGGATGCGTTAGTTTTGAAAAAAAAATCCTTAAAACTTTTTAAAGCTCCTAAGGTCCTTAAACTATTTAAGGCCCTAAAATTAAATTTAGAAGTAAGTTAATTTTCAGAATGGCCCCTCATACCATGCCGGAGTACGAAGAGAGGGGACCTCAGTGGCTCTACACCATCATGAAGGACATGTTCGCTCATTGGATTCCTACCAGTGCCCTGCCTGATGTGCAATAGTGAGTTTAGGAGCCTCTTGGCGGTACAGGCTAAGGCCGCTTGTTGAGCTCGGGCCGCTTTGCGGACAACCTATGCCCAGTGAACCTAATGCCGCCTTAAAGTCTAATCAATGACCGCATTGTGGTTTAGCCTACGGCCGCCCGTTGAACATACCTCAAACTGTGTCGCTTTACAAGCTAAGGCCGCCTTTTAAATCTGTAGTCGCCTTGCGGTCCTAGCTATAACCACATTCACCTCAACCCACGGCCGCTTAGCGGTCCAATGCCCGCACGCTGAGCCTAAGACCGCTTTGAATTTAAGCCTGGCGAGCCTAGGGCCGCTTTGCGGTCTAAAGTGTGACCGCCCGTAAAGCCGCTTTCTGTTATGCTAATGATCGCTTGAGGAACAAATGCCGCGTTGCGGTTCAACCTAAGGCCGCCTGTCAAACCATGTGGATCAGCCTACGGTCGCCCATTGAACCTAAGGCCGCTACCTGCTATGATCTTGACCTCCTAAGTGGAAAGTGCCGGTTTGCGGTTCAACCTAAGGCCGCCTGTTCAATGTAGGGCCGCATTGCGGTTCAGTTCACAGCCGCCCACTAGATCTAAGACCGCTTTAAAGCCCAGTCGATTGTCTTGAGGCCTATTTGTGGTTCAACCTAAGGTCGCTTATCTACCCAAGCCAATGCCGCCTACCGGTCTAATCTGATGCCACCTTTTGAACCTAAGGCCGCTTTGCGGTCTTGCGGTCCTTTCCTCCTACAACTCTTCATTTCAGCCGCGCCTCCTACGTCGTCTACCCCAAGCCCGGCCTCAAGCTCATCTCTTTGAACACCATCTACTGCTCCGAATTCAATTTGTAATATCCCTCTAAATCTCAGGTTACTGTATCCTTTCAGCTACCTTTACATCGATCAGCGTGATCCCGACGCGACTTTGGAATGGTTGATTGAGCAGCTCCAGGATTCTGAATCCAAGGGAGAGCTGGTCCATATTATCTCTCACATTCCTCCTGGAGACAACTACTGCCTCAAGGGGTGGTCTCACAATTTCTTCGAGATTGTGAAGAGGTACCAGAATACGATCGCTCAACAGTTCTATGGACATACTCACTACGATCACTTCCAGGTAGGGAGAGAGAGAGAAAGAGAGAGAGGGAGAGGGAGAGGGAGAGAGAGAGAGGGAGAGAGAGAGGGAGAGAGAGAGCGAGAGAGCGAGAGCGAGAGCGAGAGCGAGAGAGAGAGAGAGAGAGAGAGAGGGAGGGAGAGAGAGAGAGAGAGAGAGAGAGAGAGAGAGAGGGGAGAGAGAGAGACAAAGAATGTCTTCAGGTTTACTACGAAACCTCCAATCCCAACACGAACCCCTTCCACTTCAACTGGATCGCTCCCTCCATCACAACCTACGCTTACCTTAACCCCTCCTACCGTATCTACACCGTAGATGGAGGATACCAGGGAGCTACCTATGTAAGTTCCGTAAAGCCAATCTAGTAAAGATAAAGTTCAGACGGTTCATGAGGCTGAGACCTACAGTACTGATCTTACTGTAGCTAATTCGAAGAACCAGCCGCCGGTTTACTCGTTGGAGTACAAATATAAGGAGTTTTATGGAATGAAAGACCTCTCTCCTCAATCGTTCAGCGATCTGTCGGATAGGCTTTGGAATGACCATAGTCTCTTCAAGCAGTTCATCAAGTGAGTTGGAAGAGAGAGAGAGAGAGAGAGAGAGAGAGAGAGAGAGAGAGAAGAGAGAATATGAGAGTGAGTAAATGAGTAAATCATCGGTATTTCCGTGAGACCGTGAGATTGTGCTACTGTGGTTATGTAAACCCCTAAGCAAGCCAAGGCAACCGTGAGTACGTGAGACCGTGAGTGAGACAGGACGACCGTGAGTGCGTGATAGACAATTAGCACGTGTACGCGTGTGACCGTGACTGTGATCTCCAGAGTGACCGTTATTTTGGGAGCCAGTGAGAAAGCTAGGGCGGTCATGATCATGCGAGTCCGTGAGAAAGCTAGTGCGACCGTGATTATGTGAGTCGGTTAGCAATCCAGAGCGACCGTGACTACGTGAGGTCGTGAGCGAGACATGGCGACCGTGATCGTGTGAGCCGTGTACGCGTGCGTCCGTGACGCTAATGTTCGTGATTGACAGTGAGTATGGGTGACCGTGATTTATGAGCGCGTGAGCATACACTTGTTCGTGTGACGATCATAATGAGTTATTAAGTGTGAATGTTTGTGTAAGTGTGTATATGTGAGCGAGTGATTCGATATGTCCGTGAGTGACCGTGAACATGTGCGACAGTGAGTCCGTGAGCGCTGAAGATAACAAATCGTGAGTCCGTGAGCACACGTGTGTCCGTGACGATCATCTTCACACCCAATTTTCAGGTTCTACTGGCGTAACGACCACGACAACGAGTGTTTCCAAGACGACAAATGCCGCCGTAACTACATCTGTGAAATCAAGAAGGCCCGCAGCTACGACGACAGCTACTGCGCCCAGCTCAACTAACAACGAGTAATTCCCGAATCTCAAGCTTTAATAAACGTTTTCTTTTTTTTCCAATTCTTTCTCTTTTCTTTCTTCTTAAACCCCTGGTTGTTCGGAACCCTATGGAAAATCTATTGCTGCTTCGACTCCCGCCTCCACCGGAAGGCCTCGACGCCCAAGACCAATTGGCGCGTGAACTGACGCAGTCGCCCAGCTGGGAATGTCACGGGTAAGTTCTTTCCTTCCTCTCTCCCTCTATATTCTAATTCAATAGAATGAGTACGATGATCCTAACGAAATCGTGCGGATGGCTCGCCTGGCCGTCAAGGAGGCCAACATGCGGGCGGCCCGGATGCAGGGACAGACCACCCAGCAGCTTCAACAAAGAGTGAAAGACCTGAAGTATTGGAGTGGGGAAATTGACAGAGAGCTGGTTGATCTGAAAGAAGAGAATGAGGAGTTGGTCAGAGCCTATAGGAGACTTCAGCTGTGTGCTGAGATTGTGCTGAAGGGAGGGAGGGTGAATGAGAGCTGTCTGGCTGTGAGGAGGAAGAGGGTTCAGGTAAAGGGGAGAGAGGGAGGGAGAGAGAGAGAGAGAGAGAGAGAGAGAGAGAAAGGGAATTCAGGTAGGAGATCAGACGACGGATAGGGTGGATCAGGAGCTGCAGAAGGAGAAGGATCTGGTTTTGGAAAGCAATCGGCATCTGAGGGATATTGGAGCGGCGGTGGAGAGGCAACTGGAGCATAACCAAGGTGAGAGAGAGAGAAGATGTGAGTGAGTGAGTAAACCATTCGGTATGTCCGTGAGACCGTGAGATTGTGCGACCGTGATTATGTGAACCCCTAAGCAAGCCAAGGCAAACGTGAGTACTTAAGGCCGTGAGTGAGACAGGGCGACCGTGATTATGTGAGCCCGTGAGCAATCCAATCTAGGGCTACCGTAATCATGTGAGCTCGTGAGAAAGCCAGGGTGATCGTGATTACGTGAGGGCCGTGAGACAGAGCGACCGTGATTATATGTCCGTGAGACTAACAAGGTGAGGGAGAGTGTGTGTGAGAGAGAGAGAGAGAGAGAGAGAAACAGACACTTTCAGGAGCCCGTCGAAGCCTCATTCGCGACCAAACCCTGAAACAAGAGGCCATCTCCCTAGACTATAAGTCCGTAGCCATGGCTGCGGGAGAGAAGGCCTCCCGTACTCCAGATGGAGACCGCCTAGACTACAGGTACGCAGTACGTAAAAGAAGACTACCGTAACCCAAATTTATAGGGATGGGGCTCCTTTACAAAGAATGAGTGAGTACAACGAATGGATTGAGAACACAGGTCAAAACCTCAATCACGCGGCTAGAGCCAGAGTTCAGAGCAGGAAAATTGCCCAGGTGGGATTCAGAAGCCTAGTCTTTCTGAAGCCAGTTTTTGTTCAGAAACTCTCTCAATCCTTGAGGGAAACAGCCCAAGCCCTTAGAACTGAGGCTATTACGGTAGAAGGCCTTCTGAAGGATTCGGCTAGGAATTGGCAGGAGTGGAGGGATAACCTGCATGCTCAAGTTGTGGCCAAAGACAAGGAGATCAAGGCGGCTGATGGAGCGATTGATGAGATTTCCTTCAGTTTGAAGCAGAAGGGAGGGCCATTGCAGGTACTGTAAGGGGTAGATCATGGGTTACGGTAGCTTTAGGTTGCTCTGTCGAGACAGACACAGAGAGGACTGAGACCTGGGATTGAATTGTGCAATGATAAGGCGCAACACGCTCTTCAACAGGAGTTGTCAATGCTGAAGTCGACTTTTTTGGCTTTGCAGAATCAGCTGGGTTGGTTCACGCACACACATTTATGTTCACACACGTTCTCCCCTCCCTCACTCACTCACTAGTTCTCCTCTCTCTCTCTCTCTCTCTCTCTCTCTCTCTCTTCATACCCCTTTTTTAGACAAAGCCAAGGAGAGCCGGAAGAAGCTAGACGCCGATCGAGACAAGCTTCAACGAAAATTCGAAATCTGCGAACAGAACCTAGCCATCGACAATGAACTACTTCGAGTGATCCGCACAGCCTACCCACAAGAGATCCAATTGGCTGGCTTCGTCCTGAGCGAGACCAAATTCCACCGCTGAATTCATCTTTCCCTCTCATTTTCGATTTTAACTCCATTTTCAGTAAAGTTTTCTAATGACATGGATTAATTATGGTTATTTGTGAATAAAACAACAAAACAAAAATTTAAGCCCGATGCGGGGCTCGAACCCGCGACAGCCAGATTAAGAGTCTGGTGCTCTACCGACTGAGCTAACCGGGCGGGGCAGACTAAGCGGGCGCGGCAGCTTAAGTACCGTGCGCTAGGCGCTGCGACTGGCGGTCCATGAATAGATTTTGGAAGCTTTACGAAAAGAAAGATTATTTTATGTTTTAAGTTGTGGTTTAATTTTAAAAAAGAAAGCTATCGATTATGATAATGTGACTACGTGAGTACGTGACCTCCCCCTCTCCCCCATTCCCTTCACTCCTCCCTCCCTCCGCCCTGCGAGCGGTCATGTCGACCTCCACCGACGACGTCTGCTTCTCAAACGAAGCAATTGAGGTATCCCTTCCCTTTGTCCCATCATTCCACTGTTTTAGAGCAACTTCCTGTATCCGTTTCTGAGCGGCCTCGGCTGTGGCCTGCTGACTACGGCCATCTTCGCCTGGAGCCATGTCTACGTCACCAAGGCCCTCGCTTCCAACCGAATGCACTTCCAGCCGAGATTCGCCAAGAAGGAGGACAAGAAGAGGAAGAAGAGGAGGGGCAGGCACTGAGGATCCAGCGAAGATCCAAGAGCTAAGTAGATTCCAATAACATTAATAGTTAAGTACTGTCTTCCCCTATTTTGTATTTGTTACTATGTTGTTTTACCGTTAAAAAGCACTTTTTCTCATTTGTTAGTTACGTGAAGGTTGGAACGGGAGGGGGGTGTGATAGATAAGGCGGCGGGCGCCAGCAGCTAATGCCGCCCGGTTAGCTCAGTCGGTAGAGCACCAGACTCTTAATCTGGCTGTCGCGGGTTCGAGCCCAGCATCGGGCTTACCTTTTGCTTTTTTGATTGAAAACACAGAAAACACATTTTTACTAGATTTTCGGCTTTTTAACTTATTCAAAACTCCAAAAGGCGCTTTCCGATAATAAGACTCATAAAAAGCCATCTAGGGATACTTCATGATCAATTTATCGGATTGATCTCCAGTATCGTTTTACTTCGCTTTATCTCGTGAAAAGCCAAGAAATTTTTTTCAAAATCGCTTTTTTCTACCCCTTATATACCATTTCAAGGAGGTTCAGTCCATTAATCTCCGTGCTGCTTTCTTCAACGTTTCCGGTGTATTAATTTAATTTTTTTAAATTTTCCTTAATTTAACCGATTTCAGAAAATGATTTCCTTCGACATCCTCCCTTATGATTTACGTAAAGAAATTCACAAAAAGGTAAAATTTAACCTAGAAAACCTTATTTTTTATAAAATTCAGTTCACCTACAACCAATTTGCCATCTTCGAAGAATGCAGCAAAAGTTCCAGTCTCTTTTGCAAGAACCTCAGTTCCATGAGATTTCCCTATTTTGCGAATTTCACTATTCTGCTTGGGGTAAAATTTCGCTATTAAAATTTATTTTTAAATTAAATTGAAATTTTTTAAAATTTTGTTTAGAGAGGAGGGGTACATCGGAAGTCGAGGATTTCTCAAATTTTCACTTTGTTTGATTTCCAAAATACTCCTTCCGCTTGGATTCAGACGAAACGGTTGGAAATTTGTGTGAGTTTAGAAAAAAAATCACACACACATTTACTCACGGGCTCACACACTCACAGCCGCCCTGCCTTGCTCACGGACTGACTGAATCACTCACTCACACACACACACACACTCACTTTCAGGGCGAACCCCCTTCTGACTTTTGCGCTTATATAATCGAACGATTCCGCGGGGTAGAATGCCTTGTTATCTACGGATTTTCTGAGGCTTCAGAAGCGTATCATCAACTGCTGAGCGTAAGAATTGCTATAATTAAGCAGTCGATAACTTTGTTTTCAGAACTATCGTCTGGAGGAACATGTACTCCATATTAGTGGATCGGGAAATGACTTAGACTTACCTAAGGATTTCGGCGATATCGCTAAGGTGAGATCACTCTTTCACACACACACACACACACACACACACACACGTCGTTTTCAGGTATCCCTAACCAATTGCCGCCAACTCACCACAGATAACTGTTTTTCTATCAAATCAAAGCAGTTACTACAGCTTGAAGACTGCTCCTTCCTTCCAAACCAACTTTTCGATCAACTTCAGGTTTTCAACTCTTTTAAACAAGAAAATCTCTTTTTTTTCAGGAATGGACCAAAGGAAAACAACTTGGCAGTAGGGAGATCCGGTTCAATTTCCACGATTTCGATTTCGAAAATTTTATGACAAAAATGGCTGAACACTACCCCATCATTTACTGGCAAAAATACCCTAGCTTCAATGACAAAGTGGCTCCTACCCAGGTGTTTCTTTTAGAAAGAGAGGGACAACAGTATTCTAAACTTATGGTCAATATCTACAACGGCAAACGAAAGAGCATTGTTATTCAGCAGAGTTGAATTTTTTGAAAAATTTGAATATTGCCCCTTGTTAATAACTTTTCGATCATTTCATCAGTAACCCTATTACACGGATCCTTTGTCTATCTATTATTGTTTCGGAATAAATACTCACCAGTTTGTTTTTCCTTGATTTAAATGTTTATTGAGAGAGAGAGAGAGAGAGAGAGAGAGAGAGAGAGAGAGAGACGAAGAGAGCGCATCTTTTTTCTCCTGCTCTGTCCGTCTATCTCTGGCAGTTCTATCTGCGTCTCTAACCGCGTCGCCATATTTTGTTTCTGAAACCATACTTTCCTTCCTACCTGTTTCTTTACATCTCTCCGCGTCTCTAACTCTTCCATTCCCGCTGTGCATCTAAGTTCCTGCAATTTTCTGCGTCTCTAACCACCTGCATCTAACAATAACCTCTGCATCATCTCGTCACAAGCCCTTTGCGTCTCTAACGGTGTCTAACCGTCTGTATCTAACCGTTCTATTTTGGCCAAACCACCATCTATGCGTCTCTAACCTGTCTTCCCTTTTCATGTTCACTCTGCATTTCTACATTGTCCCTTGTTCCTGAAAGTCTACAATCTTCCCTCTACGTCTCCAATCTCTCCTTCTTACCCCATGTCTTCTGCGTCTATAACCTTTCCCTGATTCTCTAACCTTCCTTTCACTAACCAATTTCCTCTGAATCTCTTCAGGTCTCTCTCCCATTCAAATGTTTCCTCTCGCTAACCCTCCTTTCCCTCCATATGGTTCCCTGCGTCTCTAATCCTCCCCTTCAGTCAGGACCCTCTGCACCTCTAGCTTCCCTTCCCCTGAATCTCTTCTAATCTCATTCCCTTTCCATGTTTCCTCTGCGTCTCTAATCACTCCTTCTTTCCTGACCCTCTGCGTCTCAAACAATCTCTATTTATCCAACATTAGGCGTGTTTTGCCGTCTGTCTCTACCAGTTTTCTGTGCGTCTTTAACCGTGTCGACATGTCCTCTATTGTCTTTTCTCTCACAGTCTCTGCGTCTCTAACTATGTTTAGCCGTCTGCCTCTAACATCCGACTCTGAATCTCTAACAAGCCTGGTTTTTCGTTCTTTCTCTGGAAGTATCTGCGTCTCTAACCCTTCTCTATTATCTCTGCGTCCCTAACCTTTTCCTCCCTTGGCCTATTTTCCCTGCATCTCTGACCTTTCTCCGATTTACCCTGCGTCTCACCTCTCTCCAATTCCCGTCTCTAACCTCTCTTTGATTTCCTCTGCATCTCTAACCTCTCTCATTTCCTCTGCGTCCCTAACTTCACTCCCATTTTTCCTGCGTCTCTAACCTCTCTCTCCGATTTCCCCTGCGTTTCTTCCATGCAAACGTTTCCGCTGCGTCTTCCTTCCTCTAATGTCTCTGCGTCTCTAACCCTTCCATTCCCTCCGCCTTTTCCCTCCGTCTCTGACCTCCCTCTTGACCCATCCAAGGCCTGTCTCCCCTAATCAATACTAGGCTCAATCCCCAAAAACTTCCCCAAACAAAAGAAACCTCGACTCATAACGTGTATCAACAATGAACATGACAACATCTCAATGAAAACAGTCGCAAGATGCAAAACAATAGAGATCGCTTGGCTGATCGCATATGCCTCTATTTCTTCTTCTTCTCCACCGGCGGCACCGTGTTCTCCTTGTCCACGCTGTCCGCAGAAGAGGCTGCCTGACTGGCCCTCTCCAGGGCCTCCGCCTCCTCCCTCTTGTTCTTCAGATAGCACGAGTAGCTCTCCGTGCGCAGCCTAGCAGTCGCCCTCACAATAGGCAATCTCGCTGAAATTAGAATATTGCCTCTTTATACTCCAATAGGCTCTTCACTACAGTAAGCTACAGTACCTCTGTAGCTCATTCCCTCCTCCGTAATCTTCTCTATGTAGAGGGGAGCCGTCTGTTCGTACCACGGAGAAGTCAATTTCCGGAAGATCGAAGGGCACTGCTCGAATGAGGAGAACTAAAATTGAGAATTAGAATACTGTAGATCATAGATTACGGTACCTGTTTGGGGTTCATCATGACGTCATGGTAGAGATTGAAGATGTCGTTCGGGTAGATGTAGGCGTCGCCGAAGCGGCCAGCGTAGATGGCCTCGTCGTACTTCTCAGGGCCACAGTCTTCCATTACTCCCCTGAAAGGAAGGGTTACTGTAGAAAAGGTTACGGTAGAAGGATTACGGTAGCGGCCTTTGGTTGCCAAAAAGCGGCCTACGATTGCCAAACAAGCGGCCTTTTGGTTGCCAAAAAGCGGCCTGCGGTTGCCAAAAAGCGGCCTCTAATTGAAAATGCAGGTCAAGCGGCCTACGATTGCCAAAAGGCGGCCTGTGGTTGTCAAAAAGCGGCCTTTGGTTGCCAAAAAGCGGCCTCTGGGTGCCAAAAACCGGCGTACGATTGGCAAAAAGCGGCCTTGGTTGTCAAAAAGCAGGTCAAGCGGCCCACGGTTCCCAAAAAGCGGTCTGTAATTTCCAAAAACAGGGCAAGCGGTCTTTGGCTGCCAAAAAGCGGCCTTTGGTCGCCAAAAAAAGCGGTTTTTAATTTCAAAAAAGCGGTCTATGGTTTCCAAAAAAGCGGCCTATGAATGAAAAAAGGCGGCCTTTGGTTGCCAAAAAGCGACCTATGGTTGTCAAAAAGCGGCCTTGGGTTGCCCAGAAGTACTCACTTGTACAGTCCGTAGGTGTTCTCTCGCGGGAATATTCTAAGGAAGTCTCCGCAGCGCTCGTCCTCGTTGCGTAGTCTCTCCAGCCACTCGCGCACTCGACGATCGATCGATCCCTCCGTCAGGAATTTCTAAATCCAAATTTGCATAAAGCGACAAAATAGAGAAGAAAACCTACCGTAACCTGGGATCCGTCGGCCTTGCGCTTCACACTGAATTTCGTGTAGGCGGCGGGTTTGACTTTCTCTTCGACGACCGGCATGGTGGAGGGGTTCACGCGCGGGATGCAAATGAGGTTGAGGAGGTCGCTGATCAGCTGGGGCTTCAGGAGAACGTCCAGGGGGGCTTCTCTGAAAAGAGGAAGATTTAGGATGTCTGCGTCTCTGACTGTCTGACACCCTGGAAGAGCATTCTCTGCGTCTCTAACCATCTCTCTATCTCTGCGTCTCTAACCTTCTCCCTCTCTCTCTCTCTCTAATTCCCTCTCTACTTACGAAGCAAGGCTAGGATTGAGGTTCACTTCCAGCAGCCACGGCTTCATGTCCTCGTCGATGAGAATGTCGAATCCGAAGAGATGGAAGTTGGTGCCCACATGGAGGAGGGTGGTCCTGGTGACCGAGGCGATGGAACTCTGCACCGACAGGAACGTCTTAATCACCACGTCCTCGATTCGCAGCATCAACACTGAAATCAATCGATAAACCCATAAAATCAATCAATAAATTTAAAAAAATAAAAATAAAAAGCTGCAGTATGCCCTTACATTTCGTGTCGTGGCCCTCTCGTTCCAGATGGCGAAGGAGGGCGCCGAGGGTCCATTTGTGGCCGTGGTCTTCGGTGTCGAGGGACTCGTTCCTCACGTAGTTCTCGCTCTTCTTGTTCAGGGAGTAGTTGGTCAGATGCACGTAGGAGGCCTCTTCGTCGATCACCTCAGAGTACTTGGCACTTGCGAATCTGGAAATAAAGAGGTAATTGAGGGAAATACGGGTGGAAATTTGAATCTTCCATATCAAATAGGGGGATATCGGTAGCTTCAATATGAAACCGTGCGGCAATCGGCATATTCTTGTTAAAATTGTGGGGCAATTGGCAAATTTTCAAAGGAAAACTATGCGGCAATTGACAGTTTTGACAAAAGACCGTGCGCAATCATCAATTTTTGCCAAAAATCGTGCACCAATCAGCTTTGAATTCCATCAAAAACCGTGCGGCAATTGCTTTTCAACCACAAATCGTGCGGCAATCGGCCCTTCGAAACTAAAACCGTGCGGCAATCGGCAATTTCTGGCCGAAAACCGTGCGGCAACCACCACAACCTCCTAAAAGTCGTTATCTCTCCTTAAATCCCTTACCTCGTGAGTCCCTCCGAGTACAGATGAACAACCAGCGGATAGAATGAGGTGACGGCCACGTAGATGCGCAGATCGAACTTGTGGCCATTGACGAGCAGCGGCTTTCCGATGTAGCGAGAGACCAGCAGCTTCTTCTTCTGCGGGATCTGGTCCACCTGAACGGATAAGGGTTTAAAATTATAATTAAAATGAAAAAATAAGGGTTCAAAATTCTAATTAGACTCAAATAATAATACTTTAAAATTCTAATCAGATTATAAGAATAAGGCCGTAAAATTCTAATTCCAATTAATTTTAAGAAAAGAAAGCTTAATTGAAGGAATAAATACCTCGGTGACGAAGAAAATGCCGCGTCCTTCGGAGCTGGAGACGGGCTTTACGATGTACTGCACGGGCTTGCCGGCCAGCTTTTCGTTCCTTTCGAATACGGCGCGCATCTTGTCGCGGTCGCGGGGGACAACGAAGGAGTCGGGGATCTGGAATTGGGGATTTAGATTACGGAATTTAGAGCAAGCCGCAACCATAGGTCGCTTGCCCTGCCGATTGCCGCAGTTTTTGGGTAGAAAATGCCAATTGCCGCACGGTTTTCGGTGGAAACTGCCGATTGCCGCACGTTTTTAGCTCGAAACTGTCGATTACCGCATACTTTTACAGATAAAATGATGACTCCGCAGTGTTTTTTGGTAAAAATGACAATTGCCGCACGGTTTTCTGTAGAAACGCGCAATTGCCGCATGGTTTTCGGTAGATTTCCGCTCGATTTTAGCTTAAAACTGCTAATTGCCGCCGGGTCTTTCTTAAAAACTGGTGATTTCCGCACGGTTTTCGGTAGAAAACTGCCGATTGCCGCATGGTTTCCATGAAAATTGGAGATTGCCGCACGGTTTTCGATAGAAACTGCCGATTGCCGCACGATTTTAGGTAAAAACTTCCGATTTCCGCATGGTTTTCCACCTAAAACACTCCAAAACCCACTTACAATGCTATAACAGTCTCCAAAGAGCAGGGCCGATCGTCCCACATTGACGTACAGCTGATCCTTGAAAGTCAGCTGCCTAGAGCGAGGGAACATGTTGATCCTCTGCCTGAAATTGTAATTTTAATACTTAAATTTAATTTTTTATTGATTTTTAAATATTTAAATTTAAAAATTTTTTTTTAAATAGTTTAAAAATAATTATAAAAACTAACCACGGTCGCAGATTCCTCATCTTGTGTCCCGAGAGAAAACTGGAGGTCCAGGCCACGTTGAAGTTTCGATTGTCCGGAGATCCCTGAAATTTGAATTTAGGAACCGATTTTCGGGCAAAAAAGCTTTATAATTTAAAAACATTTAATAAAAAATATAAAACCAACCTGTGTGAAGCCGTGACCGTGGAGAATGGTCTTCATGAGTTTGTTCTCGTTTCCCATCAGCTTGAAGACCATGCTCTTCTTCTTACCGACCTGGAATGGAAGAGAGCGGCCTGAGGTTGCCCGAAGCGGCCCTTACCTTTGTGAATTTGTTCATCTTCTTCTCCTCCACCTCGTTGTGGATGAAATCCAGGCAGTCCGGGGAGAAGGTGATGAACCTCGGCTTCTTCGCCTCCACTCCCTCCGGCGAACTCTCGTTCGAACTAGAACATCTAAAAAATATCTATTTTTTAAAAATTTAATATAAAAATAAAAAAAGATATCCGAAAAACCACCCAAAATCGGTTTTTCCCAAATTTTTTAGGCCAAAAACAAAGAAACTCACCCTGCAGACTGTGAAAACCCGCCGTTTGAGGGATATCTCGATTTTCTAACTAACACTACCATCCTGGGCCCTGAAAACAACAAAAATATTAATTGAATATATAAATAAAGCAATTTTAAAAATAAATAAAGCGAAAATGGCGGGGTGGCGTCGGGTGAAAAAGCCGGGAGAGTGCGTTTTCGGTGCGACGAGAGTACATGGTTTTTGGTTTTTACGGTGTCTCATCAAATAATTTGATTTTTGCAAGGAGAAATACAAAATTCAATGTTTTTATTTAGTTAAAAATAACGAGAAATTGCCAAGAAACTCGGAAAGGACGGAAAGAAGCTTTTTGGGTCTTCAAATTGCCGGAATAAATATGTATTTAGTAAAAAAGCAGAAAAAATCGATAAAAATATGTTTCCTGTGTTTGTAATCAAAAAAACAAAAGTAAGCCCGATGCGGGGCTCGAACCCGCGACAGCCAGATTAAGAGTCTGGTGCTCTACCGACTGAGCTAACCGGGCGGCACTGCAAGACAGATCGCGCTGCCTTATCAATCAACCCACACTGCCCACCACAATGCAGACTGAAAGAGCTATTGAATAAAAGTTTTAAAAACAATTTATTATCAATATAGGTAGTCTGTGACAAATTGTTTAATTGTGATAGTTTTCCTGTGCTCATTATTAATTCGCACACTAATAGTAAGTGTCTTAAATCGAAGTTCACGTCGTTTCAGGGCAAACAAATGGGTGGTCTCTGGTTCATCAGGGGGTCTCTGTAGTCTAATTGCTTGGGGGGTCTGATCCATGGTGGTCAAAAAGCTCTCGAAGTCGAATTCAATCAATTTGACGAATAAGTACTTCTTGCTGTGGAAAACTTTTCCATCTGCCCATTTCTGTAATTTAATTAAGTTAGAGCGACCAGCTAGAGAGAGAGAGAGACAGAGAGAGAGAGAGATTCATCAAACCTTAATTTGTTCCACTAATTGATTCGGTTGAATTGTGCAACTTTCAATTTTCAGTAGGCGGCCTGCTCGAAGTGAGAAACAGACATCTGGAGTGAGCAACTGGCAGTTGTAAATGTGAATCTGAAATTGGTTTTAATAAGAGAGAGAGAGAGAGAGAAAGAGAGGAGAGAGAGATACTGAGATCGAATAAAAACTCACACAATGGATGTCCCCAAAGTTTTCCGGCTACTTGTCTCCAATTGCAAAAAAATCGAGGATAATGGCCTTCAATTTTTTAAAATTCTAGAAAAATACATAAAATCTTCGTTATAAAACAATATTCTTACGCTTCTTAACTGCGAGTAGACCGGCGGCAAAACAATTGGAAAATTGTGAATTGCAAGGGTGACGACGCCATGAATTCTTTCCATTATGAAGAGGCAGCTTTCAGCATCGAGGTGATCATAGGAAACGTGTGTGTGAGTGTCTGTGTGTGAGAATGTGAGTGAGCGATGGTGTGTGTGTGTGTGTGTGTGTGTGTGTGTGTGTGTGTGTGTGTGTGTGAGTGTGTGTGCGCGTCAAAACCCACAAATACATCGATCCTTTTTGTGTGAATCCACACGGAAGAAGGACAATTCCTCCATTGAAATAAAGGTATCGCGCTATCATAACGGGTGTTCGGTGGTTCCATATGTTTGACAACCCCGTCCTGAATAAAAAATCTTTTAAAATTTAAATTAAAATATTTTAAAATTAAAAATAACTATGAACATACCGTAATTGTCACAATTTCCACAAAAAATGGAAACCTCACGAAGCTTCGGCTCTTACAAAAGAGGCTAGAACTTTCAGAACATTCTTCGAAGTTGGCAAATTTCAAGAAGGTAAACTGAATATGAAAAAGTATATTTTTGAATATTACATTGTAAAACTTGCCTTTTCATGTATTTTGCAGCAAATACTATAAGGAAGATTGTCGAAGGAAATCATTTCCTTACTTGACTACTTGGCAGCGAAAAATGATATTGACTGAATTTTCAACAGAAATCTAATGGGCAAAAAAAAGCACTTTTGAATTTTTTCTGGCTTTTTCGCGAAAAAGCCAAGGAAAGCAAAGGGAAGTAAAGAAAGAAAGCAATAAATCAATCAATATAGTCTGAAGGGGTCAGAGACGCAGAGGCAACAAGTGGAGGGATGTAAAGTTAGAGACGCAGAGAGGACTGGCAGAGGCAGATGGCTAAATGCAGTTGGAGACGCAGGGCAACTTCTAGTTGACAGAGACTTATTAGACAATGATGCATATACAGACGAGTAGATATAGTTAGAGACGCAGAGACGATTGTTAGAGACAGACTAGCAGGCAAAGTTAGATATACAGAGGCATCTCTCTGCATCTCTCGAGGAGTGGTAGAGACAGACGGCCAAACACAATCAGAGATGCAGTTAGAGACGCAGGGGCAACTTCTAGTTGACATATACATACGGGCAGATATGGTTAGAGACGCAGAGACGGTTGTTAGAAACAGACTAGCAGACAAAGTTTGAGATGCAGAGACAGCCGGTAGAGGCAGAGACAACACATGGATGGATATAAAGTTAGAGACGCAGAGAGAACTGGTAAACACTTAGCTCTTGAATAAAAGTTTAAATAACAATTTATTATTAAACAAGGTTGTTTCAGACAAATTGGTGAATTACGATAGTTTTCCTGCTACCATTATCAATTCGCACACTAAGTGTCTGAAGTTCACGTCGTTTCAGGACAAACAAATGGGTGGTCTCTGGTTCATCAGGGGGTCTCTGTAGTCTAATTGCTTGGGTGGTCTGATCCATGGTGGTCAAGAAGCTGTCGAAGTCGAATTCAATCAATTTGAGGAAAAAGTACGTCATGTTGTGGAAAACTTGGCCATCCGCCCATTTCTGTAATTGCATTATTCTAAGCTACCGAATATTGCAAACTTTAAATTGATCCACTAATTGAATCGGTTGAATTGTGGAATGTTGGATTCTCAGTAGACGGCCTGTTCGAATTGAGAAACATTCATCGGGAGTGAGCAACTGGCTATTGTAAATATGAACCTGAAATACGATTTGATAAGAGAGGGAGAGGGAGAGGGAGGGAGAGGGGGAGAGAGACAGAGACAGACCAAAAAAGAAAGAGAGAGGGGGAGAGAGAGAGATCGAATAAAAACTCACACAATCGATGTCTGCAAAGTTTTCCTGTAAGTTGGTTCCAATTTTATGAATATTGAGGATAACGGCCTTCAATTTAAAATTCTAGAATAATACATAAAATATTCGTTATAAAACAATATTCTTACACTTTTTAACTGAGAGTAGACCGGTGGCAAACCTGTTAGCAAATCGTGCATTGCAAGGATGTCGACGCCATGAATTCTTTCCATTATGAAGAGGCAGCTTTCAGCATCGAGATCATCCTAGGAAAAAGTGTGTGTGTGCGTGTGTGTGTGTGTGTGTGTGTGTGTGTGTGAGAATGTGAGTGAGTGAGTGAGTGAGAGGGTGTGTGTATGTGTGTGCGTGTCAAAACCCACAAGTACATCGATTCTTTTTGTTTGAATCCACACGGAAGAGGGGCAATTCCTCCAATGAAATAAAGGTAGCGATTGATTATAACGATTGTTCGGTGGTTCAATATGTTTCAAAACCCCGTCCTGAATAAAAATATTTTAAAATTGAAATCCTTTGAAATTCAAAATAAGTCTAACATACATCAATCGTCGCAAGTTCCACAAAGAATGGAAATCTCACGAAGCTTCGCCTCTTACAAAAGAGGCTTGAGCTTTTGCTACATTCTTGGAAATTGGCAAATTGCAAGTAGGTAAACTGAATAAGAAAAAGTATATTTTTGAATATTACATTGTAAAACTTGCCTTTTCATGTATTTTGCAGCAAATACTATAAGGAAGATTGTCGAAGGAAATCATTTCCTTACTTGATCTACTAGGCAGCGAAGATACGAATTTTTCAACTGTAATCTAATGGGCAAAAAAGCGCTTTTAAAAATTTTCTGGCTTTTTGCGATAAAGCCAGGGAAAGTAAAGAAAGAAAGCAATAAATCAATCAATATAGTCTGAAGGGGTCAGAAACGCAGAGGCAACAAGTGGGGGATGTAAAGTTAGAGACGCAGAGAGGACTGGCAGAGGCAGATGGCTAAATGCAGTTGGAGACGCAGGGCAACTTCTAGTTGACAGAGACTTATTAGACAATGATGCATATACAGACGAGTAGATATAGTTAGAGACGCAGAGACGATTGTTAGAGACAGACTAGCAGGCAAAGTTAGATATACAGAGGCATCTCTCTCTCTCTCTCTCTCTCTCTCTCTCTCTCTCTCTCTCTTTCTCTCTCTCTCTTGAGTAGCAAATCCCAACTTCATTAAACATTATTGTTGGTAAATCACAATACTCTTCGGGTCATCAGTACAAACACATATAATAAGTTGGTTATAAACATGTCCTTCCCTTTTAAATAAATATCCACAGATTGGTCCGTTATTCTTATCTACTTTAGTTTCAGACATATTCATGGGATACTTTCGGTTCATGGTCGTTATAAATTTTTCAAAATCGAAATTGATCATATTCTGGAACCTGTAATGCTTGCTTAGGAATTGATTGCCTTGGAGCCATTTCTGTAAAATAATATTAAAGATGGCTGAAAATAAGAGACTAACCTGGATTTGTTCAATTAGTTCGTTGGAAAGGATGGGACAGTTTTGTAGATTAAGGAAATTTGCTGGAACGGAGAAAGAGGCATCTGGGGAAGGAACTTGACATTCCCACATTTGGATCTGAAAGATGATTGACAGAGAGAGAGAGAGGGAGGGAGAGAGAAAGAAGAAACTAAAGCCACACTCACACATTGAATATCTCCGAAATCCATCGGGTCAATGAGGATATGAATACGTTGAAATTGTAGTTTCTAGAATAACCTTTAATGTTTCGGAGCAAAAAATCTTACATTTATCAGTTGATAGTACAGAGTCGGAAATGTTCGAGATCTGTATATCCCAAGGATATGAGCTCCACGAAATCGTTCCATTATAAAGATGCATAATTCAGGCGTGAGGTTCATCTACGAGTAGCACAAGTGTCAGGAAAGTGTGTGTGTGTATGTGTGTGTGTGTGTGTGTGTGTGTGTGTGTGTGTGTGTGCGCGTGTGTATGTGTGTGTGAACACGTTTACATTTTACTAACCGCGACATGGACTGATTCCGTTTGAATCCAGACGGCAGGGCTGTTCTCCCAATTAAACAAATGGTGGGTCCTTGGGTCGCGTTTTGTCACATATTGATTGACAATTCCGTTCTGAAAACCCCTTTAAAAATCAATTAATTAATTATAATACCTCTATCAGAATGCATCCTTCAAAATAGGGAAACCTCACTGAGCGACGGTTTTTACAAAAATTACTGGAACTTTCAGAACATTCCTCAAAGTCGGCAAATTGTAAGTAGGTAAACTGAATATGAAATTTTAGTTTGAATATTAAACTGTAAAACTTGCTTTTTCATGTATTTTACAGCAAATGTTATAAGGAAGGCTGTTGAATGATATCTGGTCACTTTCCGCTATCATGGAGCTCTTCAAAAGACCTCAAAGGAGACTCAAAACGTGAAAAAATGAGAACAAAACATTTTGTGGGGGGGGGGGGGGAAACCATGAAAAAATTAATAAAATAAAAAGAAGAAGCAAAGGCACCTGTTATGTGGTGCTGGCTGAGCACTGCTCGGAAAAAGCGAGATTTGAAATTTGTGCTCGCTTTTTTGTTTAAAAATTCGATGCTAATATATTGAATATTTCTCTCTCTCGTTCTCTTTCAAAAAGTACGTTAAGCGGCCTCTGGTTGCCAAAAGTGGGAGAATAGAGATGCAGAGGAAGTTCCGGCCGTTCTCCTTTTCCCTTCTCTCTTTCGCTCTTTCTCTCTCTCTCCCTCCCTCTCTCTCTTTTTTCTCTCTCCCAATATTCAAATGAAGGATAAAGGATTTAATCTACAACCAGTATTTACAGCACAGACAGGCACACGCTTAAACGCCTACTGCCTGGAAACAAACTCATGAACTCTCGAAATAATGAATGAATAGCCGAAGGATCCGTACCGCAAAGGAATAAGGGGTATTGGCAACTGGGTGGCCTGAGAGACTGCTGTGATATTCAAACGAACTGGGGACCGCATTATGCACTGAGCTAGGGCAATAACAAACAAATAGGGGGGACGACGGGGAGATCGGACCACTGGGAAGGCGACTGACGGCAAGTGACAACGTGAGAGCGTGTGAAAGTGAGAGAACGGGGAGGGGTTATTTCTGGGGGGCGGAGGCCCCGGCTCCAAACTCCTTGAGGCACATGGCACACGAGTACTCGTTGTCGGGGGCCTTCTTCAATGCGGGGCGGAGACAGTACAGATGGTAGCCGCGGTCACAGTCGTCGCAGAAGAGCAGTTGGTCCTGGAAGGAAAGGTTAAGCAGGGGTACGGTAGTTTTTTTTTGTTGGTGGAAACTCTTGTTTTCCGCAGTTTTCGTTGGAAACCGCCGATTGCCGTAGGGTTTACGGCCAAAATTTAATCGATTAGCGCATGATTTTGATGTTGGAACTGCCGATTGCCGCAGGGTTTTTGGTGAAAAAGACAGATTCAGCACGGTTTTCCCGACAAATCGACAAATTCTGCCGTTTGCCGCACGATTTTTGCTAGGAACTGCAGATGGCCGCACAGTTTTTCGTACTAGCTGCGGAATGACACGCAGTTTTTTTCATTGAGCCGCCCGATTGCCGCATGGTTTTTCTTTCTAAAGCGTTGATTGCCGCACGCACATTTTTGTCGAAACTGGTGATTGATGCAGGGTTTTTAGTGGATTCTGCCGTTTGCCGCACGGTTTTATGTTAAAAATATAGTTTCCAGCGCTGTTTTGGTTTTCCGATTTCTGCAATGTTTTCTGTAGAAACTGCAACTGTCGCACGGTTTTTGGTTACAAGTATCGATTGCCGCACGATTGTAGTAGATTCTGCAATTTGCCGCACGGTTTTCAGTTAAAATTGCCGATTGCCGCACGGTTTTAGGTGGAAACTGCCGATTTCTGCATGGGTTTCGTGCTGTTTGCCGCATGGTTTTTCGACAAATCTGCCGTTGCAAAAAAACCATGCGGCAAACAGGTTTTCTACTCAAACTGCTGCCAACTGAAGCGCGGTTTTGAGCCAACAATGCCGATTGCCGCACGCTTTTCCATCGTACCTGCCATTTGCCGCACACTTTTCTCCTCCATTTTCTGGTTACTGTACCCGAAAACTTACGTCATTCTCCGAAGTCCCACAGATTGTGCAGCTCTTGCACTCGATGCACTGCCACCCATATCGGTTGATCACAGACAGCACGTTTTTGTTGAAATTGAGACAGGACGGGTGGCCTGGAATTGATTAAATTAGACATTTAAAAGCATTTTAAATAACTTAAATTAGGCCTTTAAAACCCTTTAAAAAATTTAAAAAACAAGAAAAAAACTGACCAGCTCGGCCACAGTCGTGGCAGGTGACGAGATCCTCGGCTTGTTTAGAGTTTTTGTTCATGAATTTGTTTCCGAGGCAATAATCACAGAAATCTGACACTTCTACGTTAGGAGACAATACTGAAAATAGAAATTTAAGTTTAGCCCTTTAATTTAAAAAAATAGGCCTTTAAAAGTCCATTTTTAGACCTTTAAAGGCCCGTTTTAGACCTTTAAAATGGAATAAAAATAATAAAACTCACATTTATTAATAGCATTGGCTAGGGGCTCATTGTGGACGAACGCGTTGTGGTAGGTCAGACCCGCGAGGCTTTTGTACTGCGCCCCGCATTCTGGAAACGGAGTTGAGGTAGGGTTACGGTAGTCGATTTGAATACGGAGGAGAATTCGCGCCATCTCTTCATTATCTTCTTTTCATTAGGAATACTGAGACGCAAAAGAGATGGAAGCACGAATTTTCGGAGCCCCGCGCGCGCCACCCGCCAGCGAAAATCGCACTTCGGTCTGGGAGGGGAGAGAGGGAGGGAGGGATGGGGAGGAGAGTACTGTAGGTGATAGTCCTTTAAGTTTTGATTTGAATGGGCGGCCTGAGGCTGCCCTAAGCGGCTCAATTAGCGGTCTAATTAGGTGACATAACATTGCCAAGAGCGGTTGATTCAAGCGGCCTAAGGATACCAAAATCGGTTTAATCAGGCGGCCTAAGGCTTCCAAAAGCGGCCTGAGGCTACCAAAAGCGGTTCAATTAGGCCGCCCAAGGTTATAAAATCGGCAGAATAAGGCGGCCTGAAGTCATCAGAAGCGTTGGATTCAAGCGGCCGAATGCCACCAAAGGCTACCAGAAGCGGGATAAACGTAGGTTACCAGAAATATCTATATTAGGCGGCCTGAGGTCACAAAAGCGGCCCAATTTGTGAACAGGTCGATTCAAGCGGCCTAAGGCTACCGAAGCGGTCAAACAAAGGCGGCCTAAACTGAAGCGGCTGAATTCAGAGGCCTGAGGTTGCCAAGAGCCGTCGATTCAGGTGGCCTGAGGCTACCAAAAGCGGCTTGATTTAAAGGACTATCACCTACAGTACCCATCTTCCCCTCCCCTCCTTCCCTCCAAAATCTCCCTCTTTCTGAACCGAATTTGGCATTCGGCACGGCGGGGCGCACGGGATACTCACTGGAGCACGCGTGCGGCTCGCGACGCCCGGCCGCACTCGCCTTCTTCTTCTTCGTCGTGGCGTTCTTTCCCTTCTTCCGCTTCGCTCCCCAGTCGTCCTCGTCGCTGCCCGAGCCCTGGCTCATGATGTCGTCGTCGAAATCGTCAGTGAACTCCTCCTGAAGACGGGAAATTAGGAATTTTGCGAGAAATTGAAAAAAAAACGGCCTCAAATGAAGAACAAGGGAGGAAGCTTACAAAGACGTTCTGCTTGGGAGTGCCTCGGGAGGACATGGCGAGGTCCATGGAGACGTCGGCGATCATGACTTCTGGAAAGAGAGGGTTAGAGAGAGAGAGAGAGAGAGAGAGAGAGAGAGAAAGAAAGAAAGAGAGAGACGAACCGGGAACGGGCGCCTGAACCTGGGAGGCCTGGTTCACGGCCGCGTCGAGGGCCGGATTGTCGCGCAGGAACATCTTCATTTCAATGGCGTCCGCAGGAGGGTGCTCCTTCTTTTTCCATCTAGGGGCGGAGTACTGAATGTACTGAAAGTAAAAGGTAAAGAAGAGCCGCTTCTGGTAGCCTACAGCCGCTTGATTGAACCGATTTTGGTAGCCATAGGCCGCCCGATTGGACCGCTTTTTCCTCAGGCGGCCTAATTATCCGATTCTGGTAGCCTGAGGCCGCACAATTGGACCGCTTTTGGTAGCCTCAGGCCGTGGGCCGCTCCTGCCAACCATAGGCCGCTCTTCTAAAAAAGATTATATACCCACCACATTGTTATCTGTGCTGGTATACCGCTGCTCCGGCGTCTTGTAGTAATTCTGCACAGGGCGATGCGCAGTCCCCGTCTGCTGATCGTAGTAAGGGTATCGGAACCTAAAATTCCAATTTTTATTTAATTTTTAATTATTATTTAATTAAAATTATCATTATTTAATTAAAAACTAAAAAAATGTAAAAATAAAAACCTACAAAATTTCATGAACAATCACTTTAAATAGAAATTTGTATATATTTTTTTATGTAATTTAAATACTTTTAAATAGATTAAACACTTTTTTAAAAAATTAAATAAAACAAATTAAAATAAAACAAACCTAGTTTTCCTCTCGTTGAACGTGCGGGAATTCCATTTTGAGCAATTTTTCATAAGTTCCACATAGTTAGCCTCGGCTATCATACCTGAAATCATTGATTTTAATGGTTTAAATTCTAATTTTAAGGTTATTACAAGAAAAGTGGGAGAATAGTTAAAATGTCCGATTTTTACATGAATTAAATTGATATTAACAGTTTAAACGAGTTAAATTCAAATTTTAAGGTTATTTTGATTTAAAATGGGAAGAAATGTGGCATTTTAATGAAAATACGGTAGAATTGGGATAGAAGGGAAGAAATGGGGCGCTGGTGGTCTAAAGCGGTGCAGATGGCGCAGGCCTCCAGCGATCGATAGCCACCTCAATCGGGGACAGCGGAGGCCACCCAGCACGGCCTTTCTGGGTAAATAACCCCAGGTTTTAGGGAAATAAGTCAATTAATTAGAATTTTGCATATAATATACCGAATGCAACATTAAAATATGATTGTAAATGATTCTAGGCACTTTTTAAGGGCTTAAAATGAGAACCTTGAGAAGAAACTGAGTCTATGGCGAAATGAGTCGTGGAAACACCTGGCCTGTATGCGACCTCGATAGGCTAATTAGGCTAGATGGGAACGGACGGCGAAGTTATTTTTGGAAGCAGCCTTTTGGCAACATAAGACCGCTTTTGGCAGTATAAGGCCGCGTTTATTTTAAGTTGACCGGGCTCAACATATTCCAACCCTTTCACTTCATTTTTCCATTGGAAATGTCATTTCAATCGACCGAATGGCTCGATTCGGTCGTTTTGCTGTTTCCAGTAGGAATTAGAATATTCAAAATGGGGGTAACGGGAATGACGCAGGGAAGAAGAGGTAGGATCAGCGAAATCCACCGCTCTGAGGAGGCCTTAAAGTAGAAAAGACACCCTCATTTTTTTCCCATTACAAAAGCTAAATAGTGGACCATTTGCCGTTGAAACTACAAAATAAAAGCAAACAGCTTTACCAAACATTACGTTATCACTGTCTACAAACGATATTTTACACGAAAATCGTGGGACAATTGATAATTCCAACCAAAAAACCATGCCCAAACTATATTTTCCAGACATTTGGTGCTGTAAAAACTACTTTTTGAAGACAGACCATGAAAAAATAAACTGAAATCTAACAGCAAAATTTCAAAACGTTTGAAAGAGGATATTCTCGAAAAAATCCATACAGATCGCGGCAAGACCCAGGAAATCGTGGTGAGACCTTTTATAATCCGTATGGGAACCAACGAAACCGACTTAGAAGGAAAATATGTCCTCAGTTTTTTCAAGGGTTTTCAACCAATTCTGGATTTTTAAAAGATTTAAATTTAGCAGATTTGGTCAAAATGTGAAATATTAACCATAAAAAACAGAAAGTTTCCAAAACTGCCCGATGTTTAGCGGACAACCTCACTTTTTTGGTGAGAAAATAAAATGGGAGAAAAAAATCGATTCAAAGGCTCAAAATACAGCGGTTCTTCAACCTTCTGCGGATCAAACTACAAAAAAGAAACAATTTACTGAAACAACATAACAAAAACTCAACAAAACAAGTAAATCTGTAGATCAAATGGCGTCTTCGATGGTCTGGATTCCGGAACCGACGCACACAACCCGCGACCTTAAAGGACTAATTATTGATTTTAATTAATATTTAAAGGACTATTTGTTAATTAAAGGACTATTGAATCCTTAAAGGACTGTGAAAAAGATTACTGTACCTACCCGTCGTTAATCGAAAAATAGGAGGGATCCCAGATCGAGAGGGACTTGGCCCCTTCGAATGAGATCTCATTGGAATCCAGGGAGTGGGTGGCCAGGCGACAGTCGAGGGAGGTGGAGAGGAGTCTCAGGGAGCCATCGATCTCGGTGAATTCCACGTCTGAACGAGGGTTACTGTAGGAATTATGGAAGGATTACGGTAGCTAGAAGACTACGGTAAGGTAGGAATTGAGGATTACGGTAAGGGACTTACGGGTTACGGTAGCGCAGTGGTAGCTGAGGGTGTGGGTGAGGGAGAGGACGCCGCGGGAGGAGGTGAGGAGGGCCACTTCGCCAGATTCTAATCCGGCGGCGAAGAGAGGGACGGGGGAGGGAGAGATGGCGAAGGAGGAGATGCCACAGGAAGCGACGGAGATCTGAAAGGGAGGGAATTAGAGAGAGAGAGAGAGAGAGAGAGAGAGAGAGAGAGAGAGTTCTCTGCGTCTCTAACCGTCTAATGTCTCTAACCAAACCTGGTCTCTGAGTCTCTAACCGCACCTAAACCATTTCGTTCCAATCTCTGTCTCTCTAACATTGAGCGAATGATCTCTGCTTCTCTAACCATAAGTTTCTCTGCGTCTCTACCTATCTGGGACTCTCTTACTGCAACTGTTCTCTGCGTCTCTAACCGTTACTGTCTATGACTGTCATTGGTCTCGCGTCTCTACCCTGTTTCTAACCATCCAATGTATCTACGTCTCTAACTGTCTGGAATTCTCCGCTGTTGTCTGGTTCTCTAACCGCAACTGTCGGTTTCTCTGCTTCTCTAACCACCCTATCTCTCTAACAATGCCTTGTCTCTGCGTCTCTAACCTCGGCTCTCTCTTCCATCCTCTCCCTGTCCACATTCCACAGCCAGAGCTTCCCCGCCGTCGAAGCAGCCGCCAGATGGGCGCATCCCTCCAAAATCACCCATCGGACCTAAAACTACAGTTTTCAAAACTTTGCTCCATTTCTACAGTACCTTGGTGAAGAGGGAGCCATCGGGAGGAGGGATCTTGTGCAGCAGTTTAATCGCCGCTTCACACACTGTGTAGACCCTGAAAATGTGGGAAATTTGAATTTTGAGACGGAAAAACTGACTCAACTGAGCCATCGCCGTGGGCGGCTGCGAGGAGGAGGCATGTTCCGGTCTGAAATTGGTGGTTTGGAGAAAACCGTGCGGCAATCGGCAGCTTCTACCAAAAACCATGCACCAAACGGCAATATCTCACTTTTTCTTTGAAAAACTGCACATCTACGATTCTCGTCTCTTCTTTGTAGTGGAACTCGGCCAATTCGATCAGACTCCGTTCGTCGCCCTTCAGAAGACCTGAAATTAGCATTTTATCATAGAAAAAAGCCAAAAAAAACCTTCCACGGAGAGACGCCAAACTACGATTCGTCCCTTTCCACAGCCGGTGGCCAGGAGGACCTGGTCTTCGGAGACACAGCTATCGATGCATTGGAATCCAGAGGCTTCGGCGATTCTTCGAAGAGGAGTCCAGTTTCCTGGGAAAAATTAGTTTAGGCGGCCTTTTGTTGCCAAAAGGCGGCTTTTAATGGCCAAAAAGTAAGTGGAGCCTTTGGTTTGGCTGCCAGAAGCGGTCCATTTAGGCGACCTGAGGCTATCAGAAGCGGTCTAATTAGGCGACCTAAGGATGCCAGAAGCGGTCCAACTAGGCGGCCTGAGGCTACCAAAAGCGGGATCCAATTAGGCGGCCTGTGGCTACCAGAAGCGGTCCAACTTGACGGCCTGAGGCTACCAAAAGCGGTCCAATTAGACGGCCTAAGGCTACCAAAAGCGGCCCATCTAGGCAACCTGAAGCTACCAAAAGCGGGGTCCAATCATACCAGGACACTGGGTGCTTGCGGGACCTTGATTTTTGGGTACTGTGGTTGGGAATGGGTGGTTCGAGGCCTCGTTTTTAAGGTTGAGCCCACTAACGGAGCCTTCCTTTTTGATACCACCTCCCTATCATGTACAGGTATGGGTCCAATTAGGTGGCCTGAGACTACCAAAACCGGTCCGATTAAGCGGCCTATGGCTACCAAAAGCGGTCCAATTAGGCGGCCTAAGGCTACCAGAAGCGGCCCACTCACCAGTCTCCCTCTCAATCTTCGTGAAGACAAGACTCGTGTCGTTGCTCCCAGTGCAGATGACTTCAGAATCCTTGTCTCCAGTGGGAATCCGATGAACGAAGACCACCTGGGCCTTGTGAAGGCTCTCCGTGAGCACATTGTACTCGGTCAACAGTGCTTCATGAGCAATTAGCTTCTGAAAATCATCAAGTTTCTGAATTGCAGAGAGAAAAAAACCTCTTTCTTGATGAATTCGAAGGTTCCCTTCCGACCGTCGGAGGAGAGGGAGAACTGCCAGGGCCGGTTGCCTCCACCACAGCTGAGGGACATCACACTGAGGCCGGTTGAGAGGTCGAGGAAGTGGAATTCCGTCTGAAAGGGAGGGAGTTAGAGAGAGAGGGGGAGAGAGAGATGGAGAGAGAGAGAGAGAGAGAGAGAGAGAGAGAGAGAGAGAATTACCGAGTGAAATCCGGCGATGTAGGTCTTCCCGCCTTGACTGATCAGGGAAGAAGGCATTTCGAGATCCACGACATCGGAGATAGATTTGGTGGAGAGGAAGCGAAGGGGAGGCTCTGAAAATACAATTCTTGCCGCTGTCCGCTTTTTCTGGCAACCTCAGGCCGCTTTCTGCTTTTCTGGCGACCTCAGGCCGCTTCCGCTTTTTTCTGGCGACCTTAGGCCGCTTTCCGCTTTCTCTCTCTCTCACCTTCCGTGACGTCCAAACTCCACAGCTGAAGGCATCCTCTCTTCGTGAAGGAGGTCACAACTCCTCCATTGAGACTGAAGTTCAAAACCTGATCCGGAAGATGTCTATTCACCTAAAAACACTTAAAATGTGGTATTTTAAAGGTCAAAACCTGCTGGAAAGTCTTCATTTCAACGACTTTCTCCGCCTTTTCGAAGAGGACGGAGGCTGAGAGGAAGTGGCCGCAGACGGAGCCCACTATGATGAATGCACTGAAAGAGAGAGGGTTAGAAAGAGAAGCCGCTTTTTGGCAACCAAAGGCCGCTTGACCTGCTTTTTTGGCAATTAAAAGCCGCTTTTGGCAACCAAAGACCGCTAGGAGAAAGAGGAATACCTAGAAGTTCCCCTGTGAACTGCCAAAGCCGATGGTATCACAGGTTTTTTCTTCGAAATCCCCTCTAAAGCCGTGGCTGCCGACAGTTCCGTCACTTCTTTCCTCTCCACATCCAGGAAGTACTGAAAATTGGCATTTTAACACAGCGAAACAATGAAACTGGTCCTTTAAATTACGTTTAGACCTTTAAAAAGACCTTTAGAAATGATTTTAAAGGTCTACTTAACAGATTCAAAGGTCTAGACAGTCCTTTAAAAACTCACAGCTATCCTGTCTACCGTATATACGAATACGAAGCCAGGGCAAGTGACGGCGGATACGATTCGAGAAGTGGCATCGAATTGGATGGGATCGCCTGGAAACAAAGAATTTATGAAGTTTTGCGATTGGAGCGCGATTACCTTTGTGGAAGACGGCTACGGACTGAAAACCATAGGCGACGACGAAGGGAGAGGCTGAATTCGGAGGAGGAGGGACGAGGAATCGGAGATTTTGGGAAGGGAGGATGGGATGATCGTTGAGGAACAGGCGGCTGAAAATGAAAAGTTTATTGAAAAATCCTGCGGCAATCGGCAGATTCTAGCAAAAACCGCGCGGAAATCGGCAGTTTCTACCTAAAATCGTGCTGCAATCGGCAGATTCTACCGAAAACCGTGCGGCAATAAGCAGATTCAATAGGAAACTGTGCGGAAGTCTGCAGTTTCTACCTAAAATCGTGCGGCAATCGGCATTTCTCACCCTTCCCCGTCGACGGTGTACAAATCGTCTCCACAACGGGCGAATCCCCTCAAATCTTCGCAAGTTTCCAAGATCCGACTTTTCGGCTCCTCCGTGTTCGGGTCGAACTCCAAGAATCCTCCATTCTCACTGCCACAGTACTGAAATTAGAATTTTTTTTTATTTAAAAAAACTTTTTTTTTTAAATTTTTGCATTTAAAAATGAAAGTTTATAAACTATTTAAATATAAATTAAATAAAATCATAATTAAAACTAACTAATCGATTGCCGTGCCAGGCGAGGGAGCGAATGCAGCCGATGTTCAGGGGATGGCGGGCGACCACTCGGAGTTCATTTGTGTCGAAGGCCCATTTGACGACGGTCTGAAAATGGAAAGTTAGAGGGATCGTGTGTGTGTGTGTGTGTGTGTGTGTGTGTGTGTGTGTGTGTGTGTGTGTGTGTGTGTGTGACCTGATCTATTCCGGCGGTGTAGATGAAGCCCTCGTCATCGGAGCAGATGGAGAAGGGCCGGGCTGAATGGCCGAAGGCGCAGGCGAGGGCGTCTTGTCTTCTGGAAAGAAAGAATTAGAGATACAGAGAAAGATCTCTGAGTCTCTAACCATCCAATACCTATACCTGGTCTCTCCACTCAGTCTCTCTGGCCATCACTGGTCTCTGCGTCTCTAACCGTCCCATTCTCTTACTACCATTGGTCTCTGCTTGTCTGGCTACCCAATGTCTCTGACAATCAGTCTAATAATGGTACCTCCGTCTCTAACCATCCAATATCTTTAACAAAACTTCTCTGAATACAACTGATCTAGCATCACAAGTACCAGTCACACGACCCTGGTTCGATCCCGCCGGTGCTCAAAGTTTGAGCCTCAGACTTACAATCCAGACTTACAATCCAGCCGTAGATGTCTCCGAATTGTGCTCCAATTTGTCTCCAGGCCAGTCCCATACTCGCAGACTTCTGTCATCAGAAATCGAGAAGAGGCGATTGGCGATCAGATGCAGTCCGAAGATCATTCCCTGAAAGAGGAAGTTTAGGAGAGTGGAAGAGAGAGAGAGAGAGAGAGAGAGAGAGAGAGAGAGAGGGAGAGAGAGAGAGACTGACCGTATGTCCCAAGTATCTGTGAATCACCGAAGGGCCTTGGCAAGGCTTTGAGAGGAGGATCTCTCCGAAAACGGTTCCGACGATTGTGTAGAGGGTCTCCCAGCTGTCGCCGACCAGCAGCGCTTTCAACCTGAAAACTTTGTCTATCCGGATTTTGATAAAAACTGCCGATCGCCGGACGGTTTTCGGTAGAAACTGCCGATTTCCGCGCCGTTTTTTGGTAGAAACTGCCGATTACCGCACGGTTTTCAGTAGAAACAGCCGATTTCCGCACGGTTTTTGGCAGAATGTACCCTTTGTCGCACAGTTTTCTATCAAAAAACTCACAGCACAGCGGTGTGATCGGACTGAACGGCCCTCTTCTCCCTCAATCCGAGTGCCTCCTCTGTGACGTCAACGTCGAAGAGACGGACAGTGTTGCAAGTGAATAACACCACGATCTGAAGGCAAAAATGAACCATTTCCAGTTAGAGAGAGAGAGAGAGAGAGAGAGAGAGAATATGCTAATACCTGGCCCCCTTTGAGCTCCTTGACAGCCAATATCTGGTCCATGAATCCTTTTCCATAGACGGGAGGGAGATCACAATTGGTGGCCAGGAGGGCTTCAGGGACGAAGACCAGCCGCCGCTCTCCGTGGACCAAGACTCCGCCTAAAAGTACCATTTTGATTTGCTTTATTCCGATGAATAGATCTGATCTATTAGATAGAACTGTCATCAATCAAGCCAGCTAGCTGTCATCAAGATTGATTCATCAAGCCAGCTAGCTGTCACGATCTGGGCCCTGAAATTCTTCAAAAGAATGCTGAATTCATCTACAACTTCAATTTGACCTCTTTTTTGGATATAAAATAAGTTGAAATTGTTTTTTTAAAAGTAAATTGAGAAAACAAACTTAGGCCGGTGGGGACTACGCCGTAGACATTGATCCCTTCGTTTGGGAAAATGCGCACCTCGGCCGTCTTCTTCCCTTCGCGGATGACTTCCAGGGAGCTGCCGTGGGCTGAAAATGGTTATTTGCACCAGTTTGAGGCAATCTTTTTTTTTTTTTTGAAATGATCACCCCAACATATAGCATCCCGCATATAGCATCCCCAAAACGTATGATTATTGCCCATTTACGGGCCATTAGAGTCTAATATTTACCTCCCACGGCGATTTTGAACCGTACGCGTCAAAGATTGGGAAAAAACTCTCTCATCTTCCATTTTATCGAATTTATGAATCCATTTTATGGCAACATTAGGCCGCTTTTCCCTGATTTGAGCCCGCTTTTTGACCTCGGACCGTGTTCGGCAACCTCAGGATGCTTTTTGGCAGTCTGACTCTGAGCCCGCTTTTAGTGACATCAGCCCGCTTTTTCCGCAATCTTAGATCGCTTTTTGGTTGAGTTCAGACCCATTGTCGCAATATAAGCGCGCCTTTTGGGAACATGAGGTCGCTTTTGGCAACATTAGGCGGCATTTTTGCAACAAAAGGCCGCTTTGCACGGACCACCCAAACTGTCAGCCAAGCAACCAAGATTCAATCCCGTCCGGTGCATTTTAGGTTTTCTTTACTTTAAATAGATTAAATACAGTAGAAATAATAATAAAAAATAGCTTTTTAATTATTAAAAATCAATGTGATTTATAAAAGTATTCATCAAAATCCATTTAAAAGTATTTAAGTTGACAGGGCTCGACCTATTCCAACCCTCCTTTCTCCCATTGGAAATGTCATTTCAATCGATCGAATGGCTCGATTCGGTCGTTTTGCTGTTTTCTGAAGGAATTAGAATACCCAGAATGGAGGTCACGGGAATGACGCAGGGAAGAAGAGGTAGGATCAGCGAAATCCACCGCTCTGAGGAGGCATCAAGGTAGAAATGATGGGCTTGTTTTCCAATCACAACATCGAAATAGTGGAACTAGGGAAGAAAAATATGGGTTTTCTCAAAGTAGAACCTAGCCAGTTCAATATGAAACAAGCCCAATTTCTCCACTTCTGGGTTTCTGAAGGCCCGTACCTGCTATGAGCGCCCCTCCGTACGAACAGGCGGCTACCCGTGGTAATAACTCGAGCATCCTAGAAGTCACCATTAAGCCGAAGCCACCACTCCCAATAATAAGAAGATAACTTCAGGACAACAAAATTCATACGGGAGACTCATGTTTAAATAACATCGCGAAACGTACACAAAAACGGAAATGGACAAAATTCAGACTAACACGCGGAATAGTTTAAAAGAGTGGAAATTACAAAAACCCACAGATCAAGAAAACACGTGGGTAGCGCCCGACCTTTTTGCGATTAGGGGAGCAACCCGAGATGCGATGCAACAAGTCAAAAGAAAACAGCACAAAGACTCGTATCATCCCAGCCGGGGGGTCGGGAGATCTTCAAGTTAATTTAGAACTGCTGAGGCTGGGCGGTGAATTGTCCGGTCTGCGGGAACTGCTGGGCCTGTCCCTGGGCGAATCCACTGTACTGGGCACCGGCAGCAGCCACGGCAGGGGTGGAGGTGGGCTGAGCCGCGGCGGCAGCCGAGGAGGGAGTGGCGCCTCCGCGAGCACCGCCCTGCGTCTGCTTCATCTGGTTCTCGATCATCGCCGCCTGGTCGTGCATTCCCATAGACCTGAAGAATAGCATAAGAAACGAAACAAGCCAGTGATGTACCTGTAGTACTCCGCCCATTGCGCAGAATAGTCCGGTTGTCCAGTCTGGGGGTTGATGGCAGGTGCGGCAGCGGCCTGAGCGGCAGCAGCAGGCTGCTGGGCTGCCGCGGCGAACTGCTGAGCAGCGGGCTGTTGGTACTGCGCAGCGGCGGCGTAGGCAGCAGCAGCTGGGGCTCCCGCAGGCGCTCCGTAGAAGGGCTGTTGAGCACCCCAACCGTTGGCAGGATCAGGCTGGGCTAAACACATAGAATCAGTTACGCAACCAGAACCAATCTTACCGAAACCGCCGCTCCACTGGTTCTGCTGCATGTGTCCGTACTGGTTGCTGAACTGAGGCTGACCGTAGGCAGCGGCAGCCATCTGACCACCTCCAGAGAAGGGAGGAACAGGCGTTCCCGGGGCAAGATCTCCGACCTGAACAATCAAATTATAAAATGAACTAATTGGTGGAATACTTTGATCCGTATGATATGAGTGGCGTGGTGTATCTGGTAAGCGGTTCCCTTGATGATGAAGACCTTCTCCTGGCTGTTCGGAGGAGGGTCGCGAGAAAGCTCGCAGTGAGCTCCACTCTCAGAGTTGATCTACAAAATTGAAGTGAACATGTCCACAAAATTAATACAAACCTGCTTGATGGTCTCTCCTCCCTTTCCGATGACAAGGCCGGTCTTGTTGGCAGGGACGTGCATGTAGAAGACGTCAATGGCGCCGCCACCACCTCCACCGCCGCCTCCGTTGCAGCTCTTGTGGACCAACTCGGTGATGAGCTCGGTGGCCTTGTAGATCTGCTCCCTGGAGCCCATGATGACAGCACAACGGTCCTGAGAGGTGGGGTCCTCTGAAAATGACAAGTTAAATATGCAAGATGGAGATTTTACCGTCAGGCTTGAACTGGATCTTGGTTCCGGTCTCCATGGCCAATCGCTTGATGGTTTCACCTCCCTTGCCGATAATCATTCCGACGCTGGAGCGAGGAACAACGACCTCTCCCTTGGCAGTAGCGCCCTCGTGGTTGAAGCGCTGGTGTCCACCGCCGCCACCACCACCTCCGGCACCGTTGTCGTCGCGGGAGGCGAGCAGATCGTTCACCAAACGCTTGGCGATCTCCACCTTGTCGGGATCTCCAGTGATGCGGAGGGGCTTGGGCTGACCGGTGACTTCCTGGGAATCTTGAATCATGAGCATCTTGCATCCAGCTTGCTCCTGAAGTAACAATAGAAGGGGTATTAAAAAAGAGGACAAACCTGCAGCTGTTTGATGGTATCTCCCTGCTTGCCGATGACCAGACCGCACTTGGCAGCCGGAATGAGCATCTCGACGGTGATGGACCTTCCGTCGCCGGATCCTCCAAAGTTCTGCTGCTGGGGCATGGCTCCACCTCCTCCCTGCTGCCGCTGGTTAGCACGGGCGATCACGTCGTTGATCATCGCCTTTGCGCGCTCGACCGATATCTGAAAATCGATTTTTGTAAAAGCATTAAACAGATGGCGGGGTGACGAATCGGAAAGGAATGCCCACCTTCGATCCCTGGAGGGTGCAATTCCTCACGCCGGTTCCGGGCTCGCTTTCGGGGCTCATCTGCACGCGACACTGAGACTGTGCCTGGATATTCTGGATTTCGGTTCCTCCGCGGCCAATCACTAAAAAAGGATTAGAAATTGATTATGGGGCAACCAACCTAGTCCAACAGTGTTGTCGGGGATGCTTATGACCTCGACGACGTTCTCTCCCATGCCCATCTGCATGTAGGCGGCACCCATCTGGACGATTCCGGTTCCTTCCATCTCGTCAAGATTAGCCCTCTTCGCCGGTTGATCTGAAAAATGATGATTATTCTCAACGTTGCTCAGACTTCAATCGCGCACAAAAACAGCAAATCTTCGGAATGCAGCGGGGAACAGGAAATACACAACAAATGGCAAACCACGAATCAATGTATGAGAAAATGGCATCAACGTCAAAGGTACGCACGATCAAAATCGTCCTCGAGAGATCGCTTGAGTGAAGTGTTCGATGAAGAGTCGACAGCGGCCAACTAAATACAAGTAATGGAAACCTTAAAAATAATAGGAAACAAGCCCACGGTTTATACAATTTAGATGACATACACGGGCTACACAGAAAGTATTAAAAATGTTTCAAATTTACGAAAGAAACATTGTCATTTACGAAGGAAAGTACAAGGCGCGAAAATCACGTGTACTTTCGGCGAAGATGGCCCCGAACCAATGAAATCGATACTAAAACGCGGGCATAAATCAAACGGTACAGAAAGCGGAATATTTAGAGCAACAAAAGCATTGGTTTGGGGTCTTCTTAGCGGAATAACTTAGCGAAATGGAGTAATTTAAAATACACCAATATCTACAAACAAATCAAACGGAAAACAGAAATTCGACATTGAAATCAACGGTACGTATATAAAAATCATCGGAATACGATTGATTTATTTTCACGGACGAAACGAATGAATGTGAACTTCATTGACACAAATATGAAATATATTCCCGTACAAAAATGACTTTAAATCACAAAATCGATAAACGGGAACAATTGCGGGGAACAAACGAATGAAATCATCTGCAAGTGGTGGATGTCAACAGTGAATTGTGGGTGTCCCCTTTAGAAAAAAGCCCAAAACAAGCGAAATCGCATAATTGAGGGGGAAAGCGGGAAAAACGCAAAATGCGAGATGGCTCACCTCTCTAGCTCGTTGCAGGGCGTCCTCTACAGCACTGTTTATTCCGTCAGACATAATACGACGTCTTCCATAGGGGGGAAAAGCGTTACGTCAGTCGCGCACGACCGTCGGAGTCTGAACTGAGCCGGCCGCGACGCACGCCGCTCGCCAGCCATTTAAGCGGTGGGTCCTGCAACGCGCGCCGCGGTGCTAGTTACGGTAGCTAAGGCTTCCGTAGAGAGTAGCTCAATTTCGGCCTCAGACGTCTCCGTAGACTCGGGGCATCACCGATTTTAATCGGTTAAAAATCAATAAATTTTTTTTAAAATTAAAAATTTAAAAAAATAAAAATGCGGCTTTGATAATGTTCGAAAATGAAAATATTTCATTTTGAATCATCAAAGCGACGTGGTTTTCTCAGTTTCAGCCTCTGGCTCAGAGCATAATAAATTTTAATGGGTTAAAAATCAATTGAAAAAAAAATGTAAAAGTTCCTCTTCTAAAGTGAAGTAACCTTCTATCTTTCTTTCTCCAATTCAAAACAACCTTGAAAACGTCTCTCTCTCTCTCTCTCTCTCTCTCTCTCTCTCTCTCTCTCACTCTCCCTCACTCTCTCCCATCGTCTGTCCGTCGGCCATCGTCTCGAGGGACGTCAGCTGGCTGAAGATGTCCACCACTTAGTCGAAGCGGTTGTGCATCGCCTGAATTGGGGTTGAGAGAGAGAGAGAGAGAGAGAGAGAGAGAGAGATCACCTGCATCGGAAGGCAGAGACACTAGATGGTTATAGACGCAGAGACCAATGGAAATTAGAGATGGTGCAGAGACGGAGACGTAGTTAGAGTCAGACAGATATACTCACTGTTAGAGGGGGAAAGACCAGTCGTAGTAACAGACGCAGATACGAAGCACAGTCAGAGACGCAGAGATCACTGATAGGCAGAGGTACTGATGGTTAGAGACGCAGATTTGGTTCAAATGCGGTTAGAGACGCAGAGGCCAGACTGTTAGAGACACACAGGCCAATGGTAGTTAGAGACGCAGATAACTTTTTCTCTCTTTTGCTCTTGGTTAGAGACTCAGAGAGAAGGCGTGGGCAGATACAGTGATGGTTAGAGAAGCAGAGAACACCAGAGAATCTCAGACAGTTAGAGACCCAGAGATGAGAACATGGACAAGGTCATTAAGTGGTTAGAGATGCAGAGATCACAGGTAGGTAGAAAGACGGGCGTTAGAGACGCAGACAACAGTAGTAGTGAGAGAGACCCAGGCAGTTAGAGACGTAGACAGCTGACGGGGAAGGTTAGAGATTCAGACACACATAAACTAAAAAGTTTAGTGCGGTTAGAGACGCAGAGACCAGACACTGTCAACCACACTGTTAGAATTCCAGGATGTTAGAGACGCAGATACCAATGGCCGTCAGAGAACTCTCTCTCTCTCTGTCTTTCTGTGTGTGTCTCCCTCTCTTCTCTCCCTTTTTCAATTATTTCAAATTTGCATAATCTTGGTTGGATTTCCAAAATATTCTAATGAGAGCCTCAGTTTCACTCTCCTTGCCTCCCAGGTCGGTCGGCTACGTCTAATCTACCAGTTAGTCCGCTTCCCCTCCCAACCTAAGGTCATCTTAAGTGGACAACGAAGTGTTTCCGAAGGTGGAGCTTCCGAAGGTCAACGAGGTCATCGCCGCCATGAAGACAGACGCTGAGAAGAAGAACAAGGAGGAGAGCAGTGCGAGTGAGGAGAAGGGCAATACTTCTCAGAAGACTGATTCAGGTTAATTTCTTCTAAATGACGGATTTCCTGTTTCTAATTCTTTCTGAAACGTTGTTGTTTTCAGAAGACCACTCCATGCACAACGTAATTTTCGACATTAACCCGGCCCTTGGACTGTTCGCCCAGCCGACGAAGGAGGGATGGATCGAGGAGTATAGCTTCGGCTACGAGGAGAATATCTTTCTCAGGCCCGAGTTCATGATCCCTCTGAGAATCGTCCTCAAGCATGTGAGTTTAGAGAGAGAGAGAGAGAGAGAGAGAGAGAGAGAGAGAGAGAGAGAGAGGGAGAGGGAGGGAGAGAGAGAGAAGAGAGAAGAGAGAGGCGTTCGCTCATATTTCGATTTCAGCTGAAGCGCAGGGACTACCTCACCCTCCTCTCCTCCTGCAAAGGACTCCGGCTTATGTGAAAGCACCCGTCCCTGGCCATCCCCTACTCCATCACGAACATCGAAGTGGACGCCAGGACCAAGTCTCTCTCAGCCATGACGAGGTGACGAGGAAGGAGCTGGAGATGGTCTACCACGAGGGTGCCTGGCCATTTGGCGGAGAAGACGACTGGACCGAGCAGGAGTCCCACCTTGTGATTACTGCGATGTAGTGATCTAATTGAATGACCTACAAATGGCTAGTAAATCAGTTGCAAAGATTGTGTTTTATTGTCCACTGATCTCTTTCTCTCCTCTTCTATCTTTCTAATCATATCTACTTCATACTTAATTGCAGATGATCCACTCCTCTGACTTCTGCTCTCAGTCGTCTGCTTCCATTCCACGCCCTGACCTGCGCATATGCTAGCAATTAGGGAAAAGTAGCAATTAGAGGGTCCTAGACGGTTAGAGAAGCAGAGAAAAAGAGACAGACGTAGTTAGAGTTAGACAGGAGATACTCATTGTTACGGAAAGAATAAGAGACGCAGATACCAATCACAGTCGGAGACGCAGAGATCATTGATAGACAGAGGGACTTCTTGTTAGTGACGCAGAGAACAGTAGCACTAGAAGACGGTTAGAGACATAGAGACACTGATGGTTTGAGAAGCAGACATCAGTAGCTAAAGGCTAGTTTCTCTCTCTCCCTGTCTCCCTGTCTCCCTATCTCCCCCCCTCTCTCTCTTTCTCTTTCTCTCTCTCTCTCTCTCATAGTGAGAATCATTAGCATTTCCATTCATTGTCATCAAACCTATCAGCAAATAGTATATTCCAATTATTTCAATTTCGCATAATCTTGGTTGGCTTCCACAAAAATTCTAATTAGAGTCTCAGTTTCATCCTCATCGCCTCCCAGGTCGTTCGGCTACGTCTAATCTACCAGTAAGCCCCCTTCCCCTCCCAATTCTAAGCTCATCTTAAGTGGACAACGAAGTGTTTCGTCTCAAGGTGGAACTCCAGAAGGCCTACGAGGTCATTGCCGCCATGAAGGCAGACGCTGAGAAGAAGAACAAGAAGGAAGAGAGCAGTTTCAGCGAGGAGAAGGGCAGCACTTCTCAGACGAGCGATCCAGGTTGGTATCATTTAGTGGATAAATTTCCTTGTTTCTGATTCTTTTTCAATTCTTTTTTTTTTCAGAAGACTACCCCAAGGAGAACGTCATTTTCGAAATCAACCCGGCCCTTGGACTGTTCGCCCAGCCGACGAAGGAGGGAGAAATTGAGGGATATAGCTTCGTCTATGAGGAGAATATCTTTCTCAGGCCTGAGTTCAAGATTCCTCTGAGAATCGTCCTGAAGAATGTCAGTTTAGAGAGAGAGGGGGGAGGGAACGAGAGAGAGAGAGAGAGAGATTTGCTAATCAATTCCTTTTCAGCTGAAACGCAGGGACTACCTCGCCTTCCTCTCCTCTTCCAAAGGGCTCTGGCTCATGGGCAAGCACCCCTCCCTGGCCATCCCCTACTCCATCACCAAGATCCACGCGTGCGGCGTGGCTTTCGAGTCCTATGTGCCCAGGGGGAGGGAGGAGAAGCGTCTCCGCTCGAGAGAAATCGTATGACAGCATTCCCAACGAGAACCTCATCAATCTCTTCCGCCGCCTCGACGTCAAGAAGATCTCAAAGATTTTCATCCAAACCACTCAGGTCAATGCTGCGTTTGTGAACACCATCATTCAGGTAACATTTCCCCTCCCTTCACTTCATTTATGAGAATTCAGGAGTACAAAGTCGAAAGCGTGTATGGTGACTTGCTTGCGGGTCTGAGGATCACTGAGCCTGGAGTGAGTTCTCTCTCCCTCTACCTTTCTCTCTCTCTCTCTTTCTCTCTCTCTCTCTCTCTCTCTCTCCTTCTCTCTTTCTCTCTCCCCCTCTCTCTCTCTCTCTCTCTCTCTCTCTCTCTCTCTTTCTTCTTGTCTAAATGGAAAGTTCAGGTGAAATGCGCAGTTCTGAAGATCGGTGTGGCGGAGCGGGGATACTCTGTCGAGTTTCTGCACGAGTGCCATGTGGCCATACTCAGGTTCCAGATCAGTTCAATTGGTTGGGATGATGTCTGCACTCTTCTGGAGGTGAGGATCTCTCTCGCTCTCTCTCTCTCTTTCACTCTCTAAGTGTCTCTCTAAATTTCCCTCCCTCTCTTTCTCATCGCCTAACCTTTCCCAACTCTCCCTTTTCAGCTGTGGGTTCAGGGAACCAAAAAGTTCAAAACGATCGATATCGGCGTGCCCGGCTCCGAGAAGGGCTTCAAAGTCGTGATGAGCCACTTCGTCGCCGATCAGAAGGGCCAAGTCTCCTTCACCCACGTCGAATCCAACCAGTACACTCTGAAGAGGAAGGACGGCGCCGTGCTGGAGATGGTCTTCCGCGAGGATTGCTGGCCGGCATGCGAAGCGGCGATGCGAGGAGAGACAGTTTACGATTGGCCGAAGGGGGAGTCCCACCTGGTGATTACTGCTAAGTAGTGATCTAATTGAATGGCCAAACGCAATGGCAAATAAATCAGTTGCAAAGATTGTGGTTTAATCATTGTCGATCTTTTTATCTCTCATTTTCTTCCGATTTCTCTCTCTCTCTCATCAATCGATCTCGCGGTCCATTTAGGCGGCCTGACGCTACCAAAAGCGATCCAATTAGGCGCCCTAAGGCTACCAGAAGCGGCCCATTTACTCGGCCTAAGGTTCTCCCTCCTTCACCACAAACCCTTCAACATAAAAAATATGTATTAAAACTGTAAAACTTATTAAAACATGCTCATATAATACAATCAATATCCAACAAGTATCACACAATGCAGGGTACAGAGAGGGAAAGAAGACAGGAACCGTAATCAGCGGCCATCCCGGAGGAGATAGCTCGTACCGTGGAAGCAGCAAACCGTCACAATCTGGAATCAACGCTTGTATTCAAATTTAGGCTTTAAAAAACTTAAATTGAAATTGAATTTTAGAATAAAAAACACAAAACTAACAAACAAAACGTGGACCACGGCTATGATGGAGGTGGTGGCCTCGAAGCCGATCTGCTCCACGGCGAATCCGCCGACCGTCGGGCCGAAGAAGGCGCCGAAAGCGAAGGCGGACTGGAAGAGACCCGAGACACACCCGTACGTGTGGAAAGAATCTTCGAAGCCCGATAATCTGGAATTAGGGAATATTGAGCCTTAAAAGTGCTTTGTAAGAATCGATTAGACCTTAAAAATTCATTTATTAATTGAATATTTGAATCAATTAAAAGGCCTTTGGTTGCAAAAAAAGCGGTGTAAGCGGCCTTTGGTTGCGAAAAAGCGGCTATTAATTTATCAAAAAGCCTCTTATGGCCTGAAATTGAAATTGGCCTAGACGCAAAAAGGTCTGAAATTGGAATATTACACCATGTAAAAATTGATTAATTCTTTAAAAGTACATCTATCGATCGATTATTTAAATCAATTAAAATTCAATTTAAGTGCTCCCAGAGGGATCAAACCATGGTCGTTTGGTTCAGGTCTTGCCTGGTTTGGTAATAGCCTAAATTTACAAAGCAAAGGATAGCGGGTTCAATGACGCCGGCTCCAAACTGCGAAGTCAGCTAGATTTTAATCAAAAAGAGGCTTTTGGTTTCGAAAAATCGGTCGAAGATTACTTGCAAAAAAGCGGCCTTTGGATATCAAAAAGCGGTCCAAGCGGCCTATGGTTGCTAACAAGCGGCTTTTGGTTGCCAAACTCACTTGACGGCGTCGAGGCAACCCTGGAAAGTGGGAATGTACTGAGCTCCGGCGGCTACTCCGAGCACGGCCAGCGATATTCCGATGAGAATCAGGTTCCTAAATTCAAATTTTTCGTTAATTCTGGATTAAATCACGAATTTCATGACTTTTCAATTTTAAAAAAAACCCACTTTTCTAGGGGAACGATGGGCGAGGGGCCGATGAGAAGCATAGAGATGATGGTGGCGAAGGAGCCGAAGACCATGGCCGAGGTGGAACAGTGGAAACGGTCGATGAGCCAGCCCCACATGGGGGCGGTGAGGGTGTATATGCCACCGCAGAGGAGGAACATCAGACCGACCATGGTGGGAGAGAGATTGAACTGGAAGAGAGAGGGATTAGGGAGGAAGAGAAAGATAGAGAGAGAGGGAGAGAAAGAGAAGAGAGAAAGAGAGAAAAGAGAGAGAAAGGGAGAGAGAGAGAGAGAGAGAGAGAGAGAGAGAGACTCACAGAGGCCAAGTGGGCGGAGAGGGTGGGGTCGAGGAAGGAGAGAGATATGGCGCAGACGATGATGGCGTAGATCATAATCCAGATGACGGGGATTCGAAGCATCGCCAAGATGCCCTTCTGATCGCCCGAAGAGGTGTCTTCGTCTGAAAATGGAATGTTTTAATCTATCTATCTATCTCTTTCTCTCTCTCTGCGTCTCTAACCCCCTCTCTTCACTATTAAAAGAAAGTGAAAGAAAGACAACGTTAGACACGCAGAGTTTACGAGCTGTTAGCTAATATGTTAGACAGAGAAATAGAAATTCAGAATCAGACCCTTAGAGTGTCTGTTTCCTTGTCTGTCTGACTGCTCCCCTATCCTCTGTCCGACACGCAGAGGAAGCGGGCAGAAATAGAGGAGGTTAGAGACGGAGAGAGGGTTAGAGATGCAGAGAAAAGGATAAGAGATGCAGAAAGAGTTCCAGGCAGGTAGAGAATCAGCTCAAACCCGTACCATCTCGGTTCTCAATGAGCCACAGGCTGAACCCAGTGGCCACCAGTAGAATAGCTCCGAGGACGAGGAATGGCGTCATGAATCCTCCGAATTCGTAGAGGAAGCCTCCAATCAGAGGACCTGCCGTGTAGCCGAGGCCAGCGAATGTCTCCATTATGCCCTGGAATTAGCATATTGCAATTAAAAGCCGCTTGGTTAGATTTTGGAAATTAAAGGCCGCTTTTTGGCAACCAAAGGCCGCTTGACCAGATTTTACTATTAAAGACCGCTGTTTGGCAGCCATAGGCCGCTTGAGCTGCCTTTTGGAATTAAAAACCACTTTTTGGCAACGAAAGGCCGCGTGACCTACTTTTCGGCAAAAAAGCCGCTTTTTGGCTTTGAATTCTAATTAGCTACAGTAATCTTGAATAAAAAGTTACAGTAACCCACCACGACTACAGTAATCCTTCCGGGGAAGCACTTGGCCGATATGGCGAAGGAGGAGGTGACGAAGGCGGCGTCCCCTACGGCCTCCACTATTCTAATGATGAGGGATCCCCAGAAGAAGGCAGTTCCGGAGGGCAGGAAGTTGAGGAATCCGAAGAGAATGGCCGTCACGCCGGTTATCAACAGACCCATCACGAACATTCGCTTTGAGCCTATGTAAACCATCTGAAAGGGGAGAATTAGAGAGGAGAATTTGAATTTAGGGCCCTAAATTTGACTTTAAGTTATTTAAAATCAAGGAAAATTAGAATTTAAGGCCCTAAAATTTATGGAGAAAATGAAAGAAGACCCACATATCTTCCAAAAATGGGGGCGGTGACGAACATTGTGAGTTCGAAGACGCCGAAGACCATGCCGGTTTGGGATTCGGTCATTCCTTTGAGGGTGGCCTGGAAAGGGGAGGGTTAGAGAGGGAGAGAGAGAGAGGGAGAGAGAGACAGAGAGGGAGAGAGAGGATAGAGAGAGAAAGGTTAGAGACGCAGAGACAGTGAGTTAGTGACGCAGATAGAGACGGTTAGAGATGCAGAGAGGGAGACAGAGAGCCACTGAGAGAGAAGGTTATGGACGCAGGGAAGGTTAGATACACAGAGATGGTTAGAGACGCAGAGAAACAGGGGGAGATAGAGACGCGGGTTAGACACGCAGAGAAAAAAAGAGAGGTTAGAGAGACAGAGACGCAGAGAAAGGGTTAGAGACGCAGAGAGGGGTTAAAGACGCAGGGAAAGAGGGAGGGTTAAAACAAAGAGATGGGTTAGAGACGCTGAGGGAAAACGATCAGACGTAACGAGAGGGTTAGAGACGCAGAGATAGAGAGATGTTAGAGGCGCAGGCAAGAGGGGAGAATTAGATGGTTAGAGAGAGAGAGACCTACCTCCGTTGGGTAGAAGGGAGCGATGCAGCTGAAAGCAACGGTGGAGCAGAGATTCGCCAGTGCCAGCATGATGATCGTGGCCCATTCTTTTGACGTCAAGTCGAAGAGGGATTCCTGGAATAGGTTGATTTAAGAACCGAGGTGGTACGGGTTTGAGCTGATCGACTCTGCGTGTCTAACCCCAGGAAGAGGTTGTCTGCGTCTCTAACGTGTCTCTCTCTCTCTCTCTCTGTACCTTCTGTGAAACGACGGATTCCTCGCACTCCTCCTCCTCGTCTTCGTCCTCTTCACTGCTACTCTCGGGGGGTGCCTGTTTCAGAAGACCGCCCTCCTCCTCCTGACGACGGCCTGTACTGCCATATCCACTCGACACTCGCTGTTCTCTGAAGGCAAGAATTACTATAATATCAACAAAAAAAAATACCGCTTTTTGGCGACCTCAGGCCGTTTTTGACAACATCAAGTCGCTTTTTTGGCAACCTTAGGCCGCTTTAAGGCAACTTCAGGCCACTTTTTGACCTCAAGCCGCTTTCTAGCAGCATCAGGCCGCTTTCGACAACATCAGGTCGCTTTTTCGTGACCTCAGGCGGCCCGGAGTGCTCGCTAAAATGCCAACTTACCTGGAAACTGAAACAATAGATCGCCGGTCCGGTTCTATAAACTTGGTGGGAATCGGCATGAACGGCGAGGCGATGAAGGGCCTGAAATTCAGAAATTAGGTATTTAAATAACTTTATTTTCTATTTAAATATATTTATTTTGTATTTAAATATATTTATTTTTTTATTAATTTTCAATCAATTTTATTACTTTTCGGGCACTGCAAAATCACCAGCTTCCCTTAAACTGACCTAATTTTGACCCATTTATGGCCTTTTGGTGACACGCGGCTGGCACTAATTACCGTTGGTTAGATTGTGACACCCGGCTGGAACCAATTTTTCGATAATTTAGTGACACCCATCTGGTAATAACTTCGAAAATACATCAGCCGGCTGGTAATATCGTTAGTTTTGTGACACCCGGTTGGCACCATTTTTTCCTATTTAGTGACACCCAGCTGGCACAAACTTGGAAACATCGAAAATTTAGCTGGTTGGCTCATTTTTGACATGGAAATTGACAGCCGGCTGGTAATATCGTTTGTGGCACCCGGCTGGCACTAATTACTGTAATTTTTTTTAAATTTCAACTGTTCAATGATCAACCATAAATTTTCCCGTCCTGATGACCCGAGACCACCGTGCGGTCAAAATCTCCCGATTTCCCCCCTCACAAACCTGTCCTTGCATTCGAAGCTGGGCGTTCTGGGCAGCGACGAGATTTCATCCTTTTCTTTAAAGGACTGCCTCTCTTTAAAGGGATCTGGCCCAGCTGCCCGATTAATAACAAAAACCTCCGTCGCCATAGAATCATATGGAGCCACTATCTCTCACGGCTCCTGCTCACACATAGGGGGCTGGAAAGAGAGGGTTAGGGAGAGAATGAGAGAGAGACGAAAAAATACGCTCAAAATACAAATAAAAATAATAAAAATGAAGTGTCGCGGGTGGGATCGAACCCTGGTCATTCTCTTGACATCTTAAAGAAAAAAGCGGCTGGCAGCCAATTGGAAATCAGTAGAAAATGACAGCTGGCTGGTATAAATTACGGTAGATTAAAGGCTGGCCGCTTTCGTGACATCCGGCTGACACCTCACTTGGAACCAGGGAATTATTGCCACCCGGTTGGCAGTGATTTCTGTACATTTTAGACAGATAACTGGCAAGAATTATGAAGAAAAAGCTACTGGCTGGCACTAAAGTTCGGAGTTTTATTGCCAGACGGGTGGCGGGAAAATCGGTAGAAAATGACAGCTGGTGGGTATAAACTACGAAGGGCTGACAGCAACTACTTCGTGACACCCGGCTGGCACCGAGGAAGGCGGCTGGCACGAAAAACTATGGAAATCCCAGCTGGTAGACAATCTAGTAGAAATTAGAGGCGGCTGGCAGGAATAGAACGGCAATTTCGGGTGCAAATCATCTGTGAAAGGTGTGGAAGATAGTGCGCGTGCGGTCTCGGTACGCCTGGAACCGGTTTGGATCCACGGCGTGAAACAGCTGAGAACGGCGGGAGAAAAATAACAGAAATGGAGGGGTTCCGATATGAAAAATGATTTTAAAAAAAACAACAAGAAAAAGCAGAAGGGAGGGCCCTAAAGCGGATTTTTGAATATTGCGGCTGTGAGCTTCAACTTTGTGAATTCGTTGCTGAAAAATAGTGAACTGGCTCATGTTCAACGGGAATCTCAAAATTACTGCGGTTGATTAAGAAAGGCGCAGAAAAGCGACTGCTCTAGGCGTAATCCGTGGATCCAGGGGTCACGGGGGTGCGATAATTAGCAGCAGATCGATTCGTGTGGCTGCCGGCGGATAAACAGTCGATGGTCATCGGACAACCGCCGAAACCACAGCTGTGACGACACGCGACGAAAGCTTGTATGGGAAAAAGTTCAGAATATTGCGATAGAATCAATGAATCTTGCCAAAAATAGACGGTTTTATAGAAGAAATTATAGAAGAAAGGAGCGGCTGGCAGCCAAATGGCGGGAAAATGACAGCTGGCTGGTACAAACTACGGTAGATCATAAAATACGGTTGATCACCGGCTGGCAGCAACCGGCATTATTGCCACCCGGTTGGTAATGATTTCTGTAAAATTTTTGACGACAGCAAGAACTGCCAAGAAACCACCAGCTGGCGCTAAATTCGGAGTTTTATTGCCAGACGGGTGGCGGGAAAATCGGTAGAAAATGACAGCTGGTGGGTATAAACTACGAAGGGCTGACAGCAACTACTTCGTGACACCCGGCTGGCACCGAGGAAGGCGGCTGGCACGAAAAACTATGGAAATCCCAGCTGGTAGACAATCTAGTAGAAATTAGAGGCGGCTGGCAGGAATAGAACGGCAATTTCGGGTGCAAATCATCTGTGAAAGGTGTGGAAGATAGTGCGCGTGCGGTCTCGGTACGCCTGGAACCGGTTTGGATCCACGGCGTGAAACAGCTGAGAACGGCGGGAGAAAAATAACAGAAATGGAGGGGTTCCGATATGAAAAATGATTTTAAAAAAAACAACAAGAAAAAGCAGAAGGGAGGGCCCTAAAGCGGATTTTTGAATATTGCGGCTGTGAGCTTCAACTTTGTGAATTCGTTGCTGAAAAATAGTGAACTGGCTCATGTTCAACGGGAATCTCAAAATTACTGCGGTTGATTAAGAAAGGCGCAGAAAAGCGACTGCTCTAGGCGTAATCCGTGGATCCAGGGGTCACGGGGGTGCGATAATTAGCAGCAGATCGATTCGTGTGGCTGCCGGCGGATAAACAGTCGATGGTCATCGGACAACCGCCGAAACCACAGCTGTGACGACACGCGACGAAAGCTTGTATGGGAAAAAGTTCAGAATATTGCGATAGAATCAATGAATCTTGCCAAAAATAGACGGTTTTATAGAAGAAATTATAGAAGAAAGGAGCGGCTGGCAGCCAAATGGCGGGAAAATGACAGCTGGCTGGTACAAACTACGGTAGATCATAAAATACGGTTGATCACCGGCTGGCAGCAACCGGCATTATTGCCACCCGGTTGGTAATGATTTCTGTAAAATTTTTGACGACAGCAAGAACTGCCAAGAAACCACCAGCTGGCGCTAAATTCGGAGTTTTATTGCCAGACGGGTGGCGGGAAAATCGGTAGAAAATGACAGCTGGTTGGTATAAACTACGAACGGCTAGCTGCAACTACTTCGTGACACCCGGCTGGCACAGAGGAAGGCGGCTGGCACGAAATATTGTGGAAAGTAACACCTGGGTGGTGTTTATTTCGAAGATTCGATCGATTCTGAGTCACGATTTGGAGCACCCTGCTGGCACTAATCTGGGAGAAGGCGGAAAAAGTTCGGTCTTGAAGATGACATTTCGATTATTTCCAAATTTGGCCGTTTGCCAATGACGAAAGTACTCGAGTTATTATCGCGTTTGCGTGTTCCCACATGTTTTCCTATGCAAGTGGAAGTGACGAAATTTGTCACTTGGTCAGATGAATGTAACTGCGAGTGAGGGGAAGTGGGAAAAGTGACGAAATTGAATTTATCACAAAAATTGTGAAATATTTTCTTTTGTGGGACAAATTATGTTGAAAACCGTAAAATCATCGATATTTTCAAAAAAAAAATAGAAGAAATTATGTGGTTTCTGCAAGCAAGCGACTGGCTGGTCATTAAATTATCTCACAGTCAGTCGCTGTTTGACATGATGCAGTCTCATTTTAAATAAACAAACCAAATTTGCATATAGCACCCCAAAAAGTACTGTTTTAATGTCATTTCAAGGCCAATAGCACATCCAACGGTGATTTAGAATCGTACGTGTAGAATATTGATCCCAGTTTTTAAAAAAACCTAATTTTCTAAAGATAAACGGTGGGACAAACGATATACACAAGCGAAAATATGAATAAAAGCGATAGTTCAAACAGAAAATTGTGAGTTCGTCTAGAAATTTTAAAAAAATGAAATTTTTAGGGCAAGCCGCGCGACAACAGGTAATGTCTTGCAAAATCCGTGGTCACTAAGATATTCCATCAACAAACTATCACAAATTGGAAGATTTGAAGAAGAAAAAGGTCTAAAAATCAGTTTTGAGTGAAAAAAAAAACGATGTACCAGTCAAATAATTGAAACGAAAAGTTGACAATCGCTTGGTTGCTTCGCCCAAAAATCGACAAATTGGTCAAAAATTTCCGCACAACTAGAAAAGTGTATCGAAATTCGGGTATAAAATCTAGTGTTGGTAGATCACAATGTAGTCTGAACTTGGAGAAAGCGACGCCTGTATGCTAATTCAGAATTGTGCGGGAATCAGGACCAAATGGGCTTGGAAATGTAAGAATTTAATTCAAAATCGTGCGATTTTTGGTAGTTTTTAGCTAAAAACTGCGAAAACATTAAATGACGAAGCGAATTTCATTCGAAACCGCTGTTTATTCAGCTCAAACTCGGCCGAAACGCGATACTTCGTCAAAATAGCCGATCGATCAGTGGTTTCGAAGCTTCATCTGACTTTTACTTGAAATTTAATCGATTAATTGCCAAAAAGCAGGTCAAGCGGCCTTAGGTTGCCAAAAAGCGGCTTTTAATCGCCAAAAAGTAAGTCAAGCGGCCTATGGTTGCCAACAAGCGGAAAGAAATTGGAGTAATGTGGCAAGGAAACCACTGGACCCAGCGGCTGACCCCAGGCACTGGCTGACTTTTGGGGTTTCCTGGGCGACAGCTGCCCCAGGAAAAGTGCGTATTGAGTGTTTTCGTCACGAAAGCCTCGCCTGGCTGGAGACAAACACGAGAGATCAGTCCAGCCGTGCAAAAATACGCAATATTCAGATCTCTGTCACTCAAAACCTGGATTTCTTGAAAATTTTAATCGAAATTCCGATTTAAAAACGATTAAAATGGATTTAATTGTCAGAAAATCGTAGGAAAACAGCTGAATCGCGGTCGGGGATCGGAAAGACGCAGACAGACCAAAAGACAAAGGAGAAAGGTGTGACGGCCTCCCGAAAACGACGGCTATTTGATCACTTTTCGGGGAATTATTCACCGGGAAGATGGCATTTCAACTAAGAATTCGCAAGAAAGTTGAAAATCGATTAAAAATTCGGAGAAAAACCACTTTTTCTTCGATAAAAATGGAAAATCGGTCCAAAATTTGACATTTGAATTTGAGCGCACGGTTTGAATGCACCCTTTGAAGTAATCGTGGCGGGACCTTCCTTACAGCCTCTACTTTAAACAACCAGACACATTTTCGCCCATTTTCCCACATTTTTGTTCTATTTTTGTATTTAAAAAAACTAAAATTGATAAAAGTACGCTTACAAATCAAAGGTAAATGTAAAAATCAGTCTAAATAACCGGATGTTGAAAGTTACACACGGTTCCTAAGGCTTTCTTTCATAAATCGTTGCGGGACCCAACTACCTACAACAAAACATTTTTTATTTCTCATTTTCTACAATTTTTATTATATTTTCGTATTAGAAATCTTCAAATCAATTGAATTTTTATAAATAACCGTATTTTGACTCGTTTTGCATAAATCGTTGCGGGACCCACCATCATTTGATAACCGTTATTTTAGCCATTTTACTAATTTTTTAAATTTTATTTTTAAAATTGTTTTTTTTATATTTAAAAGTTTAAATGTTTTAAAGTAAAATTTTAAAATACCTCGATTTCTGCCGATCCAAAATCCTCAAAACCTTCCTCTTCCTGGCCTTTCTCTTTCTTTTCTTGTGCAATTCATCTCTCCCGATCTAAAAATCACGTTTTTTTCTTAATTAAATAATTTTTTAAAAATTATTTTCATGTAAATCTGTTTTTTTAATAAAATTTTAGTTAAATTAATTGATCTACCTCCGATCTCGTGTGGGCCGAAGGACCAGGATGAATTGATGACCCATCATCTATCCCAACAATTGTAGGCAGGGAACTAAAATTTCTTTTTTCCCAACGTCACTTGGAATCAACCACCTGCTGGGTGCCAGAAGAGGAGTCCGTTCTGTGTAATTCACGTATGAATCTCCAGTCGGGGCTCGTTCTCTCTCGTTCATCGGTGATTTCCTGGGCTGAAATGAAAAATTAAGCTTTAAAATAGCTAATTAAATACAAAAATTGTATTTTGGGTCCAATTTTTTGTTTGTGGAATGGAGTAAACAGAGTAGAATGGCAGGAATGACTGAAAACTGGATAAACAGTGGAACTGGTCGATAGGAAAACAAGGATTGGTCGTGATGTATGAGGAAAGAGAGAGAGAGAGAGAGAGAGAGAGAGAGAGAGAGAGAGAGAGAGAGAGAGGGGGAGGGAGAGATGTGTTATCGAGAAAAAAATGGAAGAGAGAGGTATTATCAGAGGGCTAATTAGGCTATCTGGCACGTGATGAAGGAGGGTAAATATGTAGTACTTTGGACTCTCTCTCTTTCTCTCACTTTTTCTCCCTCAATCTCTTTGACTCACTCTCTTGGTTAGAGACGCAGAGCCTAGACTTAGACAGAGCTTGATAGACAAGACAGTGAAAGCCAGATATATTTGATGGTTAGAGACGCAGAGACCAATAAATGTTATAGATTGTGCAGGGTTAGAAACGCAGACGTAATCAGAGTTAGACAGAGATACTCACTGTTAGAGAGGGAAATACCAGTCGTAATGAGAGACGCAGATTCCAAACACAAGCAGAGACGCAGAGATCACTGTTAGGCAGAGAATACTGACGGTTAGAGACGCAGAGGAACGTATGGTTAGAGAAGCAGGCATCAGACGATGAAGGTTAGAGATACATACATTGGGAATGAATGGTTCAAGGCGGTTAGAGACGCAGAGAACTGAAACTTTTCAGAAACTCAGAGACCAACGATAGTCTGAGACGCAGACAACGCTCTCTCTCTTTTCTCTGAGTCTCTGATTATCTGCCTCTCTTTCTCTCTCCAACTGTCTGTCTGTCTGTCTGTCTGTCTGTCTCTCCTATTCCCTCCGTCTCTGAGCTTTTCTCCCTCCTTCTCTGCGTCTCTAACTCCCTCTTTCACTGTGTCTAACTTTATCTCTTTCCCTCTTTCTTTCTATACTCTCTGCGTCTCCACCTCTCTCTTTCTCTTTCTACGTCTCTAACCCTCTCTGTATCTAACCATCCCTGCGTCCATAACCTCTCTCTCTCTATCTCTCTCTCTCTCTCTCTCATTACCTCTCTCTTTCTCCCTTCCCCAACCCCTCCGTCCACTCTCGCTCATTATCGCCCTTATGACTCAACTGTCCGCACTTGGCCGTGTGCCAGGCGGCGAAATGGACCATCCATTTGAATTTGGCGCCACTTTTCCCGCCCCTTTCTCTCCGTCTCTCCGCCGGGCGGGGGGAAATCCCAAAAACATCTTCTCCGCCAGACTGCGGCCAAAGCACACACGTCCACTCCCCGCCGACCGCGCGCCCACTTTCGAAACTCACTCTCTCTCTCTCTCTCTCTCTCTCTCTCTCTCTCTCTCTCCCTCTTCCTCTCTATCTCTAGCGCTCTTTGTCCCCCCTTATCTTTCCCCAGAATCGACTGTTTTCCCCATTCAATTCTGCTCTTTCCACATAATGTCAGCCGCTGTCTGTGTTTCTATCTGAGCGTGCGTGAATCACTTGACATTTGGTGTTGTCCGTCCAGCCAATCGATAATTTCCGTCGTTTTTTCCGCTTTCCACCGATTCGAACTCCCTTTCTGGCTTAGAATGGCTTAAAAACCTGTTAAACGGAATGGATTGCAGAATGCGCGAGGTCATTTCTCTCCACATCGGACAGGCCGGAGTGCAGATCGGAAACGCCTGCTGGGAGCTCTATTGCCTCGAACATGGCCTCAATCAGGAGGGAAAGTTCGAAGAGGTGATTTTGAATTTAAATTTCAAATAACTTGAAATTCAGTTTAAAAATGAAATTTTAATTTCAAAATGATGAAAATTTGTTTAGACTATTGAGGATCACTCGATGGGAACGTTCTTTGCCGAGACTTCTCAGGGAAAGCACGTCCCTAGGGCTCTGATGATTGATCTGGAGCCGACTGTTGTCGGTAGGGAGAGAGAGAGAGGGAGAGAGAGAGAGAGAGAGAGAGAGAGAGAGAGAGAGAGAGAGAGAGAGAGAAAGAAACAGAGAGAAAATGAGAGAGAAAGAGAGACAGAGGCAAACAAAAGCTGTTAGAGAAGCAGAGATGCTGATGGTTAGAGACGCAGATGGACAGACGGTTAGACGCAGATAGACAGATGGTTAGAGACATAGACATGTGGTGGTTAGGGACGGAGAGATATGATGATGGTTAGAGACGCAGAGACAGAAACATGGTTGAAACGCAGAGACAGGGAAATGATTAGAGACGCAGAGACAGGATGATGGTTAGAGACACAGAGACAAGGAGATGGTTGGAGACGCAGATACAGGGATGGTTAAAGACGCAGAGACAGGGAGATGATTAGAGACGCAGAGACAGGAAAATGATAAGAGACGCAGAGAATGGGAGAAGGTTAGAGACGCATAGACAGGGAGATGGTTAGAGACGCAGAGACAGGAGATTTCAGATGAGATCCGCCACGGAGCTTACTCGAAGCTCTTCCACCCCGAAAACCTGGTCACTGGAAAGGAAGACGCCGCCAACAACTACGCCCGTGGCCACTACACCGTCGGAAAGGAGTTGGTCGATGTAGTCTTGGATAGAACCCGCAAGTTGGCTGACAACTGCCAGGGTCTTCAGGTGATTTGCCTTCTTCTTCTTCTTAAGGATCCTAAGTTCCTAGCTACTTAGGTTGCTTAAGGCATTTATACCTTAAGGCCTTAAAGAATCCTTAGGTTACAACAAGATTTTAGGGCTTCCTCGTCTTCCACTCCTTCGGTGGAGGCACCGGCGCCGGATTCACCTCCCTCTTGATGGAGAAGCTCTCCAACGAGTACGGAAAGAAGTGCAAGCTGGAATTCGCCGTCTACCCCGCTCCTCAAGTAAGTTAACCTTAACCTTAACGGTTAACCTTAAGTTAAGGTTATTCCTTATTTTGTTTTACTGGTTTTATAAGTACCTTTAGGTCTCTACTTCCGTTGTCGAGCCCTACAACTCCGTCCTGACCACACACAACACGATCGAGCACTCGGATTGCGCCTTCATGGTCGACAATGAGGCCATCTTTGACATCTGCAAGAACAACTTGGACATCCAGAGGCCTTCCTATGTTAATTTGAACAGGTTGATTGCTCAGGTTAGTAGCTTTAGCCTTAAGTCTTTAGGCTAAAGGCCTTAAAGTATAGTCTTTACCTTAAGGACTTGAAGCCTTTAGCCTAAGGCCTTAACGCCTTTAGAATGATACTAAGCTAAGTGGCTTTAGGTGGTCTCTTCCGTCACTGCCTCTCTCCGCTTCCAAGGAGCCTTGAACGTCGATCTCAACGAGTTCCAGACGAATTTGGTGCCTTACCCTAGGGTTCACTTCCCTCTGACTACCATGGCTCCTATCATCTCTTCAGCTAAGGTAAGGCCTTAAGGCTGTTACCTGCCTCTTCTTACCTTAACTTTAGGCCTACCACGAGTCCCTCTCGATCAATGACATCACCAACATGTGCTTCGAAACCAGCAACCAGCTGGTCAAGTGCGACCCCCGCAATGGAAAGTACATGTCCGTCTGTCTTCTCTACAGAGGAGATGTGGTTCCCAAGGATGTGAACCAGGCCATCAATGTCATCAAGACGAAGAAGAACGTCCACTTTGTGGATTGGTGCCCTACTGGATTCAAGGTAGCCTTCAATTCCCAGGGTGCCTTCAGAAGCCTCTATTTCAGGTCGGAATCAACAACCAGCCCCAGGTGGCTGTTGAGGGCAGTGCCTTGGCTAAGGTCCCTCGTTCGGCTTGCATGTTGAGCAACACCACCGCCATTGCTGAGGCCTGGTCCCGACTGGATTACAAGTTTGATCTCATGTACGGAAAGCGTGCCTTTGTGCACTGGTACGTCGGAGAGGGGTAAGTGGTTTTAGAGAGAGAGAGAGAGAGAGAGAGAGAGAGAGAGAGAGAGAGACTTCTAACTCCCTACTTTCCAGAATGGAGGAGGGAGAGTTCTCCGAGGCTAGGGAGGACATGGCCGCCCTGGAGAAGGACTACGAGGAGGTTGGACTCGACTCAGTCGCCGACACTTACGAAGACGGGGAACAGGACGAATTCTAATTGGTTATGGAAATATACGTGTTTCTGTATACGTGTTTCTGACTATAAATGAATGATGTTTGTACAGTGACTTAGTGAGAGGCCAGAGAGAGAGAGAGAGAGAGAGAGAGAGAGAGAGAGAGAGAGAGAGAGAGAGAAGAGGGAGAGGGAGAAAAAAAGAGAGGAAGAGAGAGAGAAAGAGAGAGAGAGAGGGAGTGAGAGAGAGAGAGAGAGAGAGAGAGAGAGGCAAAGAAAGTAGGGCAAACGGCTGATGTAAGCTTGTTGATAAGAGTTGGGATGACTGCCTGTGTGTGTGCAGTCCTGCACTCAAGCTGTCTGGTGTCTCCACGCGCTGCACGCTCTCTCGCAACTGTCAGCCACCCTTGCCTGCCAGCAGAGCAAACTGGTTCTTTCAGTGTCACTCTGGGAAACTCAAGAAACTGGACCACAAATCCAGGACCGTAAGTCTCAGATGGATGGCAATCTCTAGGACTGGGCTAACGATGAAACATGAGGAGGGAGACAAAGAGAGAGAGAGAGAGAGAGAGAGAGAGAAGGAGACAGTCAGGAAGAGAAAGAGATGGGACACACACAGAGAGAACAGTAGACCTAGGTAGAGACATAGAGGGAAAAAGAGAGAAGAAAGAGACACAGACACAGACAGAGAAAGGGGCAGAGAAAGAGAGAGACATAGAACCCATAGAGAAGAGAAAGAGTGCAAGAGACGTAGAGAGTTAGAGATTAAGAGAATGGGTTAGAGACGCATAGGGAAGGTTAGAGACGGAAAGAGAACGCAGAGAGGGTTATAAGGGTAAGAGACTCAGAGAAGGTTGGAGACGTTGAGAGACGGTTAGAGACGCAGATAGAGAGAGAGAGAGAGAGAGAGAGAAAACAGAGAGAGGGAGAGAGAGAATCCATAGAGGGAAAGAAAGAGGGTAAGAGACGGAGAGAAAAAAATATAGTGAGAGATGTATATAGTTAAAGATGAAAAGAGAGGGCTAGAGAAGCATAGGAAAGGTAAGAGACGGAGAGGGTCATAAACACAGAGAGAGGCGCAAAAAAGGGCCAGAGACGCGGAGAGGGTTGGAGACAGAGAGACGGTTACAGAGAGAGAGAGAGAGAGAGAGAGAGAGAGAGAGAGATCTTAGAGACGCATATAGAAAACAAGAGTTAGACGCAGAAATAGGGTAAGAGGGTTGGAGACGCATAGAGAAAGAAGGTTACATGAATAGAAAAAAGAGAGATACCGCGCTCGGCCGCAATAACCCTAGGCTAACCAATTTTGAAAATTGTTTTTTTGCAGAATAAGGATGTATAAGTTGATGTAAAAAGAAACTATTTAGAATAAAAAAAGCAAAAACCCACCCTTTCTTCCAATTTCTCCGGAGTGTGAGGTACAATCGATACACTTTTCTTCAGTTGTCTCGGATTCAAAGGATTTGGAGGTGGAGGAGTTGGGGCAGCTTCTGGTAGGACAATTAGGGTCTCCAAATCTGGGGCTGCGTGGTCCTTAAAACATTAAAAATAAGGTCAAAATTTGATTCTGAAGATCAAAATAGGTCAAAATTTGAATTCAGAGCCCTACATGATTGATCTCCTCGGGCGTGGGGATCAACGAGTGAAGGGGTCCGGGTTCAACATCCATTGGGTCCTGAATTGATCTATTTTAATTTAAACTTTAATTGAAAAGCGATTTATTGATTTTTAAAATTGAATTTAAGGTTTAAAGTAGAAGTTAAGGTTCACCTGGGTGAAATCGAGGGGAGTGAGCGGGGAGGGAGGCGCCTGCTGGGTTGCTTCTTGGTTGTAAGATTGGGAACCGTTTATGAGGTGCTCCTTGGAACCAGAAATGGTTTCTTCTCCATTCATTTTGAGATGAAAAAGTAGCTGTGGGAGTAGTGTTGTTCGCGTGTGAATCGATTGCCTTCTTATCGTGTGCTCACGGGTCACGGATTCCCTCCTCCTTGATAAGACCAAGTAGGGAGGGTGGAAAGGTTGGAAAAGCGATGTCTGGTGCCTGGAGTTATCTGGAGATGAATTGAAAGAGAGAGAGACCGGCTACCGAAAGCGGCTCATTTAGGCGGCCTGAGGCTACCAAAAGCGGTCAAATTAGGCGGTCGAAAGCTACCAAAAGCGGTCAAATTAGGCGGTCGAAAGCTACCAAAGGCGGTTCATTTAGGCGATCTACATCTGACACTAAGCGGACTTTGGCTGCCAGAAAGCGGCCTATTGCTAGCTACCAAAATGCGATCTTATTAAGCGGCCTGAGGTTGTCAAAAACGGTGCATTAGGATTCCTACAGCTGCCAGAAAGCGGCCTATGGCTGCCAGAAAGCGGCCTCCTGTTACCTAAATGTGATTCCATTAAGCGGCCTAAGGTGACCAAAAGCGGTCCAATTAGGCGGCCTACAGCTAACACAAAGCGGCCTATGGTTGTCAGAAAGAGGCCTACTGCTACCAAATAATGATCCCAGTAAGCGGCTTGAAGCTGTCAAAAGCGGTCCAATTAGGCGGCCTGAGGCTACCAAAATCGGTCCAATTAAGCGGCCTACGGTTGTCAGAAAATGGCCTATGTATCATACAAAGCGACCTGTTTCTACCAAAATGTCATTATTTAAGGCGGTCTAAGGTTTTCCAAGTCGGTTCAATTAGGCGGCCTACAGCTGACACAAAGCAGCCTATGGTTGTCAGAAAGCGGCCTACTGTTACAAAAATGTGATTCTTTAAGAAGGCCTGAGGCTACAAAAGGCGGCTCAATTAAGCGGCCTATTGCCACCAAAATTCAATTAGGCTGCCTACAGCTGGCGCAAAGTGGCCTATTGTTGTAAAAAAGCGGCCTACGGTTATCAAAATCGGGGATGAGTTGCCCAGTTAGGCATCGATTGATGACCACGAGCGGTCCACTGAGGCAGGTCATCCTACGTCTCAAGCGGCCTTCTGTTGCCTAATGCGGCCCAACTCCACAAGAGAGAGAGAATAGAGAGAGAAAGAGATTAACCAATCAATATCCTATCAAATATTGCCATCCTTTATTCTAATAATCCCATCCTCTCAGTAGATGACACTTCCTCCATAAACCGGCTGCTGGCAACCATAGGCCGGCTGCATTCCATACACCGGCTGAACTCCATAAAAAGGCGTAGGCACCGGAGCCACGACCACTCCCTCGTCGTAGTAGTCGTCCCTCCTCCTGCGACAGCAGAAGCCACAGACTTCGGGGGGGGGGGGGGGTACGTGGCCTAATTAGGGGGGTACGCTTCGTTACGTGGGGTAGTAGTATAAAACCCCTTTCTTCCTTTCCTTAGGGTCTTAAAGTTGTTCCAGGTTCCCTTAGGACCTTAAAGTAGTTACAGATTCCCTAAGGGCCTTAGGTCATTAGAGGTTCAGTTAGGCTCACAAGGTCGTCAAGGGCTACCTTAGGATCATAAGGTCGTTAAGTTACCTTATGGTTTTAAGATAGTTACAGGTTCCCTTTGGGCTTTACGGTAGTTAGAGGTTAAGTTAGGGTAAAAGGGTCGTTAAAGGTTATCTTAGGGCCTCAAGGTAGTTCCAGGTATCCTCAGGGCCTTAGGTCGTTAGAGGGTTCAGTTAGAGTCAAAAGATCGTCAAAGGTTACCTTAGGATCTGTAAGTAGTTCCTGGTTCCCTTAGGACTTTAAGATCATTTAAGGTTCAGTTAGGGTGTCAAATGGCCGTCAAATGTTTCAGGTTATCTTAGGGCTTTAAGGTAGTTACAAGTACCCTTAGGGCCTTAGTACCGCCCAAAACATGGTGATATGGGGGAAGAAGGAATGAGGGAAAGGGGGGGGGGTACGTGGCCTAATTAGGGGGTACGCTTCGTTACGTTGGCCAATATAAGTACCCCCCCTTCTTCATTTCTCCCATTCAGTCGCCCCCCTCCCCCCAGTATGCTCTCCTCCCCCATCGCTCTCTGCCTCCTCCTCCTGGCCCCCAACTGCTTGGCAACGTGGGTCTGCGACGAATACGGTCACCACTGCTACGACGACGGCCACGACGGCCTCACCGCCGAGCAAAGATGGATCGTCATCGGCGCCTGCTCTGGTGCCCTCGCCCTCCTCTTCTTCATCTGTCTCATCATCTGGCTTGTCATCTACTGCAGAAGAAGGAACCAGGCAATGGTTATGGCACCTGCTGTGGCCGCTTTCTAGCAGCAATAGGCCGCATATTTGGACCGCTTGCGGCCAAATCAGGACATTAGACACAGCTTCTGGTGGCCTTATGTCGCCTAAGTGAGCCGCTTTCTGGCCGTGTCAGGCCGCCTAAATGAGACGCTTTAGGTAGCAGTAGGCCGCTAATTGGACAGCTTTTGACAACCGTAGGCTGCCCATTTGGGCCGCTTATGATAAAGTTAGCTGTGAGTCGCTTTCTTGTCTCCTCAGCCCGCCTCATATCATGCGGCTCAATTAGGCGACCTAAGCCTACCAAAAGCGGACAACCAAGTGGCCAAATGCTACCACTATAGGTCAAGGACGTAACCGCAAAGCGGCCTGTGGTTCCCAGAAGCGGCCCAATTGGATGGCCCAACTTTACAAGCTGCGACTAAATCGGTTCAACTAGGCGGCATATTTTGACAAAAAATAATGTCAAATTAGGGGGCCTGAGGTAACCAAAGGCGGCTCATTTTGACGGGCTGGCGTTTTCATAAGCGGCTCAATTGGGCAGAGCGGCCTAGTGTTGCCAAAAAGCGGCCCAATCTGAAACAAAAGGGGCTCATTTAGGCGGTCTGACACGGTCAGAAAGCGGTTCATTTAGGCAACCCAAGGTCACCCGAAGCAGTCTATTTCCCTGTCGTGGCCACAATCGGTTAAAATATGCGGCCTATTGCTGCCAGAAAAGCGGCCTACTGCTACCAGAAGCGGCTCATTTAGGCTGCCGAAGCCCGCCCGGAGCGGTACAGTAACGCGGAAACAGCACTTCAACGAAAAAGAGAGATGGAGAGAGGGAGAGAAAGAGACAGAGAAAAAGAAAGAGAGTAACAGAGAGGGAGAAGGAGATGTAGAAAACAAAACGAACAACAACAACAACCTTCAACCAGAGACAGAGAGAGAGAGAGAGAGAGAGAGAGAGAGAGAGAGAGAGATAAACAAATACAACAACCAGGAGTTTTCATCCTTTACTTTTATGATCACATCCTCTCAACAGACGACGACAGCTCCTCCTCCGTAGCCCGCCTGACCTCCATAGGCATTGGCACCCACCACAGGCTGAGCAGGCACCGGGGCGGCCACAGGGGCAACCGCAGCAGAAGCCGCGACCCTTGCCCGGCTTTTCCTCCTGAGGTAGAGGACGAGCCAGATGATCACACAGATGATGATTATGATGGCGATGATACCGCCGATGGCAGCCCAGACGATCGCATTGATGCTGCCGTCGCCGCTGCTGCTGTTGTCGGTTCCGTCGGCGTTTTCGTAGCAGTTTCCGTATACGTCTTGGTAGTTGCAGTTATATGATGCGCAGTTGCAGCCCAAGCAGTTGGGGACCAGGAGGAGGAGGCAGAGAGTGAGGGGGGAGGAGAGCATCCCGGGGCGGAGGCAGACAGACTGAATGGGAGAAATGAAAAAGAGGGGTATTTATACCCAGCCACGTGACGTAGCGCACCCTCCCTGATTTTCACGCATTATTCCATTCCACTGTGTTCAGACCGGTCTATGAGGATGATCCGTATGCTAATTCAATCATTTCAATGGAACTAATTTTTCCAACACCCGCTCCAAACAACGGTTTTCTCAAAGAGACTGATTAGCATAAGATTAGCCTAGCTTTACGAAAGGAGGTTGATGATCCCTTTAATGTTGTGGTCAAAAGAGGCGGCCTATTGGTGCCTGAAGCGGCTTCTTTTTACTTACAGCGGTTTAGCGTCCAATGGTTACCAAAAGCGGCCCGATGATGAAAACAACTTACTGTTCAAGCGGCCTGCTGCTAAAAGTCGCATCAGAATTCGGCGGCCTAAGGTTCCTAAAGGGGCCCAAATAGGCGGCCTTAGGATGCCAGAAGCGGCCTAAATTGAGGGCCTTAGGGTGCAGAAAAGGCACTCCGATTAGGCAGACTTCACATACGGCCCAAGAAGGCGGCCTAAGGCTACCAAAAGCGGTCTATTTCTGCCATAAAGCGGCCTACGGTTACCACAAGCCGTCTAATGAGACGGGCTTAGATTAACATAAGCGTCCCAATCAGGCGGCCAAAGGCTATCAACAGCGGCCCAGTCAGGCGGCCTGTGGTTGTAATAAACCGATTTATTTAGGCGGCCTTTGGCTACCAGCTGTGGAAAATTTAGGCCATCTATTTCTATCAAAAGCGCCCCAATTGGGCGGCCTGAGGTAACCAGAAGCGGCCTTATATTACCTGAAGCAGCCTTAGATTACCTGAAGCGGTCCGATTAAACGGCCTAAGGCTACCAAAAGCGACCCAACGATGTAGGCCACCATTCCCTCTCAAGCGGCCTCCCCAAACCAACACAATAATCGAATTACTCTTCGTGTTCTTCACAATCGGATTCTAAGAAATCGACTATCCGGCATTCACAGAAAAAAATAAGAAAATAATACAAGGTCACAAACTTAAAAGATAAAAGTTGGACTTTCGCATACACAGAGACTTCGAGAGGAATACAATGGAGGATATGCACGGTACAAGAGGACAATGGCTCTACTGGGATACTGTACTCCGAGAGGTACTGTAATTACTGTAGGAGTACGGCAATTACTGTAGGAATACGGTAAGATTACGGTAGTAACTTGGGGAATACAGTAAGAAAGGGATAAAGCGGCTAGAAGTTGGGCACGTAGGTCATCGAGAGCTTCCGGTCGCGGCCGTTCAGACAACACGTTTTGACGAGGGCGGAGGTCACCGTGTAGGGGTCGCAGTTGGAAGACGGCCGACGGTCCTCCAGGTAGCCCTGAAATGGGGAAATTAGAATATTAAGACCACTTCCGGGTGAATTCTGACGTTCTCAGGCCGCTTTCCGCTTTTTGGCGACATCAGGCCGCTTCGGGTGACCTCAGGCCGCTTTCCGCTTCTTCTGCCAACCTCATTCCGCCTTTTATCGCCTCTGACAAGATCAGGCCGCCTTCCGCTTTTTGCCAACCCCAGGCCGCTTTTTACCGCTTCTGGCAACCTTAGACCGCTTTCTGCTTTTTTTGACGACCTTAGTCCGCTCAAAATCCAAAAACTCACGCATTGATCGTCGTAGACCTGTTTGGGCACTCGGATGGAGCACTGTCGGTTGGCCACTCCCCAGGAGAAGGCGTCGATGGTCTCAGTTTCGTGGGCTCCTGTCAGACGACGCTCGTTGTCACGACCTCCTGGAAATTAGGGATTTAGGGATGAAAATACTGGTTTTCTGCCAATTTTTAACAAAAAAAGACTGATTTTTTGGCCAGATTTTTTTTTAAATCTCAAAGTAAAAACCAAATTCTCTAGAAAAAAATTTAGAGAAAAACGAACCGTGGGGGTCGTAGTAGGCGATGTGTTCACAGTGGACTTCGGAGAGGCGCTGGATCGCCACCTCGATGTGCCTGAAAGTGAAAAATTTTAAAAAAAAAAGTTCAGTCCGCTTTTTTGGCAACCTAAGGCCGCATTTTGGATGAGTTCATGCCGCCGATTTCTGGTAAACTGAAGGCCGCTTCTTGGCAACATCAGGCCGCTTTCTGACATAACATTCTGATGACATCACGATGCTTTTTTCGCAACTTCATGCCGCTTCTTAGTAATCTCAGGCCGCTTTTTGGCAACATCAGGCGGCTTTCTGGTGACATAAGACCACTTTTTGCCAAACTAGGACTGTTTTTGGATGAACTCGGGCCGCTTTTCGGCAATTTTCGCCAGTAGATCGCTTTCTGGTGACCTCAGGCCGCTTTACATGCTTTTTGGTAATAAATAGCCGCTTTTAGTAACCTTAGGCCGCTTTTCGGAACCAAAAGCCGCTTTCTGGTGACTTAAGACCGCTTTTTGTCAGCCATAGGCCGCTTGACATGCTTCGGTAGAGCCCCTCTTACTTGTAGCCGCCGGCCTCTCTCATGGCGGAGGTGGAGAAGTTAGCGTGGCAGCCGGCGCCGTTCCAGTCTCCTTCGACGGGCTTGGGGTCCAGGGAGCAGACGACGCCAAAGTCCTCGCAGACGCGGTGGAGGATGTACCTGGCCATCCACAACTGGTCGCCCATGGCGATGCCCTCGCACGGGCCCACTTGGAACTCCCACTGAAAGAGAGAGGGTAAGAGAGAGAGAGAGAGAAAAAGTACCTGAGAAGGCATGGACTCGGCGTTAATGCCGCTGATCTTGATTCCGGCGTACATACAGGCACGGAAGTGGGCCTCCACAACCTCGCGACCGTAGACCTTGTTAGCACCGACTCCGCAGTAGTAGGGACCTGGAAATAAAGATTGTATTATTGTATTATTTAAGTTTTTAATAAATATATTTAAGTTTTTAATAAATAGGCCGCTTGGTAGCCTCAGGGCGCCCAAGAATCCATCCCTCTACCGTATTTATACAGTAATCCTACATTATCTTGGGGAGCGAACCCAAAATCCGTAAGTGCCGTACTCCTATAGTACTTTAAGGAGTGGAGTACACCACTACTGCACCCCTGCAAAAGCTACCGTAACCAAAACGCCATCCATTCTACCGAACCTCTACAGTAATCCTACAGTATCTTCGGGAGCAGGGCACTCTCACTGGAAATTGACTACCGTAATCCATTTTCAGACTTAGGATGTACTGTAACCAAATGACATCGTAATCCAAATACCACACAATCTATCGCAGTTTGAAGGACTAAAAAGCTACCGTACCGTTCTTGTGGAAAATGATACCGTAATCCGAAATATATGCAATCTACCGTACTTCTACAGTACTTTTAGGATTAAGATACATAGCTACCGTATCTTTTCTGGGAGAAAAGGTACCGTAACCCAAAATCTTGGTAATCTAGCGTATTTCTACAGTAACCCTACCGTGTCTTGAGAAAAAGGCACATACCGCTACCGTATCCTTACCAATGAAACGGATACCGTAACCCAATCAACCGTATTCATACCGTATGTTTTTTCCTGAGGAAAGACGATACCGTAATCCAAAATTGATCCATCTACCGTACTGTCACTACTTACAGTAACCAATTTCCAAGCTGAAGGTGTACTATGCCCAAATGACACCCTATCAGTTGCGTATCACGTACTCTTCCACGACAATTGAATACCGTAACCCAAAATCCGTCCATCTACCGTACTCCAACGGGCGCTACTTCTACCGTACCTTGAGGAGCGGGGTATCCATTCCTCGGCCACCCGTAGGGGTGCTTCTCCAGATCCATGAATGTGTATTCCTGCTCCATTCCGAACCACGGGTGCTGGTCGGCCGCCTTGTTCATCATCTCCACGCAGTGGCGACGGTTGTTGGTGCCTAAATTTTGATTATTTCACTTTAAAATTCTTTTTTTTTTTAAAAGAAAAATCAATAAAATTCAGTTTAAAAAAAGGAAAATCGATAAATGAAGTGAAACTGACGAGTGGGTTCGTAGTTCTTGTCGAGGGTCTCGCAGAGAACGAGTTTATTGGGTCCTGGACGGAAAGGGTCGCGGTACATGGCCACGGGCTTGATGAAAATGTCGGATTCGTCGCCGACCGCCTGCCCGGTCGAGGTTCCGTCGAAGTTCCATATCGGCAGATCTGGAAAAAGAGAAATAATTTCAATATTTATAAAATTAAATACTTTGATTTTCTTTTAAAAATTCCTAAAATTAGTAAAATTTAAATAATAACAAAAAATTTAAATATTCGTTTTTGAAAAAAATAAATAAATATTTTTTTAAATTTAATATAAATAAATAAATAAACAAAAAATTTAAATATTTGCTAATACACTTAATAATTTAAATTTAATTTTTTTAAAATTATAATATTTTAAATTAAATAAATTAAAAATAAAATAAAACAAACCGTCGACGGAATTCGGCTCAAAGTCGAAGGTCTTGGTTTTGCAGCGGAGGAACTCGCCGGTTCCGTCGATCCAAATGTATTCGACCTGAATAATCTAATCTTGCATTTAAAATGTAATAAAAAGTTTTAAAAAAGAAAATAAAAACAGAAAATTAAAAATTAAAAAGAAAAACCCCACCTGAACCAATCCAGATTGATCCAGACCGCGGTAGGTGTCAATTACCGAAGAGAGACCGGAGATTTCTAAAAAAAAATAGATCTTAAAAAAATTCATATTTAAAAAAATTAATTTGTAAAATAAATTTTTAAACATTTAAAAATGTATTAAACCGTTTTAAAAAAATAAAATGGTTTTGAATGAAAAAAACAAACAAATAAAAAATAATAATTGTGTTTTTTTCGTTGAAAATTCGATTTTAATATTTTAAAGCTTTTTTTAATTAATTAAAACTACATTGATTTTTCAGTTCATTAGTTAAATTTAAAAAAAAAAAAACTTAAAAAAACTAATTTTTTTTAAAATTAGGAATTTTTACTTCTCCTTTTAAATGCAGAATAAAAACTTTTTATTTCGCCTTTTAAAATTGAATTTTTTAAATATTAAAAAAATAAATTTAAAAATAAAACCCACTGTCGAACTTTCTTTTAACTCCGTGCATCCTGGCACTCCTCTTGATCAATGGAGCTCTCAACGCGTCCTGAAAATTAGAATTTTGTAATTTAAAATCATTTTAAAACCAAATAACAAAAAAGTGAGAAAAAATTTATGAAATCAATAATTTTAAAAAAAAATTAAAAATACCATAGAAAGAGATGAAATAGATTTATTTAAGCCACTTTTAATGTAAAAAATTATATAAATTGCATAAGTTACAATTAAATTACACTAAATTTAAATTTTTTGGTGAGAAAACGAAGAAACGCGGCGGAAAATGAGACTGTTGCGCGGCAAACATCAAAAAGGGGCACAAAATGGCTTGCGGCTGGGCGTGTTTGCGCCGGTGGAGTGCAGTCGGCGACCACACGCGGCGGGCACGTGGACCCACGGGTACAAATGAACTCAAAGAACTCTCGATTTGGGTTAAAGGGCGGCCTTTTGTTGCCAGAAGCGGCCACAGATTGAGACTAAAAGGTAGTAGAGGCGGCCTGAGGATGAGAAAATCGATCTACTGCTGCTCAAAGCGGTCTGTTATTACCAGATGCGGCCTTAGATCGAGAACAAAGACAGTGGAGGCGGCCCAGAAGCGGCACGCCGAAGCCGGAAGCGGCCTACTGTTGCCAAAAAGCGACCTAGTCTCACCTAAAGCGGCCAGCTATCACTAGAAGTGGCCTTTAATTACAATAAATAAGTGGTAGAGGCGGCCTGAGGATGACAAAAGCGGCCTGAGGTTGCCAAAAGCGTCCTGAGGATGCCAAAAGCGGCCTAGCCTGGTCTAAACTTGCCACGTAGAGAAGTTGACTGGTCAATGAGAGTTCGCAAGACGAGCAATCAACGATCGAATTAGCTGGGGAGGGGGCGGTCAAGGTCAACAGCACAAAGCGATAAACACCACGGGAAGAGGTCGAAAGATCAAAAAGCGTGAGCCACACCGAGGGAGCCACATGCGGCTTTTGAGCGGACTGAGGCTGGTTGAAGCGGCCTATGCGGAAAAAACTGCAAAAAGCGGTTCTGGTGTCCAACAAAGCTGTTAAAAGCGGCTGAATTGAGCTATTATCGGGATCAATTAAAAGAATAAGCGGTCTGAGGCTGGCAAAAGCGGCACACGCGGCCTGATGTGGGTAAGTGGTCCAGGCGGTCTGAGGCTACCAAAGCGGCCCGTTAAAGCGGCTTAAGGCTGGGAGGAACGGCCGGATAGTTTTGAAGCTGCTAGAAGCGGCTGAAATGAGCTTTATTAGCTTTCTCGAGGTCAATTAGCGTCCTGAGGCAACAAAAAGCGGCCCAGGCGGCCTGAGGCTATCCAAATTAGGCCAAGTAACTCAATTAGGCGGCCTAAGGTAGCCCGAAGCGGCCTTTGAACCTGACGATGATACAATCCTTCCGGGTGTCCTCAGACTGTCAGAAGCGGCTGAAATGACCTATTTAGCATAATTAAGAACATTAAGCGCCCTGAGCGGCTCAGGCGGCCTTAGACTGACAAAAGCGGTCCGAAACTCCACTTTCCGGCTTGAACCTTCATTTTTGAACAAAAAAGTCCACTTTTGCGTGAAAAAATCCGATTTTCACGGGATTAACCGGTCGATCGGAGATTACAGAGTTGTCAAAGCACAATAGAACATAATTTAAGAAAATTAGCCTGTTGCCCTCGGAATTACCTATAAAAAGGCCTTTTCAAAGGGAAAGGGCAGAGAAAATGTGATCTCTGACGTAGGGGGAAACTGGCCATTTATGCGAGCATAAGGCGAAGAAATCGAAAGATCTAGGAATCGCGGTGTAAGAAAACGATTAACTCTACGAAGAATCTACAAAACGGGGGAAATAAAATGGATCTGGGAAGAAGAGGCTTCAGAGAACGAGCAATTTTCAGAGGATTCATGGCGGCAAGATGGAGAAATGGGTTAAACTACATTTAGAAACTGTTTTTCAAACAAAAATTTTAGAAAAATAGATAAATTAGCCCTTTCAATTTAATTTAAAAAGTCATTTTCGAAAATACCAAAAATTAAAGGACTGTTTAATGGGTCTCGAACGGATAGAGGATGTGGCGCAGTTTGACAAGCTCTACGACAGTTTTCGTTGCGGGACCTAACGTATAAAGACTTTTAAAAAAAAATACATTTTAATTATGTTTATTTGAGTTTTTTAAATCGAAATTTTAAAAAAAAACTTTGTGTCATAAATTCTAGTGCAAATCACAAGTTTCCGTCGACCGTTTGTCAATAAATGGACCGGTTTGAGTTAAATGGGGTACTCAATTTTTCGATCTTTCTGCAAACTGCAAAGTTTGACCTGTACTTTTTTTCTATTTTTTTCGTATTTTCCTATATTGGTCATGAAAAATCGATAAACTGCAAATATGGAGGGGTATATACACAAATGGCGGAGATTAAGCAGGCGGATTACGCGTGGGATACACAACATGTACTCCATAATTGCTGCCACAACAGGGAAATATAGCGAGAGAGATTGATTTCTGAGGAGATTTGGATGATTAAATAAAGGAAACGAAAAAAAATAAAGAAAAAAGTGTGGAATTTTCGGCTAAGACGATTTCTTTTCGGTTCGTCTGGGAAAGGTCACGCGAGACACATCGCACATCAGCACCAACGGCGCTATTTTGGGGGTTTTGCGGGCGGAAATTGGAATTTTATGGAAGGAAAAGGAGATTTAGTTTTTCTCATAGTCGTCACCAACCCAAATTCACCAGTTTTAAGCATTAGTGCTTGTCAAATGACACCAGACGCAAAATTACGTACAAAATGTTGTTTTAAACGTTTGGTAGCTTATGTACGTAAAATTGCGTCAGGGTTACAATATAAAATTTAAAAACAAGAAAAATGGATCGATACAACGTGGTTTTTCCAAAAGAACAGGGACAGAAGGGAGATAGTGGGGTCGTTGGCCTGGTTAAACGAGAGACGAAGGAGATAAGAAACACTTTTGCACAATCCGAAAGTGGGAAAACAAGGCGAAGGCGTTACAGCACTTTTTTTTATCATCAAAAGATTTGGAATTGTAAGCTGAGGAGGAGAAAGTGCGTCGTTTGGGCGTTTGCAGGCGGCCAGGCTGCGCCGAAACACGAAATGTGCTGATACGGGGGAGTGATCTATGAACGATCTCTCACGGGAGAGAGAGAAGGGAAGAGAGAGAGAGAGAGAGAGAGAGAGAGAGAATGAGAGAGAGAGAGAAGGGGAGAAAGAGAGTCAAGCGGCCTTTTGTTGCTAAAAAGCGGCATTTGGTTGCCAAAAAGCAGGTAGGCGGCCTTTGTTTGCCAAAAAGCGGCTTTTAGTCTAAAAAGGGCAGGTCAAGCGGCCTCAAAAATCGGCTTTTAATTGCTAAAGAAAACGGGTCATGCGGCCTTTGGTTGCCAAAAATGCGGCTTTTAGTGGCAAAAAGCAAGTAAAGCGGCCTTAGGTTGCCCAGAAGCAAGAGATAGAAAAATAGAGAATGTGTGTGTGTTTGTGTGTACGTGACTCTGTGACTAGCGTGACTCTGTGACTGTGAGCGAGCAAACAAACAGATGAAAGGCCGTCCAATTGATAATTTTCGGGGTTCTGCCGGCCGTCGCCGTCTCTTCTTCTTCTCTTTTCGACTCACGGGAGGGGGCTCGACGCGCAAAGACCAAACCACCACACGGCTGGCTGTAACGACCAACCACAGCGCTTTCATCGCACTCGGGCGCCCTTGCCGAGAAGGGAATCAGAAGAGCAGAGAGCCAAACAACATCTGTGACATGGCGATTGGTGAATAAGCGGCGAGGAATTGAGAGAGAGAGAGAGAGAGAGAGAGAGAGAGAGAGAGAGAGAGAGAGAGGAGAGAGAGAGAGAGAGAGAAGGTCAAGAAAGCGCGTTTCCGGGAGCGCAGCGGCCAGAACCAGACGTTTGGTTACGTTTGCTTGATCTATGATGCCGAGCCCAAACGGAACCAGTTTTTCCGTGTCCTTTGAAAGTCCCCCGTTCAAATAAGTGTCATTAATCTCTCCTACTGATTTTCGAAGAATGCACGCCTACCCGTCTGATTGAGAGAACTGATTAAGGTTCTAGGAATTGTGGGAAGTCAATTTGAGAAAAGTGCTTTCAGCTTATTCTTGGTAGAGAGAGAGAGAGAGAGAGAAATAGAGAGATTCAGAGCAGGGGAGTCACACACACACTCACATTTACACTCACTCACAGACACAGACACACGTCCAGAGATCACATAAAACCCGCTAAATATCATCTTTGTCTGATCACTCCAACAAGTGCAAGTCTAGCATGCCAAAGTCACCATGCCCTTTATTTCTCTCTCTCTCTCTCTCTCTCTCTCTCTCTCTCTCTTTCTCTTTCTATCTAACTCTCTCTCCCTCTGTATCATTCTCTCTTTATCTCTATCCCTCTCTCTTTTTTTCTTTCTCTCTTTCTTTCCCTTTCTATTTCTCTCTCTCTTTCTCTCGCTCTCTTTCTCTCTCCCTCTCTCTCAAGGCAAGTAACAAAGAAGAATGGTGTGGCGTTTTAACCTCTCTGAACCACTTTCCTTAGACTTAGGGCCTACGGCTTACGAGCCTTGGTTTTCAAAAATATCTAACGCCAAAATTACTTTAACTACCTTAGAAACCTTAATCGTTAATCTGCCTACGTGAGTACTCGTGTCCTCGCACCGAGAGATCATAGATTGAGCACACGTAATGAGCGCCGTTTCTCTCTCTGTCTCTCCATTTCCAAGAAAAACTTCCGATTAATCTCAGCGCCCGGCTGGTGCGAGAGAGAATCCAAGAGTTACGAGATCGAATAGACATTGGAGAGGCGATTAGATAGACAGAAATGAGCACCGGAGAGATCAAACTGCCAAATGGGCGAATTGATAAAATCTTTGAGTTTCTGAAAAAAAATCTTGAGGATTCTGGAAGCAACAATCAGTCAGTTGGGAAAGGGTAATAGATGTTGTAACATCATTAAATTGTAATTTTTAAAATTATTTATGTTTACAAATTACTTAAATAAGTAAAATCTTGTAAATAATGCAGTTTACCATTGCGTAAAAGTAAAGTGCACCGGCGGGGACTGAACCCTAGACCGTTTTCTTGGTGATTTTTAGGACAGATGGATCGGCCCCCATGTGTGTGTGTGTGTGTGTGTGTGTGTGTGTGTGTGTGTGTGTGACAAAAGATTGCGTTTAAAAAAGACTTAATTACTAGTAACCACATAAGCGAAAAGCTCAAAAGCCCGAGATAATCAGAAAACACCAGGTTATTTACAAGCGGGATACATTTGGCACGGAATGGGGGGACGAGGCCTTAGTGTGACTAGAGACACCCGAATGATTACGGTAAGAACAAAGAGACTACGGTAGGTATACAAGACTACGGTAGACAAATGATTACGGTAGCCAGCCAGTGGTAGATTACGGTAGAGCGATTATTGAAGCTGCTTCTTCAGGAAATCGACGAGCTGCTGGACGGAGTGGGCCTCGGAGCGCATGTAGACCTGGAAAGAGGGAGTTAGAGAGAGAGAGAGAGAGAGAGAGAGAGAGAGAGAGAGAGAGAGAGAGAGACGGAGAGAGTGAGAGAACTGACCATCGTCTGCCAGAGCATTTCGATGAGGACGGAATTCCTGGTCTCCGCCAGATCCACCGCCATTGAAAGCCGGGGAGAGAAGCGGAAGAAGGGCGCTGGAAGGGAGTGGGCCCAGGCCCTGGCACGAGAGACGGCTGCTCCATCAGCGCAAGCCACCTGAAAATCGATAGTTTCTATGAAAAACCGCGCAGGAATCGGCAGTTTTCCACCAAAAACCCTGCAAATTTCACCAAAATCTCACCTGTTCGACGAGAACGCTCTTCAGATGCACAATCGAAGTAAAGTTTTTCATGATTGTGGCCACTGATCCCAGACCCATCTCCGGCATGTCCAAATCGATGGAATCAGAAGCCGTTGAGGGAGCCTTTCCCGTTCCCAGCGACAGGACACAGCCTACTCTGACCGCAGGCTGGGAGCCCTGAAGAATTTGAAAATAGGGTCATACTTGGAGAAGTGGAAATACCTTCATTCTACAGACGGTGTTGAAGTTGTGGATGTCGGTGAGGAGTTCGCAGCAGGGGTTGTTGGCGATGAGACCGCCGTCCATCCAGGTCTCTTTGACCGAGGGGAAGTAGGTGGGAGCGGCGCTGGAAGATTACTTTTTTTAGGATCTGTCTCTCTCTCTCGAGCACTCTCTCTAATTCTCTAGGCGTCCCTAACTGACAAACCCTCTGTTTTCCGCTGTTTTCCATCTCTTACAATCCGACCGTAGACTTGGACCTTTTTAATAACTAACGTTAAGGGTCGCTTTCAAACGCCAACCAAAAGCCGCTTCTTGGCTACCAAAGGCAGCTGGGACCGCTTTTCGGCAACCAAACCGCTTGACCTGCTTGTTTCATCCAAAGGCCGCTTAGTGGCAGCCAAAAACCGCTTTTTTGTTTTATTTTTGCTTTTTAAAATCCAAAATGTTATTAAAAAAAGACCCAATAAATCATTGTTTCTATCGCTTTTGTGGAAACGAAAATCCGCTTTTTGGTAGCCTAATCGTAAGGTCTTGCAGGTCACGCAGAACCAGACCAATTTAGTGAATTTTAAACGCAGAATCCTAATTAGGTCACGCAGATGCCGCTTTTTTAGTAACCTAAGACCACTTTTTTACGCTTTTTTGGCAACCTCAGGCCGCTTTTCCCGCTTTTTTGGTAACGTGAGGCGGTTTTTTTTGGTAACCTAAGGCCGCTTTTTTTTGTAACCAGAGGCCGCTTTTTTGGCATCGTGAGACCGTTTTCCCGCTTTTTTGAGAACCTAAGGCCGCTTTTTGGCAATACACCTGGTCTGCCCATCATTTTCTGCGTCTCTAACCATCTGCCTATCTCACACCTCTTCATCTGCGTGTCTAACTGTCTACCCCTGTCCCTCCTCCTACCTCGAGCACCTGGCAGCCAGCCAAGCCGGAATCTTCGCCGGGTCATCGAAGGGACTCGGCTCTCCACTGGCGTTCTTATAAGACCTCATCAGATGAAGCTCCGGGGGCGACACATTTCCCCTACACGTCGTAGCCAGAACCCTGAATATCAACTTTACTTCTCTCGCGTTCTCTCTCCCTCTCTCTCTCTCACTCTCTCTCTCTCACTCTCTCTCTCACTCACTCTCTCTCCCTCTCTCTCTACCTCTCTCTCCCTCTCTCTCTCCCACCTCTTTCCCTCCTTCGCAATCTGCTCCATCGTCGTCGTCTCTCCGTACTCCTCCTTCAGAAGGTCTTCCAGGGCAGTGGCGCTGAAGGGACGACTTCCGGTGAAAACGAGGTCCTACAACGAGAATTACAGTAATCCTCCAAACAAGGAGATATACCTTCAGTTGGAAGTAGAGATTCCTGCAGTGGAGAGGGGTCTTTCCTTGGCTGAGAGCCAGGGCCAAAATGGCTCCAGTGGAGGTGCCGGCCAGCCAGTGGAAGGAGTTCATCAGGGGGACACCGAGTTGGCGTTCGATTTCGAGGAGCATCTGGAAAAATGGAAATTAAATGAGGATTTGACAGAATAGAGCCCCCTTCTGGCAGCAACAGGCCGGCATAACAGCTCCTGGGCCGCTTGTTTGGTTTGACACGTACGGTTTGAAACCGCCGTTGGAGGTGCTATTGGCCTCAAAAAGGCACCAAAAAGTACTTTTTGACGTGCTATTCGCAAATGTGGGGTGCTATTTTCAACTAAGACTGCATGCATCGTGCAAACAGTGTTTGTGGGTTTTTTGAAACATGAGGCAGCTTTTTTCCCGCTTTTTGTGGTAACCTAAGACCGCTTTTTTGCCGTTTTTTGGCAACATAAGACCGCTTTTTTCATCTTTTTTTGGTAACCTAAGACCGCTTGACCGCTCCTAGACCGCTTGTTGGTAACCTCAGGCCGCTTATTTACCCAGCCATTTGGGAAATGAAAAGGAGCTTCGTCACACTTCTCCCTTCCTCATTAGCCTACTCATCCCAATTAGCCTCAATTAGCCTATCCTCCCCTCTCCCTCCCTTTTCCTCTCATTTCCCCTCCTCAATGGGTTCCCAGCAGTCGTCTCCTTCTGCATCTCCCTCCAGCCAACCTTTGGCCGCCCGTTCCTCCTCCTCCGAAGCCTCCGTCGGGACCGTCGACAGCTCGCCCTCGACAGGGTCCCTCACCGATAGCAGTTCCTCCTGCTCCTCCACCTCCATCTCCTCCGTCGAATGGAATGAACAGGACCTCCATCCCTGCCAGCGGAAGGGTTGGTTTTTGGGATACGGTAGTCAAAAGAGAAGGAAGTTTCAGTTCTAGTGGCGCCGTGCATGATGCCCTCCTGGAGGAACAGCTCCCCTACCAAGCACGAATCCGACGTCTAGCGAAAAATGGAGTAAAGTTGATCAGTTGGGACAAAATAAATATATATAAAGGACGTGTCTTCGGGAATGTGCTACCGTATCTTTAAATCTTGCTGTTTACCGTAACCTTCCTAAGACTAGGAGTACCGTAATCTAACAATTCATCTTGTCCACTTTAACTCACAAGCCATGACTCCTACTACCGTAACCCTGGACTTCTTATCTACCGTATCCTACATCTACCAGACGTGTAAACCTACAGTATCCCTGAGCTACCGTATTCTTACCCCAAGAGATACCGTAATCTTCAAGCCAAGTTTCCATCTACAGTAATCTTTATGTCGTGAGTTACCGTATCCCACATGCTCTACAGTATGATGTGTAAAGCTACAGTATCCCACATGTTCGCAATTGCCGAAATCCGCGTGTTATATGCAAAACTACAGTATCCCTGTGTCCCGAAGCCACCGTATTCTTACGAAACTATTGCGTATGCCATTTTTGTAGTTTGACCTCTTCACATTTGTAGTTTGCCTAGTCCAATTACCTGTATCAGGACCAATCCTCTGATTCCTCCTCCATCCAGCGAGAGGGCAAACACGGGCTTCTGCTTTCCCTCCTCCGAGTGGTACTCCAGTGCCAGCTTCTGCGAAAACTCCTCCACTTCTGGAAATAAGCGAAAATTACTTAATTTATTGGCTTGGTTTCGAAAAGTCCTTGAAAATGCTCTTAAAAAGACTTTTCTAGCAACCTCAGGCCGCTTTCTGCTTTTTCTGACAGAAAGCCGCTTTTTTCGGATTCTGGCGACTTCAGGCCGATTTCCGCTTTTTATGGTAACCTAAGGCCGCTTTCCGCTTTTTCCGGTGACCTCAGGCCGCTTTCCGCGTTTTCTGGCAACCTCAAGCCGCTTTCCGCTTTTTATGGTAACCTAAGGCCGCTTTCTGCTTTTTCCGGCAACCTCAGGCCGATTTTTTCGGATTCTGGCAACCTCAGGCCGCTTTGTTCACTAATTTGGCTTGACTTTCAGACTAAAAAGCCATAAAACCAGCCATTCAACTTGGCTGGCGGAACTCCCGCTCCTGATTTGACCACGTTCAGAAGAGCCTCCACATCCGCTCTGAAGTCACATTAGAATCTTCGAAAACTTCCCAAAATACCTCTTTTTGCTGCTGGCAGAAAAGAAAAAAACGTCCTGGCCTGCCTTATTCTTGATGGCCAGCGAGGCGCCGAAGACGAGGAGACACTTGACGATCGGGAGGAAGCCACTCTGAACAGGGTTACTGTAATCTTAAAGGAATAAGGCTACTGTAACTGCCAAACTACCGTAATCCATTTAATGGATTCCATTAGAATTCAACCTACCGTAACGGCCTTCATGAGGGCGGTGTCTCCTGAAGCATTGACTGCATCGACGTCGGCTCCGAAGGTGAGGAGAACCACGACGGAATCCATGTCTCCCCGTTCGACGGCCAGGTGGAGGGCCGTGTTTCCCATTTTATCCGGGCAATTGAGATTGACGTATTTGGAAGACTTTCGGAGGAGGGAGGAAAGGACCTGGAAAGAGGGAAGACTGGTAATGAAGATCTAAGGCCGCTTCCCGCTTGTTCTGGCGACCTCAGGCCGCTTTCCGCTTTTTCTGGCAACCTCAGGCAGCTTTCCGCTTTTCTGGCGACCTCAGGCCGCTTTCCGCTTTTTCTGGCGACCTCAGGCCGCTTCCGCTTTTCTGGCGACCTCAGGTTGCTTTCCGCTTTTTCGGGTGACCTCAGGTCGCTTTCCGCCTTTTATGGTGATAACTCTCAGCTGAAAAGCGGCCTGAGGTTACCAAACTAAAAAAACGGCCCGAGGGCTCCAGAATCGATAAAAAGTGGCCTGATGTTGGCAGAATCTTCCTCTCTCTATCTATCTCTCTCTCTCTCTCTCGTTGTCTCTGTTTTTTCTGCGTCTCCAACTCCTAAGCGTGTCTGTCTCGTCTATGACTCTACAGTTCTCTGTCTGTCTGTCTGTCTGTCTGTCTGTCTGTCTCACTCTCTCTCTATTTCTCTCCATGTCTCTCCTTCTCCACTGCTCTCTCACCTGAGGATCCAACGCCTTGTGCAAAACCGTCCTCTGATTTCCATCAGTCTGCTCCACAACCGAAGGCGATACGGTAGTTATGAGCTCCAGAATCCTAAAAACTCTCATTAATTTGAATGTTACGATCGTTTTTAAAGTAAATAAGCTAAATAAACCCTAAATACTTAAAAGTAAAACCTAAAGATTCCTAAAAGTACCTGCTAAGTGGGTCACTGTATTTGAGCCCGACGAGGCCGTTGAGGAGAGGGCCGGAGCTGAGGGGACCCAACGGGGCGGAGAGGCCTGCAGATGAGCATTCTGAGAGAGGATTAGAGAGAGAGAGAGAGAGAGAGAGAGAGAGAGAGAGAGAGAGAACTGACCCATCAGAAGCTGGACCGTATCGAAGTTGGCCGCCCGGATGGCACAGGCCAGCGGCGACATTCCATCGCCATCCAGAAGAAGGAGGCATTTCTCGAAAGAGGGCGAAGTGGAGAGCTCCTGAAGCACATCGGCGTTGGAGGAGGCCGCCCAATGGACCACAGTGCGGCCCCGCGCGTCCAGCTGCGTCAGAGGAGCGCCTGAAAAGGATTTACATAACCTCAGGCCGCATTTTTGGAATCGGGAACCTTTTTGTTTTTGGAATCTCATGCGTCTTTTTCCGGATTTTGGCAACCTCAGGCCACTTTCCGCCGCTTCTTCTGGCCTCCCCTCTTACCCGCATTCAGAAGCAGCCTCAATGCCTCCATCTGTCCCATCTCGGCTGCAATATTCAGTGGGAATCTGCCATCGGCCGTGGCGTAGTTCAACGTCCTTAAACAATCAAACTACAGTACCCTGAAGATACCGTAACCCACAATTCCGGGTCCTTCTGGACCATGGCTACTATGTAGTTCATCAGACCACAGGCCACTGCGTAGTGGATGGCCGCCCAGTCTGGCTCCTTCCAGACACACGCCATCAGGGTGTCCAGTCGGGCGGCCGTCTTCGCCTTGTCCGAGGTGAGATCGGCCAGAGGGTTGAGTTTTGTGCACAACTGGCGGACGGCCTTCTCGTCGGTGCACTTCCACACGCTCTGGAATTGATAAATAGGGAGTTTTGCCCTCAATTATTGATAGAGCCAAAAATGAATGAGATAGAGAGAGAGTCAGGTAGCCAGAAGAAGAGATACGGTACCTTGGATTCAGGAAGGAAGATGGCGTGGAAGACGGGGCCACTGGAGGTGGACTCGGAGTGGCAGGAGAAGAGGGTGCAGTTGTCCAGTTTCAGCATCTTCTTCAGACGGGCTTCGTTGATCTTTTCGATCTGGAATTGAAGGGTCAATGAGAGTTTAAAGAAAGGCTAGCATTTCCCCAATGAAGATCAAGTGTATTTATCCACAACGCAGTGGTGTATAAACTTTTCATGGTCCAGAAGGACCCAGAATTGTGGGTTACGGTAGCCTGAAAACGGTAGTTAATCGTTTCCAGGACGTTGAGACGGAATGTCGCCGCTGTCTTGTGCCATCGGGGCGGCTAACTTCGCTACGGTTCAGCTTCTTAGGGGTTAGTTTCAGTTGTGGCCACCCTTAGACGAGTTCGAAACATCTTCAGAGCGCCCTGGTTGTCACAATTGAATCAATCTTCTCCTTCTGCCTTCAGCGGAGGCTTTTGTGAAGGCTTTGTATCTCGCCAAATTCTTATTAAAATTTTGTTCTTATGAGCGTCTCTACAATACCCAACTTGAGGGCAATTTGAGAATTCTTTCCCCACGCTTACGGGACTGGGCAACCAATTTGGTGTCTGCTTTTCCCCCTGATCGAGAATTTGATCTACTAGATTTTACTCTCTTCGATTTAATGTAATTTGGTTATCTACTGAGTTACGGTAGCTAGATTTGGGGTCACGCAGAGATGAACTGTCCCACATGCGACCAGGGTGCAATCGCCAGCGGCGCACATTATATTTTCTCACTTTAAAATAGATTAGATAGAAAGTAGAAGTCCTGTAAAATTGATTTCTTGGGTGTAGAAATTTATCTGATTTGAAGAATCAATTTAAAACTTTTCATAACCAGGTTATAAGTCTTTTTAATGATATTCCATCTAACTTTCGAATTCGTTTAGTTCTAAGACCACTTATGCCTACTATATTCTAATTAGGTCTCTACCTTTTCATCAGCTGGCTCTCCCCTGGAAGCCATGAGGTCCGACAGCTGATTGGTGGCCGCCGTGAACATATTCCTGGCGTTCTCGTTGGAAATGGCATTCCCCACCAGGGAACTCATTCCCCGGAAGAAACTCATCTACAATTATTTTTATATTTACTTTATATTCATTTTAAATCTTTTCGATATTCCAGGGTTTTCCCTATTCAAAAGAAGAAAGAAAGGAGGTTAAAATGAATTCATTCCCGATGAATATAGACACCTTTTAAAACCAAGGATTTCGAGGGGATAGGGCTAAAAACGGAGCGGAAACTATCACAGAAACTGGACTAAAAGGGAGGGAAAAGGACCAGCCATGAGGATATGTCTTGGCTTTTAAGACCAAGGGGGGAGCCCCGGAAGATTATGAAGTGGCAAGTTAGAGGGACTGGAACATTGGAGTGAGGAGACGATGGGCCTGTTTGATGAAGTCAACGGCGACAGAAGACTCCACGTGCAGCTGGGTCACCAGGTCATCGATCTGAAAAAGAAAGGGTTTATTTGAAGGCCGCGTTTTGGCAATTAAAAGCCGATTTCCTGATTTTTTCAGCAAAAAGGCTGCTTTTTGGCAACCAAAGGCCGCTTTCTGACAGCCAAAGGCCGCTTCCTGCTATTTGGCGATTAACAGCCGCTTTTTGACAACAAAAGCCCGCTTACCTTTCCCTGGTCGCCGGCGACCGAGAGGCAGTCCACATAACGGCTGGCGATGAAATTGACCCGCTGGCTGAGGAGAGCGCACAGATTGATAAAGTCCTTGGAATTAACATCCTGCCGGATGATCAGGAGGAGGTTGGACAGCTTGGAGACCACCTGAAATGCATAATTAGTGTTTTTCTCCTTTTCTTCAAATTCTGGCAGCCTCAGGCGGCTTTCCGCTTTTCTGGCGACTTCAGGCCGCTTTCTCACCTGAACGGATGCGGCAGTGAAGTCGACGAGGGCGGTCACCGCATCCGAGAACAGCTCATCGGCCTCCTTCCCATCGCACCAGGCCAGCCGGTTGTCAATCTCCTGCAATATTCAAATTATTTTTGATTTATTCACACTTATTTACTAAATTAACTCTTTCTACAAAGGAAAACGATGTTTCACTAGTTTCGAAAAAACGTCCAAAATTTGGATATAGCACCCAAAAATGTACTTTTTAGGGTCATTTTAGGCTTTTTAAGCAGAAAAAAATCCATTTTCCACCAAAACCCACCGTATCACAATTGGTGAGGGTAGTCGGTTCATAGGGAAGGTTGATCCTTTTCAAGATGCCCAGGAGGAGATCGCTGAAGTCGCCGTCTTCGACACGTTCCGAGTCGATGGAAGAGAGGGCGGAGACATATTCCCTGAAACAGTGGAGTGTTTCTCTCTCTCTCTCTCTCTCTCTCTCTCTCTCTCTCTCTCTCTAATAAACTACCTCTCGAATTTGGGAGAGGCCTTGGGTCTGTTGGAGGAGAGCATTTCCAGTGCTTCCAGATGAGCCATGCCCTCACTGCGTCCGAAGACCGAAGCCACGTCGGGAGTTTGCTAAAAACGAAGTATTTATTGGTGATTGAAGGTTAAGGTAACAACTATGATATCATACAGTACCCAGTATATTTCAAAGGAATCGGGCAACCTAAGGCCGCTCCTCTGGGATTCTGAGAATGATGGCAAGCTCAGGCCGCTTTCAATGGAGTTTGGCTACCTAATGCTGCTTCGTTAGAACTATGCTGATTATGGTAACCTCAGGCCGCGCATCCGCAATTATGGCCTCGGTCCACTTATGAAGAATAGTGGCAACCTCAGGCCGCTCTTCTGAAGGATTCACAAGTTCATGTCAATTCGGCTCGATTCTGGAATACTGGAAGCCTCAGGCCGCTTCTGCTGACTCTGACAAGTCCAGGCGGATTCGGCGTGGAATCCCAGAAACCTTCTGAAGAATTATGGAAACCTCAGGCTGCTCCTCTAGGAAATTCAGAATGATTCTGACAACCTCAGGCCGCTTTTGTCGAATTCAGTGTATCCGGGAAACCTCAGCCCGCTTGTGCGCCATTCTGGCATACTCATGCCGCTCCCAGTACCTTGGCCATGGCGGCGGCCCCCATCTGGAAGGGCAGTTCCCTCTCCTGTCTCTCCTTGAGCTCCTTCAACACATCCGACAGGTTCTGTCCGCTCTCCTCCCCGAAGATCATCCTCCTCCGCCCGCGATTCTGCAAGTTTTCGATGAAACAGACAAAAAAGTCTTGGAGGCCTCATCCTTGACGGTGACGGCTTCGAAAGTCTTCTTCCCGATGCTCTCCAACACGTCGATTCCGCCGGAAACAAGGCCGGAGAATAGGCCGAAGCCGGAGGAAAGCGGCTGGCTCAGTGAAGGCAGTGGCTCGCTTGGAGAGGGATCCTGGAAAGTAAAAATGAACTTGTATTAGGTAAAAATAGTCAAAATTTCGCAATTTTTCAGTGTTTTTAAACGTTAAATCTTTCAATTTTTAGCACTATGTAAAGGCATATGTACCCAATTTCATCGATGGACAGTCACCTGGCTGCCACATGACTACCTATTGTTCCTGATAACCTTAATGGCTCCTGAAACCCCTTTCTCCATTTTTTTGCTTTCAAAGATTCCCAAAAAAACCTATTATTAACCACACAAACAGAGTTCGATCCCAGTCGGTGCATTTCCTTTTTGGATGTTATTTAAACACAATTGGAAAATGTGTTGATCTATTTTTTGTTATTTTCATTTATATTTAAATTACTTTAAAGTTTAACTGCATTTTAAAAAGTTTCTCGATGTTATTTTTATTGATAGGTTATAGTTTATTGTTTTTTTAAGACTTCGTCTCAGTAAAACTCGATTGTAATGGATTTGGGCCATGTCTTGGATTTTGCTCTAAAGTGGTATATAAGCTTCCCAAGACCTGAAGACCTTATTCTGAGAGTTTCAGCTCAATATCGTATTTTAGGCCAGGGTTACTGTAGGTCAAAATTTTTTTTACAAAATATTTTCAAAAATCTTGCAATTTAAAAGTCATATGTATTTTCGTGCGTAAAACTTTATGGGCATAACGACTGTTGTAATTAAAACTTAGTGAATGCACACATGAAAACATAAATCTTTAAAAACCTTCAAAAAACCATGTTTTTTGTGGTTTAGGACCTTTCACTATACAGTGCGTGCCATAAGTATACGGCCACCTTTCTTTTGAGATTTTCAGTGAATTTGCAATTTTTCTAAAAAGCGTGATATAACTGATTGAATTCAGCATGCATTTATGAACAGATTATTTTTTTAAGATCGAATTTTCATTGGCATACGACTCTGTTACATGCATTCCCGTGATGGTCCTTGAATCAGGACCTGAAGCGGAATTTTTCTTGGTGCCAAAACAGACGCCATTCGATAGAGCGTAAAAAGTTATCACTAAATCTGTTCTTGTTCGATTTTAGAAAAATTTCACTCGTGAACAGAGCTGTTTGAAAAACCAATTTTTAATTATAAAACAATGGATATTCAAATGCATAATAATGAAAATTCACTATTGGCTGCCGAAATTTGCGCTTTTCAAACAGCTCTGTTCACGAGGGAAATTTTTCCAAAATCGAACAAGAACAGATTTAGTGATAACTTTTTACGCTCTATCGAATGGCGTCTGTTTTGGCACCAAGAAAAATTCCGCTTCAGGTCCTGATTCAAGGACCATCACGGGAATGCATGTAACAGAGTCGTATGCCAATGAAAATTCGATCTTAAAAAAATAATCTGTTCATAAATGCATGCTGAATTCAATCAGTTATATCACGCTTTTTAGAAAAATTGCAAATTCACTGAAAATCTCAAAAGAAAGGTGGCCGTATACTTATGGCACGCACTGTACAAACCAAGAAAAAGATAATTCTTTCATTGAAATCTCCGCTGAATTTCGCGTCGAACTAGACCTTAAGATCGAAAATCGGAAACGACTATTTTTGTTAAAATTTCACTTAAAAGTGAAATTTTGGGCAAAATTCGCCTAAAAACGCATTTTTTTCGCTACTTCACTTCAATGTTTCAGCGGAAACGGGGTCAATTTTCACTTAATTTTGGATGTTTGACTCAGCTCTCTGTGTCACATTCATTGTAGTTTGCTCATTTGTATTTGTACCAATGTTTGACACGTGCGGTTTGAAACCGCCTTTGGAGGGGCTGTTTGCCTCAAAATTGCCCTAAAAATCACTTTTTGGGGTGCTATATGCAAATTTGGGGTGCTATTTTCAACTAAGACTAGATTGTGTCAAACATTGATTTGTACCCAAAATCCCACCTCTATCTCGTTTTTCCAGCCAACTGGCTGCCAATGATAGTATTGTCTTCGTGATAGCCCATCTTATTTTAATCCATCTGGCTTATTTCTTCCCAATTTTCTTCTTTATTTGTCTGTTTGTTTGGAAAGCTCATTTGTGCTCTCGAATCCAGCCGTGGGATTCCCACTCTCTCGTTTCTGACTCAATTGTGGTCCCGATGCCCAATACTATGTGATAGAATTCGTTCTTTTCAACACTTCCAACGAGAGCCGGTTGCTTCCCCTACCTCGTGAATCTTAGTCTCCTGCAGTTTCTCCACCACTCCTCCCTCCTGTTGCTTCTTCTGCATCTGGCTGTGCATCCTAGCCGCCTCCTCAGCCGAAGGCAGTCCCAGCGACGTTTCAATCGTCTGCGAGAGAGTTTCTCCTAAATATTTCTGTCTTTAACGTTCTCTCTCCCCCTCTCTCTCTCTCTCTCTCTCTCTCTCTCTCTCTCTCTCTCTCTCTCCCTCTCTCTCTCTCCCTCACCGACTGCTGACACCAGTCCTCCCCATCCCCATCCGCCGGCCTTCTTCTTCTCCACCGGAGCCTCTGGCTTCAACTGCTCCTGGAACCAGGGATCCGTCTCCTCTCCCTTCTTCTCCTCCTTCTTTTTCTCCTCCAGCACCTTCTTCTGGTCGATCAGACTCCAATCGTCCCATCTGGAAGTTTCGTTTTAACAATTTGCAGTATTAATTCAAATTAGAATAGAGAGGGTGAAACCAACCCGTCGAAGGACTCCTTCTTGGCTCCGGAGGCAGCCGGAGTGCTGGAATTATCCTCGTCCCAATCGTCCCAGCCGGCGGCATCCTCAGCGGGAGAGGCCTGAAGAAGAGAGGTTAGAAACCATATTTGCATATAGCACCACAAAACGCACTTTTTTCTCACTTTTAAGATCCAATAAGGTTTAATTTCTCATTTTAAAGGCCTAATAATAACTTTAAAGTCTAATTTCTTATTTTAAAGGTCTTTAAAGGAACATATACAATTAGACCTTTAAAAATAGAAAAGCAAATCGATTAAAGTCTAAAATTCCGAACAAACCTCCACTTTTTCATCCTTCTTTTCCACCTTCTTTTCGCTCTTTTTCTCCTCTTTCTTCGGAATCTCAGGCTCCGGCACCACTTTCACCGCCGATTTCACTTCCTTCTTGTCCTCTTTTTCTGTAATTTATATATATATATATATATATATATATATATATATATATATATATATATATATATATATATATATATATATATATATATATATTTTAAATATTAATATTTAAAATTAAATCAAAATAAGTAAAAAAGAAGCTCACCAGTCAAATCTGAAGGCACAGGAATTATAGGATCGGCCTCCACTCCGAAATCGTCCCAGCCTCCGTCATCATGCGACTTCTGGAAGTTTTTGGTGAAATTTGAATTTAAGCAGTAAAAGCTTTAATTTACAAGTTTATAAACTTTACAAAATAAATAATAAAAATTTAAAAAAGAACCTCGGTGTCTTCGGAGCTGGCTTGGCTCTCTTTTTCCACCGAATCCGGGACAGGCTCCGAGGGCAGGGTTTCCTGAATTTTATTTATTTTTAAATTTTAATTAGAATATAGTAAAATTAATTTTAAAAAGATAAATTTCAAATTACCTTGACAACTTCTTCCAGAAGGCGCTGTTTCTCGGAGGACAAACTGGCGGGGGTGGAGCCACCCGACTGGCTGAACACGGGCTCCTCCAGCAGGGATTCCTTAAAATTTTAAGGTTTTTAGGTAATTTAAGGCCCAAATTTAGGATAAATCAATAAAAATAAACAAAAAACCTTACCTTACTAGAGCTGGTAGTCTCCTGGTCTTCAGAAGGCAGGGGGTCTTCAGGAGCCTCGATGGCTTCTTCGGGAGCCTCTTTGGGCATGGCTTCGATGGGGCTGGCCTCGGAGATCAAGCCGTCATCTCCAGAAGCATCCTCTTCAATCTTCGGAGCTTCAGAAGCCTCCACTTCAGGCTTTTCATTCTGAAAATCGGATTTTAACTCTTCTGCCTTCGAGAACTCAAAAAACGTCAATTTTCGCCGATTTTAGATATTTAAAAGAATAAAAAAGTAAATTTTCTAAAGCTTAAAACATAAAAAAGTGAACTAACCTCCTCCTCGACCTCTACAAGTCTAATTTCCTGAGCGACGTCGCTCTCGTCGTATTCTCCCTCGGACGCGCTCAGGAACTCGTCCTCGTCCGAATCACACATGTTCTGGAACCAATAAATCAATATAAATTGAAATAAAAGTAATTTTAAGTGCAGGGAAGGAGAATTCATGAAGATGTGACATGAAAACAAGTGTCGAAATGGACAATATGGAAGTGTGGGCAAATTGCCAGATTTTGTCGATTCGGGGCGCAGTTTTCGGAGCCACGAGGAAGTTATCGGTGCGGGACCAGTGTTAAACGAAAAGTTGATTCCACGGTTTGGAAGTCGAATTACTCCATAAATGTAAACAAATTGATGCTCAAATGTATTAAAAACAATTCCAAAACCGCCATAAGCTTTATTCATCTAATTCTGGCTGTAGAAGATCATGTAGATGAAGGCAGCGGCGTAGACGGTGACTTCACTCTTCCTGTGGCTGGACTTGGCCGCCGGCGGAGGAGGGAGCGGGGGAGGCGGCTTGAAGGGAGACACGTTGGAACGAAGCCTCTCTCCCCAATTCATCTCCAGTCGCTCTCCATTAGAAGACGGGGTGCAGTAAGTAATTTCATGGTCACCATATGTACCGGTGTAGTGGCTGCAGTTTCTCTCATATCTCGCATGTGAGGATCCATATCGGTGGACATTGCCACTTCTAACTTCCTGAATAGAAATTATTAAAGAAGTGAATGTAAATGTGTGAATGGGCACGTGACCAAGTGAGCGCGTGAGAGTGTGAGTGAGTGAAAAATGCCTTACCTCACAGTTAGGCTCATGTGCACAAGCTGAGAAGGTTTTCCTTTGGGGAATATTGTATGTATATCTGCAGGTATCCTCGTGCCTGTGGCAATACATGATTCTTGCTTCGAAATCAGTGTTATCTTTGTTGTTTATAGAAGGACACTTGGTTAGAGGAATGTACTTCTCACAGCTGGTGGTACTGACGTCTTTGTTACAGAGAGGTCCTTTGCAACACAAGAGGTCGGGGGAGGGATTGTAGCAGTCGGGGGCAGATTCCTGGAAGAAGATTTTAGAGAGAGAGAGAGAGAGAGAGAGAGAGAGAGAGAGAGATTTAGGAAAACTATCGGATCTAAAAGATCAGTTTTGGGTACTTAAAGTTAATGAGATAATGAGATATTTTGGGACGTTTAGGGCAAAGGTTTATCTTAAGGTAGCATAGGTATGAGAAAAATGAGTCCTTAACAACTAACGACTCGCCTAGATAATTTATTACTGAGTAAACGACTTGGACCCCTAAACCCTTTAAGAAATCTTTAGAGAAAGCAGCTCAGTCCTTAAGTTCTAAGGCACCTTAGAACCTTACGTGCTTGGTTTTCCTTAAAACAAAGCTAAGACCCTAAGAATAAGCGGATCTCTTTTAGAGTTAAAGAATCTTTGATACCTTGAGGCCTTAAACGCTTTTAGAAACATTCTATTTTCGGTTCCAACGGAACTCATTTAGGTCTTAGGAATCATCAGGACGGATTTGGCCTTAATTGTGAAATCGAGATCAGCTTATAATTTAAGGTAATAACTTAGGGCATTAATTCAGTTAAAGATTTAAAAATTGCATAACTTCAATTAAGAGACAGAGAGAGAATTGAATAGCCCGCCGGTGAAAAGGCTGTGAGGATGTGAGAAAGTGAAGACGTGCGGTTGCGATGATGTAAGGATGTGAAGATTGGAGGAAGGATCGAAATAGGGTGTGTGAATGTGAGGAAGTGAGAATGTGAAGAACTGAGAAAGGTTGTGAGGATGTCAGAACGCGAGGTTGTGAAAATGCGAGAAAATGAGCACCGCTGTGAGAATGTAGCACGTGATCAAGTGAGAGTGATATGGTGAAGAAAACTCACTCGAGTACAAATCCCGTTTCCCGTCATGTACTTGAACAGCCCTCCGGTGTTATTGACAGCACAGTACATGCTAGAAGACTCCTTTTCAGCTCCGTCCTGCCAACATTTCATAGGATGACCAGGATAAGTGTTCCCATGGGCACTTCCAACGAAGAATAGAGTGAGAAGAATGAGACCCTGCATTCCAGAAGACCATCGCATGAAGATTGAGAAGAAGATGACTCCATAGACAAGGTTGAATTGGCCGGCTCCCTTCTTCTCCTCCTCAGGAGGAGGAGGCGCTTGTTTGAAGGGGACTCTTTCCTGAACAACTTCTTCGCCCACTTCGCATCGAGCTTCAATCCTTCAGAAGCCGGTTTGCAGCAATGATAAACCCGGTCATTTTTGGCACAATCTCCATCTGAGTACAAAGAGAGCCTATTGGCTTCATTCTGCAAATAAAGATTTAGAAAGGGGATGATTAGAAGTGCCTACTTTGCAATTCAACTCCGTGTCGCAATAACTGGAACTGATGTTATTTTTGTAGTCGAAGGTTGAGGCACACTTGGTCTCTTCGGGAGCACAGTGTTGGAGGGAATTGTTCTTATCCGTGGCTAATTCAATGTCGGCAGGGCACTTGTTAAGGGGTTTGTACTGTTTGCAATCGAGGCTTGCGAGGTTTTTGTTACAGCCGCTTCCCAGGCAACACAAGACGTCTGGAGAGGGGTTGTAGCAGTCTACGTCGAGTTTCTGAAAGAGAAGGTAGGTTAGAGAGAGAGAGAGAGAGAGAGAGAGCGAGAGAGAGACAGGCACAGACGTCATTTCTCCCTAGGTCCTTTAAGAACTCTAAAGCTTTAAATCCTTAACGTCTTGTTTAAAGGGAAAAACCTTAAAAATAAAAATGATTTTTCAAAGTCTTATTTCATCAAATAGATATCGTTTCTACGATTCTGAAACGTACCCCTTTAATACGATTTGGACTGCAAAAGGGGCGCGTTTACACGACCGTTTTACGCGTTTGCCGCACGGAAACACAGCCAGAGTGGGCGAGAGAGTGTGGGAAATGAGGAGACGCAGAGTTGGCCGGAATTCAAATGATAATTTCACCAAAATTTCAAGCGCTCCTAAATCGATTCATTTTGGTTAAAAATGGGTTAATGAGGTATTTTTTGGAATCCTGGGAATGAGATCTCAAGACCCGAAAAATTATGTTTACGCGGTCCTTACCCTTTAAGGTTAAAACTAATAGTTACCTAAGTACAGATTGCACTTCCTTTCCTTTCCCTAGTTGAGGTCCAAACTGTTCTCAACGGTTTTATGGTTCTAACTGTATACTTAACTTTTTGAATTCCTTAAGTTCTTAGCATTTTCTTTAAGGCCTTAAGTGTCACCTAGGAAACATTACTCTAAGTAATGCGACTGTTCCTTAGTTGTTAGTAGCCAAACCGACGCCTTAATTTCATTGCTCTTGCTCTTCTCAAAACAACCAAGCAAAGGCTTTAGGGCCCTAAACACCTTAACGCCGTTAAAATGTCCAATTATTTGATGAATTTTACAACCTCTTGTAGGTACCATTCTGGGAACTAATTAACCGATTAAACGGCTTAGGGTCCCGTTAGATGATTATGAAATGCCTTATAGGAAGGAAGTGGAGAGAAAATGGAAATTGAAGTTAAGTGATACAGAGAGAGAGAGAGAGAGAGAGATAAACTCACTCCATTGCAATCGTCACCTCCCGTACTGTATTTATCATGGGAAATTATCATTTGAATTGCCGCCAACTCTGCGTCTCCCCATTTACCACACTCTCTCGCCCACTCTGGCCTTGTTTACGTGCGGCAAACGCGTAAAACGGCCGTGTAAACGCGCCCCTTTTGCAGTCCAAATCATTTGAAAGGGGTATGTTTCTGAATCGTGTAAACAATATCAATTCGATGAAATAATTGTTAGGAGACTTTTAAAAATCAATTTTACGAGGTCCTTCCCCTTTAACGGTGTTGTAAGCTCTAGAAGTCTGGCACAACCAACACCTTATACCAGTTAATGGGCCATTGCCCTCTGGCTCTCACTCCACCCTCAGAGAGAAAGAGAGAGAGAGAGAGAGAGAGAGAGAGAGAGAGAGAGAGAGAGAGAAATCGATATAGATTGTTACAACATCGTCAGTACGCTATAAGCTTTATTCGCCTAGTTCTTTATTCGTCTATATCTAGATCATGTAGAGGAAGAAGATGGCGTAGACGGTGACTTCGGCAGTCTTCATGTGGCTGGTTTCCTGGGAATTCCTGGTTGGCTGTGACTGTCCATTGTTAGGCGGCACGGTGACTACCGTAGTCTTCATCTGAGTGTTTTCCTCAGAATGCATCATTGGCATTAGCTTGTAAGACTGTCCATTAAAAGCCAGCCTCGCCCATTCGTGTGCCAATTGCATTCCCATAGAAGACGGCTCACAACAAACAAAGACATCTCTTCCCTTAGAAGTTGAATTTGCACAGCCAGAGCCACTGAATCCGGTGATGTGCTCCTGAAATCGAAATCTTTGACATATTGGAAACTTCCTACTTCACACTTGGTTTTTGGTACGCACAACGAGCTGGTTTGATTGCCAGGGATATCGTAAAACGAAATACAGTGATCATACTTTTTGTGACAGTGCACCATGACACCTTCTTTATCCGTAGCGTAGGCCATTTCAGAAGGACACTTTAGAAGAGGAGCGTACTCGGCGCAATTGATGGTTTTGAGGTCTTGGTTGCAGCCAGGCCCTTTGCAACACATGGTATTCTCGTGTGGGTTGTAGCAGTCAGGTTGAGTTTGTTCATATTCCTGAAAGGTAAAAATATGTGGAGAGAGAGAAAGAGAGGGAGAGAAAGAGAGAGAGAGAGAGAGAGAGAGAGAGAGAGAGAGAGAGAGAGAGAGAGAGAGGCAGGGAGACTCACGCCGTAGCAAGCCATGTTTCCCGGGCCGTACGCAAATCCATCGGTCGTCTTTGTGACATAACAATATCTATTGATAGATTCCTCTTCGTTGCTGTTATCCCTGTCGGACATACATTTAACAACATGTTCTTGGACGCCGGCATTGCCGATGAGGAAGAGGCTGAAGAGCCTGAGGAATGAGTTACCGCATTCCAGACGACCGGCTAGAAGGGCAGACAGCTGACGAATGAACTGAACTAAAGGGCGTTATAATATGGCAAATTCAAATTAACCATCCGCTTGGCTAATCCGTCACTTGAGTTGAAATGCTAATTTCCTTAAAGGAGAAGGACCACGTAAAATTGATTTTTCAAAGTATCTTTATTATAGTTTCATTGAGTAGTCATCGTTTCCACTATTCCGAAACCTACCCCTTTTATATGATTTGGACTGCAAAAGGGGCGCGTTTACACGGCCGTTTTACGCGTTTGCCGCACGTAAACACGGCTAGAGTGGGCGAGAGAGTGTGGGAAATGGGGAGACGCAGAGTTGGCGGCAATTCAAATTGTGATTTCCCCAAATTTCAAGCGCTCCCAATCGGTTCATTTTGGTCCAAAATGGGCAAACGAGGTATTTTTCGAAATCCTGGGAATGAGATCTAGGCTTTTATCACAAAATCTGAAAAATTATTTTTACGCGGTCCTTCCCCTTTAAGGTGAGAAAATTTAAAAATTATATTTTGAAAATCACTTTTTTCAACCATGTGAGTTTATACTGGCCGAGTGGGCTACGATATTGTCATATTTGAATTCTACGAAGAATTTCCAACAAAATGACTGCCACCTATTTTTAAAACCTTTTCCACATCATTGCGCAAGAAAATTGTTCTTGTTTCTCTCTAAAAATCGAATATACTTAAATTTCAGCACAATTTTAGCGTTTTTAAAACCACACACACACACACACACACACACACACACACACACACACACACACACACACACAATCTCTGTCTCTTAATCCCAGCTGGTCTCGGGCGACCAACACGCCGTTCTAATCGATTAGGCCACAGTTTCTTTATCAACGTTGCAGCTGACTATAGTCTCTCTCTCTATCTCTCTCTTCTCTCTCTCTCTCTCTCTCTCTCTCTCTCTCCAACTCTTCTTTCAGCCTCTCATGCCCTCCCTCTCTACCCACCTTTCAAACGGAGTGACCATCCCCCTCATCGGCATCGGAACCGGAGGAAAAGTCTCTAAAAACTTCAATTTTTCGTTTAAAAAATAAATTTTCAGCGAAATTTCGAATATGAAGCCATCGATCAGGTGAAAACCGCCCTGGATTTGGGTTATCGTCACATCGACACCGCTCAAATGTACGAAAACGAGGCCCTAATTGGAGGAGTCCTGAAAGAGTACTTTTCCAGCGGAAAACTCAAAAGAGAGGATGTTTTTATTAATACAAAAGTAATTACAAAGCGAAATAATGAAATAAATAAAATTATTTAAGCTTCCCCCAACGGCCAATCAACCTTCCGCTGTTATTCCCTGTTTTCTCAATCAATTGAAGGCTCTGGACTTGGAATATGTGGATTTGCTGTTGATTCACTCCCCTGCCTCGTTGAAGGTGATTTTAATTTAATTTAAATTTATTTACAACTTAATTTGTTTAATTTTGTAACATTTTGCCGTTTTATTAGAAGAAAGCGAAATGAATTGGGTCCTGAGTGGAAATCTCCAGCGGACTAGCGGCATCTGTGCGGCAGCGGCTCCTCTGGCGGTCAGCCGTGCGACCCACCCGCGTACGGGATCGGCCGCGGCCAGAGGGGTAGTCGGACGACGCGCTCCGTTCGTCGAAATCATACTTCACAGAATCCTTTCTGTAGTTTGTATTTCGCAATCCCTAACAAACCGACAACCGGTAATCCTGCGATGAAAGGGTAACGGGCGTTTGGTGAGCGGGAAGAACGCTTCGGCGTTGAGGACCGCGAGCCGGCCTTTTTGGCTGGCTTTTTGCCAAACGCTCTTCTGAGCGGTTTAAAATTGAATGAAAAGGAAACTCACTCAGGTTGCGTCAATTGACTAGGCAATTCGATCCTCATCTCAAATATCTATTTGTGGCTAGCGATCATCTTGGTTATATTGGCAACGTTAGGCCGCCTTTTAAGTTTCAGATGGCTTCGGCATCCTTCAGTTTTAGAATCCTCACCTTACAGGACTTCGTCTAGTCGGTCGAAAACCTCATTTTGTTCGAAAACGACATTTCCATCATCTTGATATCGAAGTCATCACCCATTTTATGCGAAAATCAACGCAAAACGAACACCCTGTCGACAGGCGTGCTCGGCGCCGCCATTAGATAAGGGCGCTCCCGCCGCCTTGCAACAGGTCCTCGGTAGTATAGTGGTGAGTATCCGCGTCTGTCACATGCGAGACCCGGGTTCTTTCCCGGCCGGGGAGAATCTTTTGCTTTTTGTATATTTAAGCTGCGAATAACTTTGAAATGTTTTCCAAAAGTCTTTTTTCACCAATTTTTTAAGAATCACCATTCCAGTACCCCATTTTCATATTAACTCGCTTTGGAAAGGCTCCGTGGCCTGCAAATGAAAAAAAAAACCAGGCAGAAATCATTCTTTTGATTCTATGGAACATAATACAACTTTCTATACCTCTGTAATTTAAGAAAATAATAGAGAAATTCAACTATTTCGGCCGCGCATTGATGAAAAACACTGTTTTGTGGACAAATGCGACTGCCTTTAACGGCTACGACCCACCCGCGTATGGGATCGGCGGAGCCGCCAGGTGTAGTCCGAGGCCGCTAGTACACATTAGGTTTTTACCTAAAAACTCAAGGTACTAATAAGTCCTGACCGTCGAAAGATGTGTCTTAACTTTATTTTTGGAACGCTTCTTCGGGGAATCCGGAGAAGCAAAAATCACGGGTTTATGCGTTTTCCAGTCTTGGAGGCAGCCAAGACATCAAAATTGTTCGTCAATTCACTGTTTTGTTCTCCTTCGCGGACTAGAATTTTAAAAAAAAACGCAGAATCCACAATTCCAAACAGGTTTCAGTAGTTCAAAATCACAAAAGTAAAAATAATAGCATGGATAGGATCCGAACCACCGACGTTCATGACTGTATCTGGGCGCAATCTACAGTATGAAAATAGGCACAACACGGGAAAATGGCTCTTAAACATAATTTTCAACCCTAGACCTAATTAAACTGCTAAACCTATACAAAACGGCAACATAAATGAAACAACACAGACAAACAATGGAACACAGTAAGACCCAGTATGAGATGAGCCAGTACTCAAGGCTTTATGACTCCCAGCCCTTTATGAGCATTTGTTGATCGGCCATTCACTCGGCGGTGGCCGTCTTCATCTTCGACTTTCTGGTGGTCGTTCCCCCCTGGGTGCTGCCTCCCTCTCCCTCCTCCTCCTCTGCCCCAGTGGCCTCCTTGCTCTTCTTCTTGTCCTTCTTCTTTCCCTTTTTGCCCTTCTTCACCTTCACTCGGCGGGGATCCGGGAGGAATTCCAGCCTCTTCTTCACCAGGGCGCTGGTGATCATCACGTGGAGGAAGGCACAGAAGCCGCTGATGAGCATTCCCGAGAAGAAGGCGATCAGGAAGGGGGCCACGAAGTTGCTCTGAAGGAAAGATCGAATCGATTGAAGAGAGAAAGAGGCAGACATGCAGCGAGAGAGAGAGAGAGAGAGAGAAAAAGTTACCTCGTCTCCATCGCGGAACTTGGTGTCGTGGGCCATGACCGCTCACAGCGCAGGTGGAAGAGCGAATGAGACTACCTCATAGAGGGTAGAGAGCGTGAGGCGCGCGTTCACGTATTCACGTGACTTCACACATTCTAATGAGCCACACTTCATTTCAAAAGCGCAGGCTCTTGAATTGAAAGAAAGCTAGGAAGAAACCTAGATTGCTTAATTTTGCTTCTCCGGATTCCCCGAAGAAGCGTTCCAAAAATAAAGTTAAGACACATCTTTCGATGGTCAGAACTTATTAGTACCTTGAGTTTTTTGGTAAAAACCGAATCTGCCCGAGCGGCCACGGACTACCCCTAGCGGCTCCGCCGATCCCATACGCGGGTAGGTCGCGGGCTCAGATGCCAGCTGCGTCTGTTAAAAAAAACATGCTTTCTGTCATTTAAAACTGGGAATAATGTTATTTCTTTACAAATTTGATATTATTGGAAGGTAAATAAGGTAGATCGTTCTTGTTTATTCTAAAATATCGATTTTCCCCTAATGTTTGCACAATTTAAGGGCTTTTACAATTAAACGACGTTTTTTCTACCAAAGTTGGCCTACATAGGTTACTGGTAGTGCTAATTTGAGAATTAAATTCAATGTGACAGTTCAAATAAGTAAAACTAGTAACAATTTAAAGTGAATCGCTACGAAATCAGGACACTAATACACGATCACAAGGTTTGCTCGGCGCCGCCACTAGATAAAGGCGCCCCCGCCTCACTGAACAAGGTCCTCGGTAGTATAGTGGTGAGTATCCGCGTCTGTCACATGCGAGACCCGGGTTCAATTCCCGGCCGGGGAGAATCTTTTGCTTTTCGTATTTTTAGACGGAAAATAACCTTGAAATGATTTTCGGTTGCTTTTTTCACCAACTTCTTCAAGAATCACTATGCCAGTAATTCACATTCATAACAGCGCGCTTTGGCAATGATTCTGCCACTCAAAAATCAAAAAATTAAGTAGACATCTTTCTTGATAGCCTGAAAGACAACTTAACTCTTTTTTTCTTATAATTCCAGCTTCAGAATATGTACAGCTGTAATTTATGCTAAAAACTAATAAAAAACCAATCGATCGAGTTTCGATTCTTGCAGTCATCTGCTCATTCATCGCCTGTGATTTCAAATGGGCCATCTTCATTTCGGCGTGGCAGCTTAACAAAACAACAGAATCGTAACAACAATCAAACAACGTATGTCAATCGATCGTAATCAGAGCTGAGGCCCCCAGTGGAACCCCCTAGAATTCATTCAAACAAAGGTACAGACGAGGCAGAACGCTCCCTAGAGTGTTCGCGAAACAAAAAAGGTACCCTAACTATGACCTAAAACCTAAAAACTACCGCCTAAACTACACAACCGAAAAATAGTATCACTCGGGAGGGAGCCCAACTATCCCCCTCCCCCATAACGGCCTAGGAAACTAACTGCACATACGAGAAGTAACAAGGCTCCTGAGAGCGCACTAAACTAAATGACACATAATGCCCTAGGTGCCCAAATACACAAAACTCGGTCTAAACTACAAACATTATAGCAAAAGAGATCACTCGAGGAGGGATCCTAGCCACGACGGCTATCGCGGTACTTGTAGCTGTGGTGGTAGTCAGAGCGGCTGTCAGCAGTGGAGCTGTAGGAGAAATCGGCGGCGTAGTCTCCTCGACCGTCCCTCTCGTCGTAGCCACTGCGGTGGCCCTCGCGGTCCCTCTCGTAGCTGTAGCCAGAGTTGTTGGCTAGATGATCGTCGATTCCTCCATAACCAGCCTCCCTCTCATCCTGGCGGTACTGGCAACCGCGCTCCAGACTGCTGTTGTTTCCATAGCGATTCTGGTTGTCATCGTGGCTGTAGCCACCACTGTAGTCGTTGTGGTTGAATCCAGCGGAGCGGTATCCACTGGCTGTCTCCCAAGCGTCGTAGCGGTCACGGTAAGAGCCGTGGTCACCGCGGTTCCAACTGCTGTGGCTCTGGTCGTTGGAGAAAGCGTAGTGGTCGTCGCTGTGGCCACCGCGGTCCCAACTGATGCTGCCGTCGTGGTGGGAACCGACGGAGTGGAATTCGCTGTAGTCGTTGCTGTGGCCCGTGGGGTAACGCCAGCTGTCGTTCGATTCATTGTAGTCGTCGCTGTGGTGCCAGCTCTCACGGTTGCTGTGGTAGGAGTGACATTGACCTCCGCTGTGGTCTCCGCGATCCCTACTGCTGTGGCTGCTGTCGTCGTGAGAGCAGATGGAGGGGTACTCGCTGTGGCCGAAGGAGCGGCTGTGGTCGCCGGTGTGGTCTGTTCTGTTGTGGCTGTCGTAGTAGGAGTCGCTGTAGCCTCCGCTGTGGCGTCTCCTATCCCTGCTGCTGTGGCTCTCCTGGTAGCTGCGGTCGGAACGGTCTCGATGCTCCCTATCGTCGTAGCCGATACGATAGTAGCCTCTGCGCTCGCGACTGCCGTGGTCCCAGCGGCCGGAAGCAGAAGATTCACGAGGCTCGTCGTAGTTGCCCCTGCGAGGCTGCCTCTCATCGCCACGACGACGGCTATGCTCGTACTCGTACATCTGGAAGAAAACAAATAAGTAAAGATAATAGGATGGCCCTAACCTCCACGTCACGAGTCCTCGAATCGGCGACGGAGCGCTTCATGCTGTCCACTTCAGACGATCTGAGGAGATCTGGGTGCTGGTTGGAAGACGAAGGAACGAATCTGAAAGTCGATTGTCAATAACCTTTTTCTATGGTTGCCAAAAAGCGGCTCTTCATTTCCTAAAAAGAAGGCCAAGCGGCCTTAGATTACCAAAAGCGGCTATTAATTAGAGCAAAAGCAGGCCCAGCGGCCTTTGTTTGCCTAAAAGCGGTTTTAAGTGCCCAAAAAGCAGGCATGAGGCCCACGGTTGCCAAAAAGCGACTTTAAAATAACAAAGCACGTCGAGCGGCCTGTGGTTGCTAAAAGCGGCTTTTCATTACCAAAAAGCAGGTCAACCGTAAACTTCAATTAATCGAAGAGAAAAAAGTACCCTCGAGAGTCGGTAATGGCTCTGCTCTGAGGATCCTCGGGATCTTCCTTCTGGCTGCTGTGGTTGTCGTAGTAGGAGCCGCTGTAGCCTCCGCTGTGGCGTTTCCTGTCCCTACTGTGGCGGCTCTCATGGTGGCTGCGGTCGGAGCGGTCTCGATGCTCCCTCTCATCGTAGCCGATACGGTAGCGGCTGTGGCCGTCGACGAATCCGCTGCGCTCGCGACTGCTGTGGCTCTGGTGGTAGGAGCGGCCGGAAGCCGACGATTCACGAGGCTCGGCGTAGTTGCCCCTGCTGGCCTCTCTCGCATTGTTGGTGCGATGGCTCTGCTCGTCGTAACCGTTCACCTGGAAGAAAACAAATAAGTAAAGTTAATATGGTATCTCTAACCTCCACGTCACCATTCGTCGAATCGGCGACGGAGCGGTCCACGCTGTCCACTTCAGAAGAGCGTTCGTTTCGGACGGGAGCTCCCTGCTGGTTAGAAGGCGGAGGAGCGATGCTGAAAGTCGATTATCAATATAATAACCTTTTTCTATGGTTGCCAAAAAGCGGCTCTTAATTTCTATAAAAAAAGGTCAAGCGGCCTTAGGTTGCCAAAATGGCGACTCTTCATTTCCTAAAAAGAAGGTCAAACGGCCTGTGATTGCCAAAAAGCGACTTTAAAATAACAAAGCACGTCGAGCGGCCTATGGTTGCCAAAAGCGGCTTTTCATTTCCAAAAAGCAGGTCAACCGTATAACTTCAATTATTCGAAGAGAAAAAAGTACCCTGGAGAGTAGGTGATGGCTCTGCCCTGAGGATCCTCGGGAACGTCCTCCTTCTCGCTCGGCTTCTCCTTCGGAATGTCCTTCTTCTCGATCGGCTTCTCCTTCATCGGAATTCGCTGAATCGGGGTCATTAAGACTCGTTCTCGCCAAACAAGTTACCAGGTTGAGTCCGTCCGTGGAGATGCATCCCAGGTCACTGGTCGTCGAGGCTGAGAACAGGGAAAGGATGTTCTTGGTGACCGGTTGCTTCTTGAGAGGAGGCGGTTCGATCGGCTGGAAAGAGCACCTGTTTAAGAAGTTTAGGTAAATAATTACCTCGGGAGCCTTCTTCTTCTTGTTGTTGATAGTCTTGGAAGTGGTGGATACGTGGGAAAAGCCGGAGGATTCCTTCTCGCGGCGGGAAGGCTTCTTCTCGACGAGCTTCAGCTTCTTCTCAGGCAATTGGTCACTAAAATCAAGGGATCATTTAAGACAAAGGGCCCTTCCTAACCTTTCCGGCGTCTTGGCCTTCTCGCCCTGCACCTTCCGTAGGAATACAATCTCCTCATCTTCACAATCTTCCTCCGCTGGCTCTGGGTGGCCCTGACCCTCGAAAGCCTCCATGAACTGGAAAACGGAGTGGTCGGTGGGACCCCCTTCACTTTCCACGACGTCCTGCAGAGAATTGGGCGCCTGAAAAAAAGGAGCTTGGCTTTTCCATCATTCAAAGACCGCTTTTGGCAACCAAAGGCCGCTTGACCTGCGTTTTAAGATATCAAGGTAAATACCTCGGAAGTGTTCTCCTTCTTGACAACAACCTTGGAAGTAGTGGAAACAACGAAAGAGGCGGTGGATTCCGTCTCGCGACGGGGAGACTGCTTCTCGACGAGGTTCACCTGCTGCTCAGAGTTGAAGGGTAGATAATTTAAGGGTTAGGGCTCTTCCTAACCTGTGGATCTCGCTGGCTCTCGTCTTGGCGTCCTTGCCCTGCACCGTCGGTTCGACGGAAGTCGCCTCATCTTCATGATCTTCGCCCGGTGGCTCGGTAAGGCCCTGCCCCTCGGAAGCATCCACCAACTGGCCAGAGGGAACCGCTTTCCCTCTTGTCCTGCCGAGAAGTGCAAGCCTGAAAAAGGAGTTTGGCTATTCAATCCATACCAAAAAAAAAGTGTCGGTTTTTAGCAACCAAAGGCCGCGTAACCTGCTTTTGGCAATTAAAAGCCGCTTTTTGGCAATCAAAGGCCGCGTGACCTGCTCTTAAAATAACAAGGTAAATACCTAAGTTGTAGACTCGGGGGATGACGCGGAACTTTCCATCTCCTGATGGAAGGCTTCTTCTGGACGAGGTTGACCGGCTTCTCAGACAAGCCATCGCTAAAATCAAGGGATCACTTAAGTCAAGGGGCCCTTTCTAACCCGGTCTTCAACTCCTTGGCTGGCTTCTTGGACTTTTCGACCTGCACCTTCCCCAGGAAGACAATCTCCTCCTCTTCACAGTCTTCGCCCACTGGCTCTGGGTGGCCCTGTCCCTCGGAAGACTCCATCAACTGGGAAACGGAGCGGTCGGTGGGACCTCCTTCACTTTCGAAGAGTTCGCGGCGAGACTTCGGAGCCTGAAAAAGGAGCTTGGTTCTTCAATCATTCAAAGACCGCTTTTGGCAATCAAAGGCCGCTTGACTTGTTCTTAAGTCATCAAGATAAATACCTCGGAGGCCTTCTCCTTCTTGGCGACAGGCTTGGAAGTGGGCGATGGTACGGAAGAGGCAGACTCCTTATCGTTGCGGGGAGACAGCTTCTGGACGAGCTTCACCTGCTGCTCAGGGTTGAAGTCCCTAAAATAAATAGATAATTTAAGGGATAGGGCTCTTCCTAACCTCTGGATCTCGCTGGCTGGCGTCTTGACCTCCTCGCCCTGCACCTTCTGTTGGAAGAACATATCCTCATCTGCATGATCATCGCCCGGTGGCTGAGAGAGGCCATGTCCCTCGGAAGCTCCCATCGAGTGGGAAACGGAGCGATCGGTAGGAACGACTTCACTCTCGAAGAGGTCGCAGCGAGACTTCGGAGCCTGAAAAAGGAGCTTGGCCCTTCAACCATTCAAAGGCCGCTTGACCTGCTTTTTGACAATTAAATGCCGCTTTTGGCAACCAAAGGCCGCTTGACCTGATTTTTGACAATTAAAAGCCGCTTTTTGGGAATCAAAGGTCTCCTAAACCGCTTTTTGCGATTTAAATGCCGCTTTTTGGCAACAAAAGGCCGCTTGACCTGCTTTTAAGACTGCAAGGCAATACCTCCGTGGCCTTCTCCTTCTTGATCGCAGGCTTGGAAGTGGTGAATTCCAACGAAGAGACGGTGTCCTTCTTCTCGGTGCGGGAAGGATTCGTCTGCATGATCTCCAGGATCTTATAGGATAAGTGGTCGCTAAAATCAAGGGATCACTTAAGACAAAGGGCCCTTCCTAACCTGTACACCTCCTTGGGGGCATCAACCTCATCATCTTCGTATTCCTCATCCGGTGGCTGAGAGTGGCCGACATCCTCGGAATCCACATCCATGGAATCGGGATTCACCGACGGAGTGGCGTTCTTCTGATAGGGTCCCTGAAAAAGGTATGCGTTGAAGCGGCCTATGGTTGCCAAAAGCGGCTTTTGGTAGCAAAACCGCACCTTGGTGGGAAGACCCTTGGTGGGAATGTATCTCCTTCCGTCTGGTCCAATCGGCAGCGGTGGCCAGTCATCGTCACTGTCGCTGTCACTCTTCACGGGAGGGGTCTTCGGACGGGTGAGTCGGTCGATCTTCTCGGACAGCTCGATCGGCAGAATTCCGAAGCGCTTTGGTTCTTCGTCGAGTATCGGTTCCTCTGAAGAGCAATAAGTTATGAATTTGAATATGTGAAGAGAGAGAGAGAGAGAGAGAGAGAGAGAGAGAACTTTTCTCACCGATGTCGTCGAACTCGGGGTCGGCCTTCAGTATCTCCTTCGGAAATTCCTGAAGACAAAGTCTATATAAGTTTCCCGACCCACCAAAGTATTTCCCATGGCGGGAACTGCTGCCCACGAGCGGGCCTTTCTCTCTCCGGGGATCCCCTGCTCTTCGACGTCTTCCAGACTACCGTACTCTTCGTCATCTAGGGTCTCCTGACCATCCATCTCTGTGGAACGCTCGCGGAACGGGGTCCACTGCAAAATGGTAATCATTGTTTTGAAAAAGGCCGCCTGGATCGCTTTTTGGCAACCAAAGGCCGCGGAATGGAAACATTGGGTAGAACTAACTCTGAGGTCATCCGAATTGAACCATATCCTGTTGTTGTTGTTGATGGCCTTCTTGTATTGCTCTTCGACGACCTCCCACTTGGGGCTGATCTTCTTCTTCTTCCCCTTCCCGCGCAGAAATCCCAGGCTCTTGAGGACCTCCATGACTTCTTTATCGGCAATTCCTGTGGCTTTGACGATATCTAAAGAACAAAATTAAGAAAATGAGGAAAATCAAAAGCCTACCATCGAGCTCCCACTTGGTCCCTTGGCCTCGAGAATAGAAGTATTCCAATATGGCAGATCGCCAGAAGCTGTTGATCGTTAGAGAGCCCAGGTCGGAGAAGGGCCTTTCCACTGACACGGCAACTCCCAATTCCAACTTCTTCGTGAGCTGGTAGGCTAAAAAGATTTAATTACGAAACCCGATTGGAAACAGGTAAAAGCAAGACAGAGTTCTCACGGGCCGGAATTTCTGGGAATCCGGCGGCTTTTTGTCAGTCTCAGGCCGCTTTTTGGCATCCTAAGGCCGCTTTTTGGCATCCTAAGGCCGCTTTTGGCAACCTCAAGACGGTTTCTGGGTAAAAAAAAGACAGCCCTTTGGCATCCTAAGGCCGCTTTTGGCAACCTCAAGACGGCTTCTGGGTAAAATAAGGCCGATGTTTGGCAGCCTCAGGTCGTTTTCTGGGTGAAATGAGGTCGCTTTTTGGAAACCTCAAGCGGCTTTTTGGCAGCCTCATGCCGCTTTTCTGGGTAAAAAAAGACCGCCCTTTGGCAGCATCAGGTCGTTTACTGAGTAAAATTAGGCCGCTTGTTGGCAGCCTCAGGCCGCTTTTTGGCAGCCTCAAGCCGTTTTCTGGGTAAAATTAGGCCGCTTTTGAGCAACCCAAGCCGCTTCTTGGCAACATCAGGCCGCTTCTTGGCAGCCTCAGGCCCCTTTTTGGCAACTTCAGGCCGTTTTCTGAGTAAAATAAGCCCGCTTTTTGGCAATCTCAGGCAGCTGATTGGCAACATCAGGCCGCTTTTTTGCAATCTGAAGTCACTTTTTGGCAACCTCACGCCGCTTTTGGCAACATCAGGACGCTTTTTGGCAGCCTCAGGCCGTTTTCTGGGAAATAAAGACCGCTATTAGCAACTTGAGGCCGCTTTTTCGTGGCCTCAGGTCACTTGTTCACTTTTTGTTGAACCCTCGATATGTAGCTAATTGGACAGATAGGCCCGTCTAAAATATCAAGCAAACGGTCGAGGGATCGGTCCCCGCCGGTGCACTTTATGTTTTTGTAGTGTTACACGGCGTGAAAGCGGCCTAAGCATACCTTGGGAGGGTAATTCCGGGGTTGCCAGAGTTAGGGGTGGGTAAAAGGCCAAAAGTTAAGGGGGGTAGGGGTTAGCAGGGGGTGTTTTCCGGAAAAAGGGCAGTACAAAGGTCGTTAAGGTGGTCAAGACACTTCTATACATCTATCTTAACCTAAAATGCAATATTCCAACGTTTTACAATTTTTCGAGTTAAGGTGGTCAGTTAAGGGGGTATGTGCAATTTCTTCCATTTTCAAAGCCACCTAACAGCGTTCAAAATAATTTATTGAACTTCAAAGTTTTGCACTGCCCTCTCAATTGTTTGATCTACCACTCCTCCAAATTTGAACGAAAAATATGCACTTTGCCCTAAGTTATTCCTCGCCAAAGTAGGCGCCGCGTTCGAGTTAAGGTCCCTCCTCTTAACACCCCTCTTAACTGAATTACGATTTTGGGACAGACACCGAGAGAGTGTACACCCCGCGGAGAGCGCAGACAGTGCCGGGCAGGGACGCAGAGGAATCAGACAGTCAGCTGGCCGCACCGAATATCTTTCAAAAATAGGGTTCCATGGGTTATTTTTTAACCTTTTTACTATAATTAACTTTATTAATTAGTAAATATTACTTTAACCAATAAATGCAACAAAAAACCCAAAATATTTCTTAATTAAAAGATTTCGAACGGGTTAATGTGGGTAGGTGGGTTAAGGTGGGTCACGGCCCAAAAGTTAAGGGTGGGTAACACTTTTGACAGACCCTCCCTAGGTATGGGCCTAAGGCTGCCAAAAAGCGGCTCAAGATTGCCAAAAGGCGGTAAAAGTGGCCTATGGGTACCAAAACGCGAGAAACGTGGCATTTGATTACCAAAAAAAAATACTAAAAAGCGGCCTATCGTTAGCCAAATGCTGTGAAAGGGGCCTAACGTTGGCCAAAAAGCGGTATAAGGTTGCCAAAAGTGTAAAACCAGCTCTGCGAAAGGCGCGTGGCTTGAGAACCCTGAGCTAAGTGCAATTAGAATATTGGAACACCCACCGAGGTCTATGAGGAACCTCCCGTAGCCTTTGCCACGGTAAGAGGGCAGCAACATGATCGACCCCACGGCGAAGAAAGGGGGCTCCTGTTTCTCCTAAAGCCAATTATCAAGTTTCCTCCGAGGAAGAACTACCTTCGAGAAGAAGCCGACGAATTTGAATCCCGTCTTGTCACGCTTCATGAGCACGTAGAAGAGGAAGAGATTGAGAACATTGTCGTAGACGCTCTTCGTCTCGATGAAGCACTTGCCGAGGAGGCAGAGGCCCTTGCAGTATTCCCTGAAGATGATTCAATGGTGGTTTAGAAGAAGAACCCACTCGGCCACCCCTCCATCTACTTCGAAAACGGAGATTCTGTCCTCGACACTGCGGTAGATCTCATCACCGGGCGGATAGTGGGAACGGCACCTGTTCTGAAAAGAAAGTGATGAGAAAGTGCTAATTTCAATGCCATTTGGATCGATTTGTGGTAGCAAAAGGCCGCTTTTTGGCAACCTAAGGCTGCTGGAACCGCTTTTTGGCAACCTAAGGCCGCCAGGGCCGCTTCTTGGCATCCAAAGGCTACTGGAACCGCTTTATGGCAACCTTTTTTAAAATTAAAATCCGCTTTATCGCAATTTTTTTGGAACCAAAGGCCGCTCGACCTGCTTTTTGGCAATTAAAGACCGCTTTGGCCACTTTTGGGCAACCAAAGGCCGCTTCTTGACAACCAAAGACCACTGAAACCGCTTTTGGCAACCTAAGGCCGCTTCTTGGCAACCTAAGGCTACTGGAACCGCTTTTGCATGATTTTACAATTAAAATCCGCTTTTTCGCAATCAAAAGCTGCTTTTTGGCAATTAAAGACCGCTTTTTGGCCGCTTGGGGCAACTAAAGGCCTCTCGACCTGCTTTTTGGTAATTAAAAGCCGCTTTTAGTAACAAAAGGCTGCTTGACTCGCCTTTTGGCAATTCAAAACCGCTTTTTGGCAACCAAAGGCCGCTTGGGCCGCTTTCTGGTAATCTTCCAGGTAAGAAAATGCACCTTATGGTTCGTTCGGGTTCTCTCGGAGGCGAAGAACTTCATGCAGACATCGCAGTAGAAGATGACGTCGTACTTCTTGTTCTCAGCGGGGAACGGAGAGTTAAAGGGAATGTCGATCTGCTGCTCTCCTAAACCAGGCGATAAAACAAGGCGAAAGACCTCTTTCTCACCGAAAATGAGAAGGTTTGGCTTGAACGACGGCTGGACCAGCCGCTCCTTCGTGTGGACGAGCTGGGACCTCTGGATGTCCTCATGACCCATCCGCTGAGCCTGTTGGAAGCGATTGATCGCCCTCTGCGTTGCCTGAAAATTGAAAATTGTGTTTTTTTAATAAAAGTCCCATTGTCAGTTTCCAGTTCCCGTCTTCAAAACCCTTTGAACGTAAAAATTGGCAACCTTAGGCCGCTTTTGACAACCAAAGACCGCTTAGGCCGCTTTTTGGCGACCGTAGGTCGCTTTGCCTCTTTTTAACACCCATAGCCCGCTTCTACCGCTTTTTTGCCAACCACAGGCCGCTTCTGTCGCTTTTTGGGACCATAGGCAGCCATTTTTCGATCGATCCAGCTGCGAATAGCGACTAATTGCCAGCCAGCTGTCAATAAGCACTAATTAGACCCCTCACCTGGAATGGCCTGTGGGTTAGGCAGGCGTCCACAAGAGCGGCCTTCTTCTGCTGGTCTTGGGCCTCCTCGACCTCCATAGGCCTCCTGATCCTCCTGATTCACTTCCTCCTGAGTGGCTTCCGCCATCCACTCCCTCTTGATGTTCTGAAATTGATTACATTTGCATGATGCCACTGTAAGCTAATATCGGAAATAGCATCTGAGAACTGACATTCGTATTCGGTCGCTTCTCCCTCCTCCTTCTGATGATGTGCAGATCCTCCTGACCGTGGGTGTTCTCCATTCTCGCACTGCCACATCCGTTCCTGTCCTTCTCCCTCTTGGTGGATCCTCCGCTACCTCCGAAATCGACGCTCCTCGCCCTGAAAACGGTCTTTCGGTAAAATTGAAATAGGTCACACTGACGTCCTCTTCCTCCTTGCCTCCTCCTCTGCTGGTTCCTCCTTGTGGTTAATCTCCTTCTCCTCCGTCTCCTCGCTCCTTCCGTCCCTAATCCCTCGCTCCCTCTTCTGCACAACCTCCTTCGTCTCCTCATCCAATCCACCTCGAGCCCTCTTCCTGCTGTCCTCTCCTCCGCGGAGCTGCCCGTCCTCTTTTTTGATGGATCCTCCGAGATCCCTGCTCTCATTCCTGAAAAAGATCTTTCGGGGTAATATACCAGGATATCATATGCTTGCGGGTGCCGCTTTTTCTGGCAACCATAGACCGCTTTTCTGGGTGTTGGCAATAAAAGGCCGCTTTTGAACCAAAGCCCACTTGGCTAGCTCTTTGGCTACTTTAGGCCGTTTTTGGTAACATTTGGCCGCTAACACCGCTTTTTGGCAACCATTGGCCGCCTTTACAGTCTTTTGGCAACCTTAGGCCGCTTGTACCGCATTTTGGCAACCTCAGGCCGCTTTTACAGCCTTTTGGCAACCGTAGGTCGCCGTTCTCGCAATCAAAGACCGAAACAGGACGGACGACCCGTGAGAACCCTGGGTAACATGTAAATAGGTAAAACTGACATCTTCTCCCTCCTTCTGTCTTCTGCACCCGCTCGCTTCCTGTTGATGTCCTCTACCTCCATCGCCTCGCTCTTTCCGTCCCTCATCTTTCTCTCCCTCTGCTGCACTTCTTCCACCGTCTCCTCTTCTTCTTCCTCTCCACCGCCAGTCCTGTGGCTGTGGTCGTGCTCCCCGCGGGGCTCTCCACCCTTTCCGTCGATGAATCCTCCGCGTCGTCCCACGCCGCCGCTCCTCTCCCTGAAAATGATCTTTCGTTAGTATGCCAGACCACCGGGTTCTTGTGGGTACCGCTTTCCGGCAACCTAAGGCCGCTTTTTGGCAACCACAGGCCGACTTTTTGCTTGTGGCAACCACAGGCCGCTTGTGCCGCTTTCTGACAATTACAGCCCATTTGACCAGCTTTTTGGCAAACATAGGCCACTTTTTGGTAACCTTGGGCTGCGTCTACCGTATTTTAACAACCACGGGCTGCTTGGACCGCTTTTGTGGTCACAACTACATGTCGCCTATTGACAACCACATGCCGCGTTTACAGCGTTTTGGCAACCTTAGGACGCTTTTTAAAAACTGCAGGCCGTTCTTGCTGTTTTTTTGAAAACCAAAGCCCGCTTGGTCAGCTTTTTGGCAACCATATGCCACTTTTGGCATTTTAAGACCGCTTTTACAGCTTTTTTGGCAACAAGAGGCCGCTTTTCTGCTCTGTAAATAAGTAAAACTGACGCCTTCTCCCTCTGTCTGTCCTCTGCTCCCACTCCCTCCATGCTGATGTCCTCCGCCTCCATCTCCTCGCTTCTGCCGTCCCTCACCACCTCGTCCTCTTCCTCTCCACTTCCTCCCACTCGCTCCGAGGCGCCCGTCTTATACCTAAAACCGATTGACCTTAAGTTTTAAGATATTAAACCGACCGCCCCTCCTTTCGCTCCCTCTTTCGAATGCTGTGGTTCGCTTGGTCACTCATTTAACCCTGAAAACGGTAGATGTAGTAAAAGTGAAGGGAAAAGAAACAATAATGCCAAGGGAAGGGTATCAAATTACGGTCCAAATCGTGGCAACCGTAGGCCGCTTTTTTGGTAACCAAAGCCCGCTTGGCCAGCTTGTAGGAAACCTTGGGCCGATTTTACCCGAAATCCAGCCCGTGAGAACCCTGTATAACAAATTAAAATTGTGAGGAGTCACCAGCTGGCACTCATCAGGGTATTATTGGCACCCGGCTAGTAGTGACTTTTTAAAAAATTAGTGATTTTCTTTACATTATAAATACCAAACTAGCAAAAGGTGAAAAATAAAGCGAATGGCTGGCACAAAAATTAGGTGATTTATTGCCAGCCGGGTGGTGGCCTAACTGGGATGCTGACAGGCAGATATAGGCCGAAACGGGCCTGGCCAATCAAAATTTCTTATAAAACCCGATCCCGTCCGTGAAAACCCTGGAAATATGAAATATTTAGTGAAAGGGAGAATAGTGAGAGGTATAATTGCCCAAAAACTGCATAAAAGCGGCTTTTAACTTCTTAATTGCGGAGTTATCGCTCATAAATCATGCCAGTTTGGTTGTTTCTAAAGTCGGCCTTGTCCAAACTGTAACAGGTGTAATTAATAGAAAATATATTGAAAATGAGCCATTTGACAAAAACAAGCGAGGGAACAGTGACGCAATTTGCCTATAGAGCTTAAAAGTACTAAATAAAACCCCTTTTTGGAAAGGAGCCCTAAACTGGAAATAAATTTGGCAGAAATAAACATTTAAAATGAAATAAATACAAAGAAAATATCAATTAAAAATAATTTTTAGAAATGCTCTTTAAATTAATTCAAACGTGGTGACTGCACGCCGTAAACAGCAGGCAGATGCGGCGTTAAAATGAGCTGTGGAATTGAATCAGTTTCGAGAGAAAAAAACCCCTAAATAAGGTTTAAACGCCTTAACTTTGTAAATCGACTACATTCCAGCCGAAAGATGAAGCCTGCTCCTATCGAATGTACGCCGGGGTCACCTACGAAAACGACATCGAGGTTGATCTTCTGGAGACATGGAAGGAAATGGAGAAAATCTACGACCAGGGCCTGGCCAAAGCCATCGGGCTGTCCAATTTCAATGCTGAACAAATTCAAAGAATCTATGATTCGGCTAGGGTTAAACCGATGAATTTGCAGGTTTGAAATTAGAATTTCAGTAGTGAATTTGAGTTTTCCAGGTGGAGGTTCATCTTCATTGGCAGCAGAGAGAGCTTCTGGAGTTGTGCAAAAAGCTAAATATTGTCGTTACAGCTTATGCACCTATGGGATGTCCTGGTAGGTCGAAAGCATAAGAATGGCAGCGGCGGGGATCGAACCAACGAGTGTATGGATGACAGACGGAAACGCTAACCACCACACCACTCGGTCAACCTTAGCAGTCTCATCGAGGCGCCTCTAAACGGACAACGCATCTTTTCATTGTTTCAGTGTGAAACTTGCTTCTTCAGGGATACTGTAATAGACCATTAAACAAAACTAAAATCAATTATTCACCTTTTGTAATTCTATCACTTTGTTTTCAGGAAAGAAAGGCCTCCCCGGCTGGCCTGAAACAGGACCATTCGAAGAACCTATCGTCGCTCAACTAGCCGGTAGATTTTTAAGATTGCGAAGGATACTGTAGAATTTAACTTTCAGAGAAGTACGGTAGAACTAAGGGGCAGATTCTTCTGAGGCATCTCACTCAACAGGGGATTGTGGTGATTCCGAAGAGTACGAATCCAGAGAGATTGAAGGAGAATGTGGAGGTACAGATGGATAGACACACATACACACATTCACACATTCACACATCTCACATCGCTACAATCTAACATTCCCACAACCTCACGTCTTCATATCCCCACAACCACATGTACTCACATTCACACACCCTCAAATCGCACACCTCTCACCCGTTCGCTCTGATTTGTCTCTTTCTAACTTCCTCACAATGCCACATCCTCACATTCTCGTATTTTACCCTTTCACAGCCTCACGTCCTCACATCCTCGTCACAACCACACTTACTCACATCCGCACGCATCACACCCCTTCGCCCTCATTTGTCAGTTTCTAACCTCTCACATCCTCACATTCTCACTTTTTCACAGCCTCACGTCCACACGTCCTCATTCTCACAACCTTGCATTCACACGCAAACACACACACACACACACACACACACACACACACACTTTCAGAGCATCAACTTCTCCTTGGAGCCGGAGGACATGGCTGCTCTAAGCAAGGTTCCTTCAACAAAGCGGTTCTACTCCTGGCCTGCTTCTACTATGGCCCACCCGGAGTATCCTTTCACTGAATTGATTGGAAAGTGAATTTAGGAGTTTTTGTTAGAAATAGGTTGCTTTGTATAAGAATAAAGATTATTTTTCTCTGTCTATGTCTCTCTCCCTCTCTCTCTCTCTCTCTCTCTCTCTCTGTCTCTGTCTCTCTCTCTGTCTCTCTCTCTCTCTTCCCTTGTCTATCCCTACAGGTGCCCTCTCTCTCCGTTCAAACGGTCACCGGCGGGCTTCGCGTGGATGAATGGGCGCCGGGTCATCCGGGGTGCTCATGTTTTCTCTAATTACAGGGCGGCCTGGGGTCCTCCACACCTACAAAGCTGGCTCAAAGAAGGACCACCCCCTCATTAACACCGCGAGTCCTCTTCAGATTTAGTCTTCTTCCGGGTCTTTGTCTCATTCTGACGCCTTTTTTCCTCTTCTTGGATCACTGCTCTCTCTCTCTCTCTCTCCCTCTCTTTCTCTCTCTCTTTCCTAAACTTTTTCTAAATTGAAGATTCCCCATTTTGTACCCTCCTTATCCCATCCATCCCTGCCGCCGGCCTGTCAATCAGCCGTTGCGGTCCCTTTGATACCGTAACCGGGCCGGAAAACGCGCAATTATCGCCTCGATTTGTGTCTACGCAACGGTTGACAATACGCATGGGAGAGAGGAAGCGGGTCACGTTTATGCACCACGCAATGAAGATAATGGACATATTTGGTCACTTGGTGGTTGTAAGGTAGTTGTAGATACGAATTGTAGGTTTCCGCACGTTTTCAGTATAAGATCTTAGTTTCTTTCAGAAAAGATACTATTTTACGGTAACACTGTTAAACTCCCATTTGCTTTCGAAATCTTACGTTACAGTAGGCTTGCGAGATTTATGTAACTGTATCTGGTACTGTTGTTTTTCTCAGGGTTACTGTAATACTAGCTGTGAAATAATCAGGCAGCCTCAAGCCGCATCGGGTTAAACTTGTTAGTCTCAGGCCGCGTTCAGAGGATCTTCACAGCCTCAGGCCGCTTTTAACTTATCGTGACAGCCCCAGGCCGCATTCATAAACTTTTGCCAGTCTTTGGCCGCTTCTAGCGAAAACTGGTACCCTAACGCCGCTTTTATAAAACGCTGATACCCTCAGACCGCTTCGAGTGAAACCTGAGAATCTCAGGTAGTTTTCAATGTCTCACAGTCTTAGGCCGCTTCCATGGAACTATGACAGCCTCGGGCTGCCCCCATAAAATACTGGCAGCCTCAGGCCGCTTCTATTAAAAACTAGTCGCCTCAGGCCGCCTCCTTGTGAACATGGCCGCCTCAGGGCGCTCTTATGATTTCCAGCAACCTCAGACCGCTTCCATGAGATTCTGGCGGAATACGACCGTTTTCAAAGAACGCTGTCTGCCCCAGGTCGCTTCAATGATATATTGACAGGCTTAGGCCGCCTTGACTAGATTCAAAAAGGCCGCTATTTAGGATCCTGGTAACCTCAGGCCGCCCAAATGAAACTCTGGCAGGCTCAGGCCTCTTTTACAAGGCCCTGCTACTTTCAGGATGTTTCTAGCGAAGTTTGGTAGCCTCAGGTCACTTTCACTAAAACTTGGTAGCCTCAGGCCGCTTCCACCGAATCGTGACATCTAAATGCATCTTCCAAGGGCCGCTTCAATTATATTCTGTGAACAGTAGGCCGCTTAATTAACATTTTGCAACCACAAGCCGGTTCTCCTGGTACCTCCAGATACCATTCAGAATCACTCTCAAAATTGTTAACAATTAATTTAGTTTTTTTAACTTTTGCCTGAGTATCCTATGTCCTCCTTCTATCCCCTTTCCATTTACTCTATTTCCCCTCTCTCCCCTGAAAAACCCCCTCCAATCGAGTGAAATGGCGTGTGTGTTGCCGTCGTCGTCGGGGAGGCTTTTTGCAGCTTCTTTCTTCTCGTTTTTCGACCGGTTCCCCTCCTCGGCGGGGATCGAGCAGGCGCCGGCAGCAGCGGCTAAATGCAATACAGGTTTGGGCGAAGCGAAGAGAGGAGAATTGTTCCACTTTCGCTCCTCCGCCCATGTTTCCAAGCTGGATACGACAGAAACCACCTCAGCCACCTGTCCCAACACCCCAGAGATGCCAAACATGGCGCTTTTTGCCAAACTTTTCCCAAGTTCTATTTTTCTTGGAATTAGTTCTACCCGTTTCAATGTACCCTTTTCTTATTCTGATCCCTAACTCTTAGGGCCTAAGAATCACAATCTTTACCTTATGGACGAGTAGATGCCATTATTGAAACAGTGGAGTGGTGTGGTCATAGATCGGATGCACCTCTTAGCGCCGTACAAGGCCAAGGACCCGGGTTCAAAACGATCTTTGGGCAGTGCGTGGTCGATTACTCTCTCTCTCTCTCTCTCTCTCTCTCTCTCTCTCTCTCTCTCTCTCTCTCTCTTCTCTCGGTTCTCTTCTTTGGCTGAGTATTAAACGCTAAGTTGTTTTTAACTCTTCAGTTTACTTAAAAATCTTAAGAATTTTCCATTTAAAAGTTTTTAAAGCATAGTGCTTACGAAACCTTTAGCTTTGGGACGATAATTTAGTAATTTTTATGCTGTTGCAAAATCTGAAAATCTGAAAAAAGCTAAAATCTAAGGTAGTTTTAGGCCTTAAGGTTCATAAAACATTATAAGGTTCTTAGCGTTAAGGTAGTTAAGTTGGCTAAATGTAAGGTAAACTCCCTTCCTTTGTGACTTTAACGTTACAAACAAGATTCATTTAATGTTTTCATTTATTTATTTATTTAAGTAGCTTTTTCCAGTTAAACCAGTATTTAAAGCCTATTTCTTAAGAAACTTTTACCCTTAGAACCCAAAGTGTGAAACCTATTAGTTAGAGAAAAATCTTAGGGAACTTGGGCAGAGGCTATGATTTTCATAACCGTAAACTTTAATGTTGTAGTTATAGGCCTTACTATTAAGGTTTAGAGAACATTTCAAGGTTTTTAGTGTTAAGGTAGTTAAGGTTTGCTAAAGTACATACCTTAGGTTTTGGTTACTTCAGCGCCACAAACAAGAAACCTACTTTTAACTCACCATCTGTTCCACGACCATGAGAGAGAGGCAAACCGTGTGTGTGTGTGTGTGTGTGTGTGTGTCTGTGTCTGTGTCTGTGTCTGTGTCTGTGTCTGTGTCTGTGTCTGTGTTCGTGTGTGTGTGTGTGTGTGTGTGTGTGTGTGTACGTGTGTGTACGTGTGTGTACGTGTGTACGTGTGTGTGTGCGTGTGTGTAATCATCCGCCCCTCGTCATTACTTTCCCTATTAGAATCAGAGTTCTCCTGGTTTACGGCCTTTGGCCATTAGCATATTCGTGCGCGTGATCCGCTCTAAAGCGCCATAAAAGTGGCAGTCAATGGCCGTCTGGGATACCATTCCACCTACGCGCCTGTTCGCCAGGAGAGACAGCCGGCTGCCGCGATCTCCATGTGACAGCCGGCTGTGGCCACATGTAGCATGCCATGTTTGGCAAGACAGGCTAGAAATCCAGGCGTATACGGTAGTCTGTTTGCTTTCGCGCATCCGTCTCGCATTTGCCCCGCACTCTTGCACAATTTCTGGTTCTTCTGCCACTCGGCTGGATGGATGGAAAGTGCACTTTTGGGCGCGAGATGAAGAAGGAAGGAGAGGAGACACGAATTTTTGAACCGCACGCACTTTGGCAAAGAGACATCCATCAAATGGGCGGAGGTGGTTGGACAAAGAAGAGAGAGAGAGAGAGAGAGAGAGAGAGAGATAGAGAGAGAGAGAGAGAGAGAGAGAGAGAGAGAGAGAGAGAGAGAGAGAGAGAGAGAGAGAGAGAGAGAGAGAGAGATAGATAGATAGAGAGAGAGAGAGAGAGAGAGAGAGAGAGAGATAGAGAGAGAGAGAGAGAGAGAGAGAGAGAGACAGAGAGAGAGAGAGAGAGAGAGAGAGAGAGAGGGGGAGAGAGAGGGGGAGAGAAAGAGAAAGAGAAAGAGAAAAAGAAAAAGAGGGAGAGTGAGTGACGCTCTCTCTCTCTCTCTCCCTCTCTCTCTCCCTTTCCCACTCCCTCCCATAAACCCCCCATTCCCACGCTTTTCCCTCCCGCCTTCCGTTGTCCTCCCGGTCATAATCGGTCGTCGGCGGTGCCGTTTGGCGCCCGGCTACCGTAACCCCGCCGTGGCTCCTCTTTTTCTCCCCTGTTTTTGCCGCCGCAGTGAGCTTGAAAAAGCGGGCTGGAGCAACGGTCCCGCCTCCAATACCGTAATCTCTCGCCCGAGGCGAAAGCAAATCAAAAACGAGAGGGGTGGCCTTGGGCTGAATGGCGAAGGAAAGGAAGCCTTCTTGACCTCTAGGGATTCCGGCAGGGCGGGCGAAAGTGGATAATGGACGGGTTGATGAGTGATCGGGAATTGGCACCTGAGACAAGAGTGGGAAAAGATTACGGTACTGTTCCTTTCGTTAAGGTAGTTAAGGTTATTTAAGGCAACAAATCGCTAAGCCCCTTAAGAGAGTAGACCTAAACAACCGTAAGTGGGACTTCCCAATTAAACAAATAGTTTCAGTTACAACTCCATAAACTAGTAAACGGAAGCTAAGTAAAAGTAAAAGTAAAGTTGTTAAGGTAACTAAGCCATAAGCCTTAGCTACGTTTACTAATTTTAATTTGTTTAGGGGCAATGTTTAGGGCCTTAAATTCTATAGGATAATTATAAGACCTATCGATCTAAAGCATCTTAGAGACTTTCAAAGTTAATGTATCCTAGGACCCATGAAGCCAATCGACCTTTAAACCTTATGACATTAAGATCTAAGGAGCTTATGATCTTTTATTTAATCGGTATGGTCTTTAGTTCTAAGGAAACTACCAAAAGCTTTAAGATCTAAGGCATCCTAAAAATCTTCAAAGTTAAGGTAGCATTAGGCCCTTGACGCTAAAAGACCTCTAAGTAGCTTAGGACCTAGCCTCTAAGTAGCTTAGGACCTAAACAACTCTAACAAACCCGCTTAGAAACCTTAGCGTAACTAAGGCCTTAACGTATCTTTCAGTTCCCTAATCTCCCCGTTTGGTTCAAAGTTCAGTCCCATCTTCCCCAAACACGTCCAATCTGCCTGCACACCTGACGTAAAACTGCGTATCCTATTTTCGATTCCCTAGCTGTTTTGAGTCATCTTTTCATCTCTGAACAACATATTATCGATTTTTCTTTTTATATTTATATATTTTTTTAATTATTAATTTTTTTTGGTTAATTTTCTTGTCGATCCCCCTCAAATCCGCAGTAGTGGCACGTGTGTTGACCGATTACCCGCGCGCTGCCACCTTTTACGACTGCCCCTTGGCTCCTAATCTATGCTAATGATTTGCGATGACACACAGTGCATTAGAATAGGCAAATATGGCTCAGTATTCCTACAAGAATAAAGAACTATCGTAAAATGGAAATAGGACTTGGGAAACACTTAGGGAACAGTTAGAAAAAGAAAGTGATCGCTTAATGCTTACTTTTTCTCTTCTTCTTCCTAAGGGAAGCAATTTAAAAATCAGTTAAGGGCCTTAACGTTAGGTGATTTGAGAGAAAGCTTTAAGACTCTAAATGCTTTAGTCCAAAGACCTTACACTCCTAAGGAAAAAAACTAATCACTCGGTACAATTAGGACCTTAGGGCCAAAGTAAAGTTTGAAGTTCAAAGTTTTAAGGACTTAAAGGCGCTAATTAAGAGTTTGAGATCTAATAAGAGTCACTTAAAGGGACAGTCAGGCGGCTTTTGCAACTTTGTCTCATATGAAAGAGAAAATTCAGCTGTACAAAAAACTTTTTGGGACCTTATGTCGGAAATCCCTAGTTTTTGAGATATTCAACCTCAAAGTAGCCGATTTCGGGTTTCCATCCGCAGAAAGTGCGGATGGCCCGGACGGTCAATGTGTCCTGCGTTTAGTGGCATTCAAATTTGAATGAGACATTGAGGGAAATGAGGAGTGCGCGAGACAATTTAGCATTTTTGAATACGTATTCTACCATAATGAAATGAAAAGGCCCCTGACTGTCCCTTTAAGAATATGGATTCATAATAAGGTAAAGTTTTGTACCTTCACCCTAGTTTAGGCCTTAAGGTCAGTTTCGAACCCCTTATAAACACGAATTGTTCAGGGTTGGTTTAAGTTCCTAAGGTACATAAATAGAACTAAGCAAATAAGGGTCTTAAGGCAAAGTTTTAGGTTTGGGACTTACGGTAGACTTTTTGTTTAAACTTCTTAGGTACCTTACTGCATTGTGCCTAAGACCTTAATCCTTAAGGCTTGGGTTGAGACGGCAAAACGAGCTAATGACATTAAGGCCTTAGTTTGAAACGGATCCCTAAGGCCATAAATCATCTGAAATCATTTAGATCCTAAGGGACAAGAAATAAAGAACTTTAGCTGAAGTAACCAAATGGTTAACGACCTTTAATAAGGTTAAGAGTTTAGGGAAGTTTTCCAGAAACGATTAAAACTTTAGGGTCATTTTAAGGCCTTACGCTATTAACCATAAAGAATAAAGTTTAAAAAAGACTAGTCTTCAAAAACGAAGCGGTCAGATATTTTCTTTGAAAGAATCTACTTTAAAGCCCTAATTCATCCTTATTAGGGCCTTAGCTTAAGAAGTGTGGTGAGGAGCGTGTCCCACAGGAAATACGCGTCCAGGTGAGTCCGCTCGTCTGGAGAAGACGCCCGTTTTGCAACTTTTTCCGCCGCGTATCTGGCTGCCGCCGTCCACTCCGCTCACATGTTCCCCGCCACGGCAGCCGCGGCCCTTTCCGCCCAGGACGCCTTCTGGAAAAATCTTTTTTCAATTTCAAAAGACCTTGAACTTTCCAATTTCTATAGTTTGAAATCCTCGAAAATTTCAAAAGTCAGGCCAAAAATCGAGAAACTCGAGGGAGGCGGAATCGATCGATCACCATTCCTTCCAAGCGTGTCTACCTGTCATTCTTCTCCGTCTCTGACCTACAAAACGACCACAAAATTCAATTTCAACCGTTTCGGAGCTACGATTCCAATTTTTTGAACCATTTCATCTAGAATTCGCTGGAAACCAAGCTTGAAACCCGCTCTTATTTGAACCAGCTAATCAGAGAAGCCAGTTTTCTCTTTAAGACGCCATGTCCATTGCTTTTGAATCATTCATTGATTAATTTTACAAAATTACAATCAATCGATAATTTTGAGTAAAAATCTATTTTTGAAAATTTCCGTTTTATTGACTGAGTACCGTATGAAACATTGGAATGATGTGGCAAAGACGCGTAATTCACGAGGGGTCCTCATAAATTTAACTGAGTTTAAATGGCTTCAAATAGAAATAAAAACGTTTATTAATCAAAAAGTTACCTTAGAAATTAAGGCCCTTAATTTTTACCTTACATTTTAAGTTCCTTAGGGTCCTTACGATTAAAGATGAATACATTATGCTCATGAATACTAACGTAAGATCCAAAAGAGTTTCCTTATGACCTCAAATGACACTAACTTTTTTTAGCGTAAGTTCCCTAGTTCAATTATTCCCTAAGATCTAAAGGTTGTAATGTGCCTAAAGGTTGTAATGTGCCTTAATTTTAAAGACCCTAAAGAGGTCTGTTTGATCTTAAGGTCTACACCGTTCTTTTAGCTAAACCGAGTTTAAAAATAGCCACGGACTGTTTTCTTAGGCTGCGCCCCTTGGATCTTAAGACCTTAAACTGTCCTTTCTAAAGACCCAAACTTTAGGAAAACTGAATAACCTAAGCGAATACATAACAAACCTTAGTTTTTAAGGGAACCGCTTTCTCTCCTACCTTAGCTACTTTAACGCACTTTAGCTCTTACCGACCCAAACTATCTCATTAACTCTAAGGGTCCAAAAGTGATCCTATAAATCCAGTAGTCTAAATTGTTCTCTAAATCTCTCTCTCAAAGTCGTTAAGTTCTTATTCTCTTACCTGTTAATTACGAATTTTAAAGTCTTCAAGGTCCTAAACCCTAGCATCTATTTTACAATCCTTCTATGAATTGATGATTTGTATTTTCTTATCTCCTCCTTCGCTAGTTCTTCAAAACTGGGGGTACCCCCCTGTTTCATTACTTTTCCCTCTGCCGATCACTTCTTTGCTCCCAGAACGGTCCCCACCCGGTCATTATCCTATCACTTTGCGTGAGTCGCTCTTCTCCTGCGCCCAGTAATTAGTTGCACAACCGACGACAGTTCGTAAATCTCCTCCGGATCGATTCGTAGATGATATCAGCACTTTGTAATACATCCTCAACTGACAGAAGAGACAGAGAGAGAATGGGAGAGAAGACAGGGAAACAATGGGATACAAGAGTTATCTCTGTCTCTCTCTCTCCCTCTCTCCCTCCCTCTCTTTCCATTTCTCGCAACTCTTCAGCCAAGTGAAACGCGTGCGTGGCGTCTTCCCGTTTCGCGTGAGTGCGAACCGGTGCCAGCCGCGGAATTCCGCTGGAAATTTGCCGTCTTTCCCCCATTTTACACTCGAATCCTAGCAAATTGCACTTTCGTGCCGGGACACCCGTTTTTGGCACGCCGGTAGTGGTTGGTGACGAAAGGGGAACGCGCGCCAGTACTTGGAACCTGGGATTTGGACTTTGAGAGTTGTGATTTGATCAGGAAATGGCATCAATTTTGTAGTTTCTTGGAGAAGTTTTATTTTTCAGGATTTAAATTTGAAACTCTAAAAAACTAAATATGACAACACCAAAAGTTGATTTTGGTCAACTTTTTTCCCAAATTATGGAAAACCAGCTGCAAATACGCAATCTGTCGTTTAATTGAAAATGCGATAACAGCTGTTTAGCTGAATTTATATTTAGAAAGTTTAACAAAATAAGAATAATATTTTTTTAAAAATTAATTTTCTATTATAAGTACGCTGTTTTGCGTTTAAACAACTAAATACGCAATGTTCTCAATTAAAAAAAAATGTACGCAATTTTACGTTAATTTAAATCATATTTAATAAAAGCTCGTTCGTATTCGTTGCAAAATTCAAACAAAAGTAAGGAATACTGTAGATTTCGCTTAAAATCTTGAAAATTTGTAAGCAAAAGTGCGTTTCAGAAAAAATCATCTATTTCCGTAACCTTTTTATGAAAATAGAAGTTTTCTGTTGAAATTCGTTTCAAATACAAATTTTAGAACTAAAAATACGCAGTTTTGCGCTTTGTTTCAACTCCATTCGCAATTTCGCGTGAAGCCACCAATGTTTAGAATTTTAGAATTTTAATACGCAATTTTTCGTTTTATGAAATTACGATTACTGTAATTTCGATCATTCAAAGGCTAGAAACGGATTATTCTCATTTTAAAAACAATTTTAAATTTTAACAAAAAAAATTTCCGTCGCTTTAAAAATACCTATAAATAAAATAAAACGTACCGCGCGCCATCCAAGTGGGCCAAACATCGCAATTCGTTCGCTGTTTATCAGAACAGGTTTCGATTTGTTCAGTAATCCCTCTTTTCCTCCGGCTGTCACCTCCTCCTTCCTGCCAGCCGGTGGCTTTTTGCTGCCAGCCGGTGGTCTTCTGCTACTGCCAGCCGCTGATGACCACTCCCCGACGACGTCCTTGAGACCTCCGCGGCTCCACCCCCATGACCGCTGTTTTCTGCAAGAACACAAGGACGTCGCCACTGCCTTTCACTTCTCGGTTCAGAAAATTCCCCTCACTTTTTTCGATTTCAATTTTTTTTAAAATTTTTAAATCCCATTTTCAGAATTTCTCATTTTCAGCTTTCAAAAAACCATTTCACCTTCAAACTTTCAAAAAATCCAACAAAAAATTGTTTTCCCATTCCAAAAATACCCCGATGCCATGAAAAACTCATAAAAGAGGCGTTCGAGGGGTTACGGTAGTGCCGCCCCAGCTGGCGCCAGCGTTGGAGCCAGCTGCCACCGGCTGGCAGCTTTTCCCCTTAAGATCGCTTTTCAGATACTGAAACTGTTGATTTAACCACCTAAATTTTAAAAAAAAGATTTTTAACAAAAATCAATAACTGAAAATAGCGATCAATAATTGGATGGTGGAGTTAACCATGCGTGGAGGATGGGTCTTTGGTGCATTCTTTGGGGCGGCCATTTTCGGAGGGGACAACAGAAAACCCGTTTTTTTGAGTCATCGCATTCTTCTGACCCAAGTTCTTAAGAGATTAAAGGGGGGGGGGAAGTGGTTTTTGAAAGAGGGGAGGAAATTTTGAAATTGGAATTTTTAAGTTCTTTTCTCTCTTTCTCTGCCTCTCTCTGCCTCTCTCTCTCTCTCTCTCTCTCTCTCTCTCCCTTCCGTCTTTCTCTCTCACTAAGATCTTAAATAAGGTGATTGTTTCCTTTAAGGCTTAAGAACTTAAGGTACCTAAATTGTCATGTTAGATTAAGGCAACGCATCTATCCATAAGAGTCCCGTTTTGCGACTTAAAACTAAGGATATCGCCCTAGATCAATTAATTTATGTTTTATATAGCAGAAAAGTTTTCAAAAAAACATTGGAAACATTGGAGTGATGTGGCAAAACTAGGCGAAAAAAGATTAGCAATCAATATACTCCCTTTTTCCTTAGGCTTAACTGATTGGACCTGGTGTTGTTCAACTAAGGACATTAGGCACCTAAATAAGGTGAAAGATTCTTAACTTTTAGGGTTCATAAGGTAGTAACAAAATTCGAAACATTGGAGTAATGTGGCAAAACTAGGCGAAAAAAGAGAAGCAATCAATATACCCAGGTTCTTAGGCTTGGAACTAACTGGTTCAATTGTTGTTTAACTAAGGACACTAGGTACTTAAATAAGGTTTTTTTCTCCTTAACCTCCTTAACTTCTAAGATTGTTAAGGTAGTTTACGTTAGTATTGTTATGGTGGTGAACTTTTGGAATTGTGTGTGTGTGTGTGTGTGTGTGTGTGTGTCTTTCCTCTTTCACGCCTTTCACTCCTCCGCTATCTCCCCCCTCCATCCCCCCTAAACACCCAAACACCGCGCGAATTGTGGATTTTACCTGTCGTCGTCCGTCAGCCGTTCTCAGAGATTGCATCTCTGCCGCCGCAAGTCAACCTGCCGCCGGCTGGGAACGGACCACTACGGTAGTTTCGCGCCGCTCATTGATTACTTGTAGTCAAAACATATAATTTTTTATCTAAAAGAAGCAGGAAATAAGTAAAAAGGGATCTCAAAAGAGAAAAAGGGTTGTAAATGCCATGTGAGACCCTTTGAGGCAATCCTGCTTTCTGCTGAGAGATGGTATCGATATAAACAACTTTCCGCCGCCCAGGCTGGCCGCTCTTCGCTTTTTTGGGCAAAAAATTTGTTTTTCGCCGAAAACTTTGCTTTTTCTGCTAACAACTTCCTGCTTCGCTTTAATTGACAGAAAAAAATCATCCCATCGCGTGAATTGAACCGCCCGCAGAACCCGAAGGGGACAGGATCCGCCGTGGGAAAGCACGACAGGTGGCAGATCTTCGAAAGCTGCTGGCTTTTTGGAGAAAAAAGCCATTCATTGCTTTTTTATTGTGGTTTAAGCTTTTAAGAATCTTATTTTTACCTTGAAACCTAAAAAAAATCAATTATCACTTGAGACCCTTAAGGTCTAAGCCACCATAAGATAGCCCCAATGATTCTCTTAGCTTTTACTCACTTAAGGTATAACCTTAGTTATCTCCTTAAGTTAGTTAATAAACCTAAAAGATACCTAAGCAGGTTGCACTTCCTTTCCTGTTCCCAAGTTATGTTTAACCCAAACTGTTCCCTAATGTTTTAAGGCCCTAACTGCCGTACCTTTTGTAATTCCTTAAGGTCTTTGAATTTTCCTTAACTTCTTAAGTCCTTAGGGATCTTACTCTATTTTAAATTAAGATTTTACTGTTCCATAGTCGTAAGAAACTCCCAAACTGAACCCTTAGTTTTATCAACGAGTCACATCTCAAACTGCCACCTTAAGGTTTTAGGGCCCTAACGCTCTTAGCACCATTAAACTGTCCATTTAGTTGATCAACTTTACAACCTCTTGTGCGCATTACTCTGGGATACAATTAACCGATTAAACGGCTTAGGGTCGGTACTTTCCTCTTGGCAAATTTGGAGGTCAGTCGCATTACCCTTCTTGCCCTCAAAAGTGTATTTATTGTTATCTTTACGTCCTTAAGGCCTTAAGTCTCTTAACCGCCACTTCCTTAATTTCGAAACCTTTTCTCCCCCTTTCAAAACCCCTGTCAACTGAATTTGGGTCGCTGTTTGCCACAGTGACACTGACTTCTTGTTGACCGGCGGGGAATCGGTTGAAATCGGAGATTATCGTGAAATCTGGGTATTCGAAGGGAGTTTTGACACTTTTAATTGATTTTAATGTAGAATTTCATGTTTTTTGCATATGGAGGAAGAAAAATCGGAAAGGGAAATAGTGCAAAAGCGGTGCGCCCTTGGATCGCATCTAATCTTGATCTCACGTGTAGGCTAAAGCTAAAGATCGGCTGATTTTCAGGCTTTTTGTGTCTTTCCCTTTTTTATGTACTTAATAACATTAAGACCTTAAGATCTTAGGTAAATTAACGAAATAAGAAAACATGAGAGGATTAAAGGCCTCCAAATTTGCCAAGAGGAACTAGCGGGACCCTAGTCGTTTAATCGGTTAATTAGTTCCCAGAATGGTACTACAAAAAATTGTGAAGTTGATTAAGTAATTGGACAGTTTAACGGCGTTAAGGTGTTTAGGGCCCATAAACAATTGCGTGGTGGTTTGAGAAGAGCACGAGCAATAAAACGCAGGCTTCGGTTTGGTTAGTGAGTGTTTCCTAGGCGACACGATAGCTTTTAAAGAAATTGGTAAAAACTTAAGAATTGACAAGGTAAGGTATAAAGTTAGAACCATAAACCCGTGGAGAACGGTTTGTACCTTAAATAGAGAAAGGAAAGGAAGGTCTCAGGTTTAATCGGTTAGGTTTAAACTTAAATAAGACGTTAAGGAATTTTTAAGGCTTTAGAGGTCTTAAAAGACCTTTGAGAGAGCCCACATGCAATACGTATTTCGCTTCTCTCTCTCTCTCTCTCTCTCTCTCTCTCTCTCTCTCTTTCTCTTTCTCTTTCTCTTTCTCTTTCTCTTTCTCTTTCTCTTTCTCTTTCTCTTTCTCTTTCTCTTTCTCGCTCACTCTCTTTCTCTCTCTGTATGTCTCTCTCTTCGTCTGTCTCTTTCTCTTTCTATGCCTCTCTGCCTCTCAGTTTCTCAGTCTCTCTCCCCCAACTGTATAACTTCCCTGCCTCTCTCTATTTCTCCATTCTCCCTCCCAATCCCTTTACTTCGTCTCTCTCTCTCTCTCTCCATCTCTTTATTCTCCCCTCCCAATCCCTTTACATCCTCTCTTTTTCTCCTATCTGTCTGCACTTTTCCTTCCTCTCCACTTCCAAATTCCCTCGAAACCCGTTTCCCCCAGCTACCTGTGTACCCTCCTTAGCCCATGTTGCATGTCGCGCGTCCACATCTAATAGTGCATGTTTCGTGCGCGAGTTGTCTTCTTCCCGACAGGTTTTTCCCCTCCTGCCACCCGGCTGTCATCCCGCCCCCTCTGCCTGCCTGCTCGCTTTCTCTACGGTATCTTTCGTTGCGCTCCCGCCCGCCCCGAAGGGAAACTTTTCGTGCCAGCCGGTGCCGCCACTTTCCCCTCCCCCTCTCTCTCCACTTTGACCACTCCTTGGCCCCCGTGCCTACAGTAGTTTTCAGTGGCTTCCAGCCCGCCTTCTCCGGTGACCTTCACACCTAGCCGCCGGGCGAGAGAGCGCACCCGACGAGGAGAGCGACGAGCAGAGCGCGAGGGGCGGAGATCCGAGCGCACGGCTACCCAACGGGGCGGAGAGTGGAGAGAGAAGAGAGAGGACCTCCCCCGTCAGTCGCCGCATGGTCGGAGCAGCAGTCGAGATGTCGCAGGGACTGAAGCCAGAGCTGGAAGAGCCGTGTCCCGTGTGTGGGGACAGGGTCTCCGGATACCACTACGGCCTTCTCACCTGCGAGAGCTGCAAGGTGAGAGACCCCACGACGACCGCCACGGGGACCAAGGACGCCCTAGAAGGCCTTCTGACTTTCAGTCGGCAAAAGACGCCCGGACCTTACAGTCTATTATTCCTAGCTATTTTTTACTCTCTTACTTTTATGGTCATTCCAAGGTACCCCCACTGTCCCTTGTCCCTACAGTACCCCCTTAGTCCCTAACTTTAGCTTAGGCTTGATCTGTTTACCTTAACATACTCAATTTGTTTCTAAAGCATTTAAGGTTTATTTGCAACTGTTACCCTAATTGTTCGCCTTAGTGTTACCCAAGAAGCCATAGAACCTACGCTTCCCCATTCCTTACGGTTAGCTGTCTCCTTCCCTAAGTCTCTTACCTTACCTTACTGTTTAGGTCATTAAGGTTACTTAGGTTTATCATTAAGCCACTATCTACCTTAATCCTTAACACTAACAATAAGGCTAAGGTAACACAGTTAGAACCTCTTGAACCCTAGATTCCTCAGTTGCTACTGCTGCCTTTGAGCCCCTTAGCTTTTTAACTCTTCCTTTATTTAGCTCTTCACTGTAAGGTTACCTTACATTTACCTTAGGGCCCCTTACTACCCCCTTAACAATGTTTCTGTTTGTTGTGAGCACCTACCGTAACCCTAGGCTCTAATTATGCCAACCCGTGGTGACCTGGCGATAAATGGCCGCTAGGTGGCACCAAAGGGATTAGTGGACAGTGGCGGTACCTTTAAGGTCTTTAAGGTCTTAGGGCAGTTAGGGATAGATTTAGGGTATTTAAGAACCTAGTAACCTTAGCATTTCAGGGTTTCTTCAAGAGAACCGTGCAAAACAAGAAACAGTACACATGTTCCACGGATTCGAATTGCAACGTGGACAAGACCTGTCGCAAGCGATGCCCTCGCTGCAGGTTCGACAAGTGCATCCAGAAGGGCATGAAGGTTGAAGGTGGGTTACTGTAGCTCCAACTTTTCCGTTTTGAAATCTCAAAAAACTGAATTTCTACCATTTTCTTGACCTAAATTCCAAGGCTGGCTGATTTTTCTCGGTCAAAAAAGGATGGTCTCAGACGGGATCGAACCAAGGACCTATTTCTTGGTACCAATATTTGTTAAAAATTCATTTTCGCTTATAAAAAATGGTTTTTGTTAGTCTTTGCCTATTTTCGGGGGATGGCACGAGCCGAGTGCGACACAAAAAAACCGGTCTCCGGTGTGCATCGATCGCGGCTTCGTGCCAGCCTCAGAAGGATCTGATTGATGCCAGCCGCTGCTTAGGCTGCTGCCAGCCGATACCGTAACCCCAGTCGCTCATTATGCAAAAACAACGCGTTTTCACCTCGAAATCCGCAGGAAAAAGCGGCTGGGAAATGAGAGCCAGCCGGCCTTGCTTTCCCCGCTTTTTCTTTCGCCAACCTTGGCGCTCTTCCCGTTTTTAGTACCCTTCTTCGGACTTTTTTGGCCCCAAGGGAAAGGACAATGGGTAGCGGGGGGAAATTACGGTACGCGTCGGTAGATGGCGCTTTTTTTGGGGGCAAAAAGAGACGGCGACGCGTTCTTTGTTGGGGATAAGCCGACAAGAAATCGCAGGAAGGGCAGCCGGCTGCCATAAAAATGGTTCGTTCGGCGAACAGGGCCCAAATCAGAAGGTTTGACAGATTACTCCAATGTTTCTTACTGTATGAAACGGTTTTAAGGCAAGAAAACCTTAAGGTAGCTAAGGTAGCTCAACCTTAGAGTGGGAATTCATTCTCATACCCTTAAGTTGCTTAAGTTGCTTAAGGTTCATTCTTGTTTCATTGATACCCTAACAACCCTTAGCTACGTAAAGCTTTTTTTTATTTCATTGTCACTTAGGTATTCACTTTGGACTTTGCTTCGATCCTATTCGCTTATGGTGCTTAAGGAGAATTTTAAAGCAATTCTGGAATTTCTTAAGCTTTTCCTTAAGTTCCTTACTATTTTGATTACCTAACTGCCTTAGGGATTTACTTAAGATAGCTCCGGGTTCTTAGGGTCTAAGTGAATTTGAGACTTCCGAAGGCTTTAAAATTCTTCTTTTAGCTTGCGGCTAAGGCCATAAAGTCGTCGTGGGAGATTAACTTACCTTAGTTAATTCTTAGGCTAGTCAATTCCTTAGTCCTTAGGGCATCTAATGTGTTGCTAAGGACGCTGCTTAGGCCATTAAGGTATCAAACTTTAATGTACTCAAGGTGTAGCTCTCTACCGTTTTCAAATTGTTCTTAAATAAGTCCTTAGGGTTTAAGGTGTTAAGGTAAATGTATCAATTTCCTCTGATTTTTGCTCTATTTCCCAACCGGTGTGTTCGAAAACCTCGCTCTTCCACCGGTTGCGTGCGTAAATCCGGCTGTCTGCCATCGGCCGTTCCCGGCTAATCGCCCTGTGCCAGCCGAGTCCTCCCTCCCAAACTCTGTGGGGGGTCCGTTCACTTTTCGCTCCGACGGACGCGGGAAAAAGACCTCCCTGTCATTAGCGTACAGGCGGTGTGTGGGTCCGCGTGCCATTGTCCCCGGGGCGTCATTACCGCAGGCGGTGTCAAGTGCCGACACGGCGCGCGAGGATCAGCCCTTTTCGGATACAAAGCGACAGCCGGCCTTTTTGTGCGCCAAAAAGAGCCCCCGATGGCGGTTTCTTTTTAGGTAATGAGTGGGATCGCACAGGTATAATGACACTCGAAACGAGACAGTTTCGGGTCACAGATGGCTCCATTTAGGGACATTCTCACTGGTCATAGTAATTAAGGGAAAGAAACCTAAGGTATCTTCAAGCTCCTAAGGTTTGTGCTTAAGGTCCTTAGTGTCCTTAATGGGAATCAATAAGAATTTCGAAACTAAGCGCCGAAAACCATGCGGCAAACGGCAGACTGCTCCAAAAACCGTGCGGCAAGTGGCAGGCACCCCCTAAAACCAAGATCCAATTGCAATTTGAAGTCAGAATTATCTATTTTCATTGTTTAAGCATATTTTAAATTAAATTTCTATTTTCAGCCGTCCGCGAGGATCGCATGCGCGGAGGCCGCAACAAGTTCGGCTCCTACTACAAGAAGGACCGCGCCCAAAGGGCCCAACAGGCCCAGAGGACCAACCTCATCCGATCCGGAATGATGGGCTCCTTCTACCCCATGGATCAACAGGTTTCCAGCAGGTTAGTTCGTGAAATTACCTAAAAACCAGAAAAAAACAGTTTTTTGGTCAGAAAAGTGATTTTTTGGTCCCAAAACGAGTTTTCTCTCTGGAAATGCACTTTTCGTCCTTTCACGGTGGTCACACAGATCATTTCAGCACTTCTGAACAGCTGCAGCATATTCCCTACTTTGATGCCGCTGTTCACGGAAAGGTTAAGACGGAATACGACGCTCAGCTTCAGTCCCCCACTTTGTCCTCGAGCACTTCGGGACATCCCAGTGAGTGTACGTGCTTAACATCTTGCTTTTTGTCCTTTATGGGGTTCCTGGCGGAATTAATCGATAAAAGCAAAAGAATTTTATTAGTCTGGGTTCGAACCCACGAGCTTTCGATTGGCAGCCCGGTGCGCTAACCACTTGGCCATTGAGGCGTTGAGGGACAGCCGCGCCGCGCCTTGATTACCTAACGCAATTAACATCACAGTAACCTTGGTTTTCCGCCAGGACACCCACCTTTGTTATGTTTCGTTTCTAACTTTGTTTGTTTAGACCTCCCACGGACCATCTACCTGGACGACAGTCAGAGCCTCGCCACCATTCTGGGAACCTCAATGGACCCCACTGATGCTTCCCTTCTGAGGACCTACAGTACCTTCTACCCGCCGGCTGCCATCAAGAGCGAGCCTTTCGACTACTCAGAACAGTACCTCCTCCAAGCACAAGTCCACGACTACCCAGCCTATTTCCAACATACCGTACCCCAAGCGATGCCCCCCACAACCATGGCCCCTTTGAGTAGCGGTAGCTCTGGATCTGGCCAAGGCAGCTCCAGGTCTTCCCCAGTCCTTCCCGTCTGCCCAGTGCCTACGGAGAAAACTTTTGCGCAGTATTCAACAGTAACCAAGGATGACCTCTTCACGGCAATGCAGATTGAAGGAGGCGCCAAGAGGTAAGCCACATTTTTCCAGCTGCGCCTGTCAGCCGCGTGGCCTAGTGGCTAAGAGGGCGGACTCTCAATCTAGCGCTCCCTGGTTGAATCCCCGCCGCTGCTTTTCTTTTTGCTTTCATACTAAAAGTTGATTCCCAGGTTACAAGAGATCGTCCAAACGAAGCAGGCCGAATGCTCTCCTTACTTCCAAGGCACCGATCTCAAAAATCGTCTTTTGTTGACAATCATTGAGGAGAATCTGAAACAGTTGGTCTGCTGGATGAAGAATGCCCACTACATCAACAGGGATATTGTAAGTTACCGTAACCCAGTTACTGTAGTAGTAACCTAAAGATAAAAGACCCGCGCGGTATAACCTCTTAGGAGAAGAAGAGTTTGCCCTTTATGGCCTTCTTTGTCCTTTGATTGCCCTCCTAAAAGGTTGGGTAAGCGGCGATCGGTCGGCACTTGTCGGTTTCCGGCGGGCAAAGGGTCCGCCGGTGGAGGAGCGCCCGATGGAGAGCAATTTTCGGACTGTAAATTGCGCGAGTGAAAGCGAGAAAAGAGCCCGCCATTGTTTGGATACACAAAACAGACTGGGCTCTAATGACAGACGGGCGGTGACCCGTTGAGTGGGGGAGTAATAGGGGAGGGACGCAGTTAGTGGTGCATTCCGAGAGAGAGAGAGAGAGAGAGAGAAATACCGTACCTTGATTACTGTAATCAAAGTACCGTATCCTATTTGTAAATACTACAGTACAAAGCATTAGGGTAACCGAAATCTTTCAAAATACATTACTGTAACATAGTTACATAACCTTTTCTATAGTAACTCTTCTCAACAGCGTGTAATAACTTTTCCTACCGTAACCTAGTGGCCGCTTCATAATTACAGTAGGACAATCAGCTAAACAGAATGGTAAGCTACCGTATCCTACCAAATGCTGAAGTTACGGTAGCTACCGTATCCATAAGCAAGTATAGAAAGGTTTAAAAACCTTTTTACAGTATCCATCTCTACCGTAATCGCTTTTTTTTAAAGTTTGGTTACTGTAAGTTACTATATCTTTCGGTAGATCAACAGTTACCGTAACCTTACAATGAATCGAGTTTTCAAGAATACCGTAATCTTGACTTTAAAAAACCAGTTACAGTATTCTTGGATGCTTCGGTAAGCAAATTAATGGAAACTAAACAAACTGGGTTTGGTAAAGGTATCGTAACCTTTGAATTACCGTAATCAATCCAAAACCACCGTAACCCTTAAAACACCAAAGTTTTCTCTCACGTACCCATTTTTTTCAGAACGAGCAAGCCGACCTCCTCCGTTCATCCTGGGGAACCATCCACATGATCGACTTCGCCTACGCCCTGTCGCAGAACGAGATGTACCCCATGATCCCCTGTGGAAGAGACGAAGTGTAAGTTTTCTTTTTTTACTAAGGTTAAGGGTGTTAAGGTCATAAGAAATGCCTTAAGAGTTTAGTTGGTTAGGGGATTAAGGTTCTTAAGGTGGCTAAATGTAAGGCTCTAACTGGCGTTTTCTACGGCGTTTGCCGCCAAAGCGCTTATTTTGCCATCAACATTGACGACTGGTGACGTAAGCGCTTTGCCTCACATGCCGCCACGATTTGAGATATCCCGCTTAATTGGCTCCCATCGGCGGCGCAAGAGCAAACGTTTACGATCGGGAGATGCCACCGACCGATTACCTGTACGGTTACGACCCTGAGAGCGACGCATGCCTCCACTGTTTAGGGCAGGGGGCACGACTTTTTGGGACCGAAAAGGGATACTGTAGCCCAATGTTAAGCTGTGAAACTTTAAATTGGCATTAGGGAGGAGTACTGTAGCCTAGAATTCAGCTGTTGAAGTAAAATTTCCATTTTAGGCTTCAAATGGGAATGGTAGCCGTGCTGGGATGTGAGGATAACCACTACACCTTCCACAATATGGTCACTGAGCTCCAGCGGCTGTCACCAACGCCGGCTGACTACGCCGCCTGCCGCTTCTACGCCATTCTTCTTCAGAATCGTGAGTTTGAAAAGAGAAAACCGTGCGGCAAACAGCAGAAGAGCCGAAAACCGTGCGGCAAACGGCAGAGAACGCCTATCACCTTTCTTTTTGTTGGAGAAATAAAAAAGATTGAAAGAATAGATAAATTGCATTTTGGAGTATTAAAACTGTGCGGCAAACGGTACAAATTGCTGAAAACAACCCAAACTTTGTGATTTTCATCTAAAATTTGAATTTTCAGACAACAACCCTGAACTCCAGAGGTATATGGCCGTAATGCGCCACCAGTTGGAGCAGTCGTGGAGATTACGCCGTGCCGAAGTCCAAAACTTCCAGGACCTCGTCTCTCGATTCAAGTGAGTAGCCACGGCCACTGGCCTTGACCCCTTTGGAGTTGAAACGACGAAAACAGCGCCGAAATGGCAGGGACACGCCAAGAAATAGAGGCTTTCGAGATGCAAAAACTACGGAGGGGGCAAAAACTGTGTGGCAAATGGCAAAAAAAACGAAAAGTTAGTGGATAATTGCAAAATACAGGCAAAGTTTGCAAAAAGAAGCAGTTTAACAATTTTTAATCTAATTTCCTTCGCCTTGAGCCCTTAAATTCCACATTTACAAAAAAATGCCCAGATTGCATAAAACCATGCGGCAAACGGCAGACCTGTTAAACAGTTTGCAGTTGTCTATCACAAAAAGCGAAAAATTACTAACTTTTTGTGTTTTCAAATGTTACTTCTCCAAAAAAACATTTAAAGCCCTGCGTTTAGCCTGTAAACACCGTGCAGATATACAACTGCTAAACGTAGGGCAGGTCAGATTTTGGCGTTAAACAGCGTGCAGACCCAAGTAATTTTCGTAAAAACAGTGCAAAACTGAGAATCGCATTTTAAACTTTGTTTTCTCTAAATCAAAGTTCTTCGTAAAATCCGGTTAGGTTTGCGTAAACAGCGGGCATTCAAGTTATATCCTGTTAAACACAGTGCAGATTTGGTTTTTCGGTAAACAGCGGACAGTTTTCAAAAATTTGCATGAAAAAAATTTATTTTGAGCAAACCAATGCTTTTTTGGACTTGAAGTGTATTGTAAACACCAGGCACCTTCCTCTTGACTACCCTCTTGGCTGTTAAACGCAGTGCAGATCCCAAAAACCGTGCACCGATTGCAAATCCGCATGAAAACCATGCGTAGAATCGTTATCGCCTACAGTCAGCTGTCCCGAAGGCCTTGACCCTGACGTCAGTTCCCGTGTGACGTCAGATCGGATCACCCTGGCCTTGGCCGCCGAGAGATCCGTCCGCTCGAGTACCCTAGCCAATTAGCATAAACTAAGAAGACATTCCCATCAATCGTAAAGAACTACGCAGGATGCTAATCGGGGTCAACGGCCGGTTCAATGCGCGCAGGGACCCGGGTGGTCCGTAAGGAGCCCCGCGGGAGGTCCCACAGCGATTGACTCCCGGAGTGCCAGGACAATGCGCAGTAGTCAATGAACCCACTAATTGGGATGATTTGAGGTAGATTGACCACTTTTGACCCAAAACTTCGGGGGAAATGCGCTCCAATTACAAAAATCCGTGCACCCACTGCAGAAAATCTAGAATTTCAAATGCCACGGCAGTTAGACCTTTAAATATTGCCAATAATAGCGTCAATTTTCGTGTCATTGGTGCCCTTGGCGGCTGGCAGCAGCGCCTGTTTCAAGGAAGATTGAAATCACGGAGGAATAATTACCGTAGCCGGTCGTCGGCTGGCGCCAGCACAGGATTTTGAACGGGCAGCTGGCTGTCAATTACGAATTTTACGGGCGCGCATGCCTTCGATTACCGTCTCTTTTCAAACGGGTGGCTGCAAGTCGAAGAAAAGCGGGTTTTTCGAAAATGGAGGCGCGGTTTTCCGGGGTTGCGATTGGGGCGCGGTTTTAAAAGCTCTGGATGATATTCGTCGGTTTAAAAATTCCATAAATTCAAGAAATTCAATTATTTACGAAATTCATACAGAAATTATCGTTGCAAGACCCAAAAAATCCCAATCCTCAATAAATTAAAACAAAATTTGCAATTTGCCGCACACTTTTACGAGAGCTTGCAACCTGCGCGCACCCAAAACTAAAAGATCGCGGCGGGACCCATCAAGCCCTTAAATTAGCTTTATCCCATTTTAAGCCAAAAAGGGACACATTATTTATTATTTCTACATTCAAAAGTAAAAAATGAAAAGAAAAATGAAATTTGGATTTTTATAAAATCGTGGCGGAACCTAAAACACCGAGATTTGTGAATTTTGCCATCATAATCAGTTCCCAGCGTGACAAATTCAGGCAATAAGAAATATTCCTACAGAAATTTTCGTTGCAGGATCCACAAAAACGAAATAAAACGAGAAAAAAAACGCAAAAACAAAAAATTCATTAAAAAAAACTGAAAAATCGTTGCGGGACCCAAAATAGCGAAATCGGTGAATTTTACAAACAAAAATCGCCTATATACCAAAATTAGCATTTCAAAATACAAACAAAATGGGAGTAAGGCCTTTAAGAATCAAATTTCCTCCGCTTTCTTGGCGTGTTCACAAAAATGTCGAAAGTTTCTTCTTCGTCTCTCTCTCTCTCTCTCTCTCTCTCTCTCTCTCTCTCTCTCTCTCTCTAACCCTCTCCTAATCCCTCTCTTTTCAGTGCCCTGGCCCAGCGATCAGTGGAAAGCCTGAAGAACCGCATCGCCGAGGTCTCCCGCCACCAGTGCCAACTCCTGGCCGAGATGCTGGTCCCCGGAGTCACCGAGCACTCCCTCCACCCCTCCTCCCTCCCTCAGCCCACCCTGGCCGCCATCCCCCATCCTCATTACAGTATGTCGACGACTTTCACGGCCTCCTAGTCGTCGTATAGGAACCGCGTCGATCTCTTTTCCTTTCGTTACGGGACCCCAGCCTTAGCCTCTCCTTTTTCTCTTCTTCGGGTTCACAAGCCCTAATAAAATAAATCGATAATCTCTTGAGGTATCCAATCGATATCTCCGTCAGCTGCCTTCATTCCTTGCCTTGTCGCCTTTACCATAGGCACCAATACTTCCGAGACATTCCAAGTGTACAGTCCTTTGTTCTGTGTTATTTTTTAAATTATTTTTGTTGTAGAGGAATTTTTGTAGTCAGCCGTCTTAATGATCGTCAATCTTGTTATTTCTATGAACCGATTCATAAAGTCATTTTTACATTTATTTCTTTGTTTTTGATTCAAGAGAGAGAGGGAGAGAAAGAGAGAGAGAATAGAAATAGAGAGAGAGAGAGAGAGCGAGTTAGTGTATGTGAGCGTGAATGTTTTAGGGAATGTGTACGTGTGTCACAACACTTTCACATGTTCTCACGTTCCTACTCACATAGTCACAAACTTACTCATTTTTGCACAGGCTCTTACTACTCACTCACTCATTCATTCACTCATTTTCACACGTTCACATTCTCACCGTCTCACTCCGATCTTTCCAGATAATCTCTCTCTCTCTCTCTTTCTCTCTCTCTCTCTCTCTCTCTCTCTCTCTCTCTTTCTCTTTCTCTTTCTCTTTCTCTCTCTCTCTCTCTCTCTCTCTCTCTCTCTCTCTCTCTTTCTCTTTCTCTTTCTCTTTCCCTCTCTCTCTCTCTCTCTCTCTCTCTCTCTCTCTCTCTCTCTCTCTCTCTCTGGTTTGAATCTCCCGCTCCAAGTTTGAAATACAAAGGCCTCAAAGTCCACCTAGAGCAGCGAACAGTTCTTTCTTTAATCGTGTCTGTCGAATGGGTCTTTCTGGGTTACTCGCGTCAAAGTGCAAGTGTTATTTCCAACAAGACGACAGAGCACACTTTTCAAAGAAGGCAGGAAGAGGGGTCGGTCAATTGATGAGAGAGAAGACAGACAGACAGAGAGAAAGAAAGAAAGAAAGAAAGAGAGAGAGAGAGAGAGAGAGAGAGAGAGAGTTTAATCTTCGATTCCCCTTCCATTTGCCACAGCTGCTGCACTCTGCTTCCCGTTTTCCCCTTCCTTCTCTCCGATGACGCATTCCAGTCCACTTTCATCGTGGCGCCGCAGCGTCATCACAAACCACCGCCTACAGTAAACCACAGGTAGCAGGAAGCAGCGCCCCTCTCTCTGCTGCTGATCGATTTCCTTTCTAGGTGAGGCCCGTCGAATGGCAGAAAAAATTGCGCCTTGGAACAGGTTTTGCGACGTCGTTTCAGTTTTTGGGCGCGGTTTTCTCCCCCTTCTTTCCGCACGAAGCCGCCCGGCAGATTTTGCGCCAAGCGCGGGGGTCGAAAGAAAGGGCCTTGGGCGTCCTCGAGAGAGAACGGCGGAAGCGAACGCACCCCAAGGACGGACAACACTTTCCCACGCCCTTAGAGTCCACAGTTTCAGGAAATTCTTTGAAGTTTTCCAGAAAATCTGGGAATAGGAGTCAGAAATTTACAGTTTTCCAGAAAAACCAACAGAATGCAAAAGGACAGAGGGCTATAGGCGTCGAAAAGAAGAAAACTTGGAATTCATAGCCAAAATCAAAGGGAAAGGAGTTATTGGATGAGTTATATTCTGGTGCCATTTTGGAGGTGTTAGAGTAAAATCGAGAGAAAAGGCAAAAGTGAGGATTATGCAGCTCCAAAGTCAGACATATCCCCCTTTCAATTGAAAAAAAACCCTCGAAATCATTGTATAATGGGAAGATTTGTCAAGTTTTGGTTTAAATGTTCGAAAATGAAGCCTTCTGGGTGTTTCAGAGCCAAATAAAGTAAAACCCAAATTCCCACATGGAAAAACTTGTGGGAGGACGTCCTGGGGCTCAAAAATACCGTTTTCAACGTCAGAACTCCACTGAACGTCCAAGGTCCACTTAGCCCAAAGAAGCGGATGATTAAATTTCGAGTAAAACTTTGGGAAATGTTTATGTGTCATTGTCCATTCCCTACTGATTGTTTGCGGGTGCGGAAGCTAGTAGGTCAATAGCTAAAACACGGTGATACTTGAATGACTTCATTTACATAAGGTTTGTTTAGAGGTAGGCAGAGGCAGAGGGAAGACAAGGAGATAGAGAAAGAAGGAAATAGACTGTGTGTGTGTGTGTGTGTCCTTCAGCTAAAGGATGAGATCTGTTGGATTGTGAAGAAGCAGGTAAACGGTGTTGATGTATATCGGTAACGGAAGGAGTCTTACATCTATTAGTCTTGGAAGGTGTTAACAACCGGTAAGTTCAATGGAACAATTATTTGTGAAATTACGAATAAAAAGAATTGTGTGAGCCACACTTACCGTTACTTTCAGTGCGTGAAGATGCGTGAACCCATTTCACTTTTCTTTCATTTTACTCACTCTCCGCTCCTACGACGGTTGGTTCTCCCTCCCTCTCTCTCTCATTCCATTCTCTCAGATGGAAGATTCCTGCGGTAAATGTGGAAAGAAGAATACTCTGCCCACCGACGACTGGGGAGTGCACTGTTCCTCCTGCGACTACCTCCTCCTCTGTCCGGTCGATCCCGGAATGAAGTGGGTTTGGCACCCAACCTCACGATCAGTTACACTTTCAGGTACATCTTTATGGAAGAGGACAACTACCACCATGTATGGGAGACTAATGTGATGAAAAAATACAAGAATAACTTCTATATCATTGACGACAAAGTGGTCGAGACTCGCAATGGACAGGAGGTCTACGGAACTATTCTCGTCGAGGGAATCATCAAGCAGCGACTGGAGGAGCTCACCAACGTCAGGTAAGACATCTTTCAAAACAGAAGAGACAGTTCCCCTTTAGAAAGAAGTTGACGGCCGCAGAGGCCAGCCTTGTTACCAAGGAGGGAGACTTGGAGCAGGTTCGGTCGGAGCTGGACGAGGCCAAGGAAGACATCCGAGACAAGGACAACGCCCTGGGAGTGATGAGGACCGAACTGGAAAGCGTCTACTTCACCCTGGAAGGGATGGAGACCAGTCTCAACCAAGCTCTTGGAAAAGTGAAGGACTGCGAGGCCGTGTTTGGCCGTCAGATGTTTGAGAAGGCTTCCAAGATGACTGAGACGGAGACGAAGCTCTAGGAGGCGGAGGACAAGGCTAAGAAGTTGGAAGAGGAGCTGGGCATCTTCCAGCAGAAGGAGAACGACAATGCGGTCAAGTCGGAGGAGATGGCTCGCGAGATCAAGGAGGCGGCGAGAGAGATCGAGGACCTCCAGAAGGGTGTGTTTCTCTCTCTCTATCTCTCTCTCTCTCTCTCTCTCTCTCTCTCTGCTATCTATCTAT